>JANAVB010012200.1:11538084-11793084 GCA_029216955.1 Iris pallida
CCCGTGCCACCAGAAGTTTGTACGGAGGTCCTTGTACATCTTCGTGCTGCCGGATGTAAGGTGTATTTCGTATAGTGCGCCTCCGACAGTATCTCTTTCTGAGTTCTGAATTGTCCGGAACGCATAGCCTACCCCTCAATCGAAGCACGTCGGTTTTGTCTTCGCAAAGTCGGTCGTCCTGCCCGTCGAGATTAGCTCTCGTACTTTCTTCAGGTATGGATCGTCCGTCTGAGCGGTCTTGATCTTTTCAAACAAGCTCGGCTCTAACTGCAACTTTGCCAACTGCACATTCCAGAATCTGACTCGGAGCTCGATGCCCATCTCTTCTAGGTTACGTAGTAGTCTGGGGTCGATGGATAACGAGGCAATGTACTTCCGACTCAAGGCGTCCGCAACAACATTTTTCCGGTGTATAGTCGATAGTCAAGTCATAATCCTTGATCAGTTCAAGCCAGCGCCTCTGCCGCAAGTTCAGTTCCCTCTGCGTGAATAGATACTTGAGGCTCTTGTGATCGGTGTTGATCGTGCACGCCATGCCATAGAGGTAGTGACGCCATAATTTCAACGCAAACACAATCGCCGCTAACTCCAGGTCGTGCGTGGGATAATTTTTCTCGTGCGGCTTTAGCTGTCGGGAAGCAAAAGATATCACCTTGTTCCGTTGCATCAGCACACGCCACAAGCCCTGACCGGACGCGTCGCTGAATATCTGGAAACCCTCAGTCCCTTCTGGAAGTGCGAGTATCGGGGCCGAGACGAGCCGTTGCTTCAACTCTTGGAATGCAGCTTCACAGTCGTCTGACCAGTCAAATATGACTTCTTTCTGGGTGAGGCGAGTCAGAGACGATGCGATCTTCGTGAAGTCTTTCACGAAGCGTCGATAGTATCCTGCTAAGCCAAGGAAACTTCGAATCTCGCTGACGGACGTTGGCCGCTTCCAATCGACGACGGCTTCAACTTTCTTCGGGTCGACCGCAATGCCTTCACAGAAATGATGTGTCCGAGGAATGAGACGCTGCTAAGCCAAAATTCACATTTGCTTCGCTTCGCATATAATTGATTTTCTCGAAGGGTCTGAAGCACGGTCCACAGATGCTCAGTGTGTTGCTGCCTATTCTTCGAGTAGACGAGTATATCGTCGATAAAGACTACTACGAACTTGTCGAGGAATGGTCGAAACACCCGATTCATTAAATCCATGAAAGCGGTAGGGGCATTCGTTAGGCCGAACGGCATTACCAGGAACTCGTAATGGCGTAACGAGTGCGAAATACAGACTTTGGCACATCGTCCGGCTTGATCTTGAGTTGATGGTAACCCGAGCGCAGATCAATTTTAGAGAACACCGTAGCACCTTGAAGCTGATCGAACAGATCATCTATGCGGGGCAGGGGATATTTGTTCCGGACGGTAGCTTTATTCAGCTCGCGGTATGTCACGCCCCGCTCCCGTAGAGCGATCGTCCTCGCTAAGGCGTGATGCCGTACGAGGCTAGATTGCTCGTGTAAGGCAGTTCCATAACGGCCGATTACATCGGCGGCGACGGGGTCGTCGCACAGAAGTCCCAAGCAGAAACATTGAATATATTGTAGCAAATTTAAAGAAGAACACATGAACACAAGTAACTCAAAAGAAATCTCTTCATTGATATGGAATACAAGATTACATTTGTGGGCGCAAGGCCAAATTACAAGTCTCTCGTGCTCACTTTTCTCTCATTTACAATTCACTCTGCTCTCTCTCATCTCTCGATACAATACTTGAATCCAGCGGAAGCTTCGGAAGGCGATGTCCATACATTATGTCCTGTATAAGTCTTCAGATCACGCGGCCGCACGCTTCGACTCGCCAAGGAACTCCGTGCCTCGACGCATCCAAGCGAACTCCGTACCACGAGCTTCTACCTGTGCCTGCACATGAAATACTGTGTGGGTGTCAGTACCACTGTACTGGTGGAGTGAGCTTCTCGCCTACCCATACATAACCGACACGTTTTTACTTTGTGCAGCTTAAACCCTTTCAATTGTCTCTCTAGTCTTGCCTTAGGTTCAGTTTTAAGACTTGACGTCTAAGCAACTCGACGTGCAACGACATGTCGTGCTACAAAACCCACGTGTATTTCGATCGAGGCAGTGCCTCATCGCTTAGGTACTTGACCAAACTGCAACTGGGACGGCATGGTCGTGCCAAGACCTTTACTTAAACTTTAGCGCCACTAGACCAATTCTCGTGCCAACGATTCAAGTGCCAAGGACGGCAATGGGATGACTCGTGCAGGCGTGCCTCTAGACCTTTCTTAGACTTGTCTGTGCTTCAAGATGAGGCCGCGCCTCGCTAGTTATCAAGACTTATCGTGCTACCGCCTTGCGGCCTACCTGTTAGACCCATTTGCTAACTTAGACAAGACTTGTGGACCATAGTATCGCTTTATGAACATCCGACGCCAATCTATCGTGCCAAGCACGGTCCTATGCTGCAGCCCAGTCCTAGGCCCAGACCTTATGTTTTCAACTAGACAAGCATTCAAGTTCTAGACTCAATCCAAAGGCATACACGCGGTGTGCCGCTATCTGCCGACGCATCTACATGAGGTGGTCACAGCAATTTCAAGCTATCTTGGACTGGCTCGCGGGGGTATCGGTCCGCCCTTCTAAGGGTAGCTAGCTCCGGAAGCGCCGATACTCCCATGTGGTTATCTGGCATGCAGGTTGAGCCACACTCGCTTCCCCGGGATGAATGATTCGGCGCCTCGGTAATCATTCGAGAAGACTACACCTTGTCGACAAGTTGTCCATGACCATGCAAGTCTAAACTCGATCTACCAGTCTTTCCTTAACATGAACATGCTTTTCCTTCCTTCTATCAAGACTTACGAGACTCCCAAGCCGCGGGACCGATCTCGTGTGCGGGACATATCAAGACTTTGCGAGACTCCCAAGCCGCGAGATCGATCTCGTGTGCGGGACATATCAAGACTTAGCGAGACTTCCAAGTTGCGGGACCGATCTCGGCGACAACAAGTCGCGTGGACTTCCTTTGTTCGTGGCAAGCTTTTCACTAAACCGATCGTAACTCGTGCCTTAGACAGGCCTGGTTCTCTAGGCGACGCTAACGCTCAAGTCATATACTTTACACGACGAGCCTTGTTCTCAAGGGACTACGCGACTTGACAACCGCAGATAGAGCGAGACAGTGCTAGTAATGGCTTCGATAGCCCAGCACAACTCTTGTCTAACTTATTCGGCAATGACTTGATGAGCAAAGGCTACGCCGAGCTACGCGTCTAGGGGACGTGCTAGGCACGGGGTCGACTTGAATAACCAACTGCTGGGTGCCTAGACTTAAGCCAACAGCCGTGCAAGACGACTTAACTTGTGGGACGTGCGAAGGCTATGCCAAGCCTTGCGGGACAAGACCGTGCATGCTTTGTTAAGCATTCATGGGGGCGACGCCTATGACTTAGGCAAATTCGAGTGTCGGGACGAATCGACGGGACCAATGGGACATGCGAAGGCTATGCCAAGCCTTGCACAACGGGACCGTGCCTGCTTTAGCAAGCATTTACGCAGGCGACGCCTAAGGCTTAGGCTATTTCAAGTGTTGGACAAAACGACGGGATAGTGCATGCTATATCGAACATTCAAGCAGGCGACGCCTATGACTTAGGCTTATTCGAGTGTCGGGGCAACTTAGCAACTTAGGCCAACTTCCTTCTCCCAAGCCACGGGATCGAAGGATCGTGTGTCATTTGAAAGCACGCTGAGCCGACTTTATAAAGACGTGGGACCATTTTCCATGTTCTAAGACATTCCGACCCGACGGGATTATTCCCTTAGCTATGTTGGTGCGTAGCTTTTAGATTAGCCTACCAGTGCAAGTTAAAAATATTGCGAGTTATTAAGCGAAGGCTAAGATGAAGCAAGTTCACCGAAACTCCCCCACCTGAGCGATGTCTCCGAGCAAGCCGTTGCAAGGCTAAGTCCGAACGCCGTCGGCGTTTTCGATTCCTCCGATAGACTTTGCGGGACGGGGCACTACAACATACACCACTCAGAACAAGTCTCGTCCTTGAGACTTTCCTGAAGGTAAGCCATCCTACCATTTCTATGGCCAAGACTTAATCGTACACATTTCGCCTACGCGTTTCCTCAATTACGAGCCACGCTCTCAAGACTATCAATCCTTCCGTTAACATGATTCCAAGATCTCGACACTCTCGTCTCCCAAGTCGTGCTTGAACTCATCGTATCACTTGGCTGGATCGTGCACGCATTCTAAGCGTCCCTAAAATACATGCATTTAGCCAAGCCGTATGATAGAGAATTTGTCATTCTCACTCGAGTCGCATCGTGCACATACCCAGGCGTCCCTGAAATATATGCATGTCAGCCGAATCTCGTGAGCAGGGTTTCCTACGTTCATGATTCACACTATCCATTCATACCAATCCTCAAGATCAATTCTTCGATTGATAACTCTTGCAACATGAACGTTTTGCCTAACCGCTAGGCCAATCTTTGCGAGGCTAAGTCAATGTCAGGATTGGAATCATAGTTCCCCAACAATAATGCCAACACTGACCCCAATCCTAGGGTCAAACCATAGTCAGTAGTACGGGGTTTTCTACCCAAGCTCGCGTCACTCAGATTTCTAAACATCGAGCACGATCACCTATTCGCATCAATGCATTCGTTGCATATTCGATTTTATCCAAATCACCAACTCTAACCAATTCGTGCATTCGATCACGAGGTCATCTAGCTCGACAATACGTTGCGTCCCAATCTCATGCGAGTCCGATTATCCACGGTGGTTCGTGAATCACCACGCAATGCACCCGCAGAATAATCATTCTCATCGGGACGTAACTCTTGTTTGAGTCTAGACTCGTTTATTCTTGATACGCGGATTGGACCTACGCAATCCCCAAATTCGATTCTTCAAACACATAAATTCATTCTCGAGTCACCTTCGCATCAAACCACAAGTCGAAGCACAAATTGTCGCACCGTGCAAGTTCGACCACTCCCACTGTATGAATCACCATACCAGCGCTCACGCAGAGTGATCGCCCTAATCGGCGTGACGCATGTGCGAGGCTGGAGTAGCGCTCGCATAAGACAAGAATGTCGAAGTTGTGGTTATCGACGAAGCAAATCCAAACGTTTCATTTTTATCCAATCCAAGTTCGATAGTCCGACCGTCATTCATTCAACTAGAAAATTCTCGAGCCAAGTTTTATCTTTTCTTCGACACATTTCAATATTTTGAGTATAGCATCCATCGGAACAATGACATTTGCACGATCGCCTTTCGCTGAGTCAGAGTACCCCCGAGTTATCGCATATCGATCTTTGATACGCCTCAATACCATCGATGATATGCGTAACCTGACGATCTTCCTTTGCAACCAATTTCGAGTCGTACGACTGATGCTATTGTCCGAACTGGATGTACCATCCATAACTTCCTTGATATTCAAGATTAAGTTCGATCGCTATTCCTCAAGCTCATTTCAAGATCGTTGATCGAAACTCCAGTCTCATTTCATTTGCATCAATCCGATATCGTATGCGCGATCCTCTAAGTTTCCTCGATCAAGACCATTCATTTTTTTTCGTTCGAATCATTTTGATATCGTTCTCTAACTCGCGTTGCCTATTCGCAAGTTGTTCAAACGAGATGCTCGTTCGGGACATTCGAAGTCACGACCCACTAAGCGTGACGCGCTCTAAGGCTTTGCGCGATCGCATCGCCTCGTCGACATACTCGCCGTTACTCGTAATCCTCCATATTTGCTCGAATGATTTCTAAGAAAATTCATACACCATTCGGATTCGAGCCATCCGATCTAGCCTACATTCACGTACACATCATGCGCTAAGACATCCTTCGGATTCGTTCGACGAATCCCTAGCGTAATCACTCGCGTCATATCGACGCGCTAAGTCGTTCGCACTATTTCCTTGAAACCCAAGTTAATCTTCTGTGTACGCCTAAGCGTTAACTCGATAGCCTTCCTATCGATAGACACTCTAAGTGTAGCTTCGTTCCCGGCCGAGCGGTACTTGATATCGCTCGCAACTCATTTGCACCAAAAGTCAAGGTACGCGATACGCAATGCAACTTAGCCAAAAGGCCGTGCGTATGGCTATCCCGTGCGAACTATATTTGAGTTTGCATGCTCAATTGCTAGGATCAACACATGACTAGTTAGACAAGCAAGAGACATGTTAACTTAGCAGGTGTTTTCTATCAAGTCAAGTTGACACCGTTCGGCGCAAAGGCCCTATCGAGGCATTTAGCGATAGCGTACCAATGCGTTTCGAATGAACGCTTGTACGAGCTTTTGAAAATATTTAGACTTATTGTATGGACATGCCGAGGGACATTCGAGAGAGAGCGCACATTTATTTTCCAACGACGAGCTTTCAAAACTGAGAAATTCGACGTGAAGTCCAAGGACGTAAAGCCGTGCTCTGATACCATTATGTCACGCCCCGCTCCCGTAGGAGCGATCGTCCTTGCTAAGGCGTGATGCCGCACGAGGCTAGATTGCGCTCGTGCAAGGCAGTTCCATAACGACCGATTACATCGGCGGCGACGGGGTCGTCGCACAGAAGTCCCAAGCAGAAACATTGAATACATTGCAGCGGAATTTAAAGAAGAACACATGAACACAAGTAACTCAAAAGAAATCTCTTTATTGATATGGAATACAAGATTACATTTGTGGGCGCAAGGCCAAATTACAAGTCTCTCGTGCTCACTTTTCTCTCATTTACAATTCACTCTGCTCTCTCTCATCTCTCGATACAATACTTGAATCCAGCGGAAGCTTCGGAAGGCGATGTCCATACATTATGTCCTGTATAAGTCTTCAGATCACGCGACCGCACGCTTCGACTCGCCAAGGAACTCCGTGCCTCGACGCATCCAAGCGAGATCCGCACCACGAGCTTCTACCTGTGCCTGTACATGATACTGTGTGGGTGTCAGTACCACTGTACTGATGGAGTGAGCTTCTCGCCCATCCATACATAACCGACACATTTTTTACTTTGTGCAGCTTAAACCCTTTCAATTGTCTCTCTAGTCTTGCCTTAGGTTCAGTTTTAAGACTTGACGTCTAAGCAACTCGACGTGCAACGACATGATCGTGCTACAAAACCCACGTGTATTTCGATCGAGGCAGTGCCTCATCGCTTAGGTACTTGACCAAACTGCAACTCGGGACGGCAGGGTCGTGCCAAGACCTTTACTTAAACTTTAGCGCCACTAGACCAATTCTCGTGCCAACGATTCAAGTGCCAAGGACGGCAATGGGATGACTCGTGCAGGCTGTGCCTCTAGACCTTTCTTAGACTTGTCTGTGCTTCAAGATGAGGCCGCGCCTCGCTAGTTATCAAGACTTATCGTGCTACCGCCTTGCGGCCTACCTGTTAGACCCATTTGCTAACTTAGACAAGACTTGTGGACCATAGTATCGCTTTCATGAATATTCCGACGCCAATCTATCGTGCCAAGCACGGTGCCTATGCTGCAGCCCAGTCCTAGGCCCAGACCTTGTGTTTCCAACTAGACAAGCATTCAAGTTCTAGACTCAATCCAAAGGCATACACGCGGTGTGCCGCTATCGACGCATCTACATGAGGTGGTCACTAGCAATTTTAAGCTATCTTGGACTGGCTCGGCGGGGGTATCGGTCCGCCCTTCTAAGGGTAGCTAGCCCCGGAAGCGCCGATACTCCATACGGTTATCCGGCATGCAGGTTGAGCCACACTCGCTTCCCCCGGGACGAATGATTCCGGCGCCCCGGTAATCATTCGAGAAGACTACACCTTGTCGACAAGTTGTCCATGACCATGCAAGTCTAAACTCGATCTACCAGTCTTTCCTTAACATGAACATGCTTTTCCTTCTTTCTATCAAGACTTACGAGACTCCCAAGCCGCGGGACCGATCTCGTGTGCGGGACATATCAAGACTTTGCGAGACTCCCAAGCCACGGGACCGATCTCGTGTGCGGGACATATCAAGACTTAGCGAGACTCCCAAGTTGTGGGACCGATCTCGGCGACAACAAGTCGCGTGGACTTCCTTTGCTCGTGGCAAGCTTTTACTAAACCGACCGTAACTCGTGCCTTAGACAGGCCTGGTTCTCTAGGCGACGCTAACGCTCAAGTCATATACTTTACACGACGAGCCTTGTTCTCAAGGAACTACGCGACTTGACAACCGCAGATAGAACGGAACAGTGCTAGTAATGGCTTCGATAGCCCAGCACAACTCTTGTCTAACTTATTCGGCAATGACTTGACGAGCAAAGGCTACGCCGAGCTACGCGTCTAGGGGACGTACTAGGCACGGGGTCGACTTGAATAACCAACCGCTGGGTGCCTAGACTTAAGCCAGCAGCCCTGCAAGACGACTTAACTTGCGGGACGTGCGAAGGCTATGCCAAGCCTTGTGGGACAAGACCGTACATGCTTTGTTAAGCATTCATGGGGGCGACGCCTATGACTTAGGCAAATTCGAGTGTCGGGCCGAATCGACGGGACCAACGGGACATGCGAAGGCTATGCCAAGCTTGCACAACGGGACCGTGCCTGCTTTAGCAAGCATTTACGCAGGCAACGCCTAAGGCTTAGGCTATTTCAAGTGTTGGGACAAAACGACGGGACAGTGCATGCTATATCGAACATTCAAGCAGGCGACGCCTATGACTTAGGCTTATTCGAGTGTCGAGGCAACTTAGCAACTTAGGCCAACTTCCTTCTCCCAAGCCACGGGATCGAAGGATCGTGTGTCATTTGAAAGCACGCTGAGCCGACTTCTATAAAGACCGTGGGACCATTTTCCATGTTCTAAGACATTCCGACCCGACGGGATTATTCCCTTAGCTATGTTGGTGCATAGCCTTTAGATTAGCCTACCAGTGCAAGTTGAAAATATTGCGAGTTATTAAGTGAAGGCTAAGATGAAGCAAGTTCACCGAAACTCCCCCACCTGAGCGATGTCTCCGAGCAAGCCGTTGCAAGGCTAAGTCCGAACGCCGTCGGCATTTCGATTCCTCCGATAGACTTTGCGGGACGGGGCACTACAACATACCATTATGTCACGCCCCGCTCCCGTAGGAGCGATCGTCCTCGCTAAGGCGTGATACCGCACGAGGCTAGATTGCGCTCGTGCAAGGCAGTTCCATAACGGCCGATTACATCGGCGGCGACGGGGTCGTCGCACAGAAGTCCCAAGTAGAAACATTGAATACATTGCAGCGGAATTTAAAGAAGAACACATGAACACAAGTAACTCAAAAGAAATCTTTATTGATATGGAATACAAGATTACATTTATGGGCGCAAGGCCAAATTACAAGTCTCTCGTGCTCATTTTTCTCTCATTTACAATTCACTCTGCTCTCTCTCATCTCTCGATACAATACTTGAATCCAGCGGAAGCTTCGGAAGGCGATGTCCATACATTATGTCCTGTATAAGTCTTCAGATCACGCGGCCGCACGCTTCGACTCGCCAAGGAACTCCGTGCCTCGACGCATCCAAGCGAGATCCGCACCACGAGCTTCTACCTGTGCCTGCACATGAAATACTGTGTGGGTGTCAGTACCACTGTACTGATGGAGTGAGCTTCTCGCCCATCCATACATAACCGACACATTTTTTACTTTGTGCAGCTTAAACCCTTTCAATTGTCTCTCTAGTCTTGCCTTAGGTTCAGTTTTAAGACTTGACGTCTAAGCAACTCGACGTGCAACGACATGGTCGTGCTACAAAACCCACGTGTATTTCGATCGAGGCAGTGCCTCATCGCTTAGGTACTTGACCAAACTGCAACTCGGGACGGCAGGGTCGTGCCAAGACCTTTACTTAAACTTTAGCGCCACTAGACCAATTCTCGTGCCAATGATTCAAGTGCCAAGGACGGCAATGGGATGACTCGTGCAGGCTGTGCCTCTAGACCTTTCTTAGACTTGTCTGTGCTTCAAGATGAGGCCGCGCCTCGCTAGTTATCAAGACTTATCGTGCTACCGCCTTGCGGCCTACCTGTTAGACCCATTTGCTAACTTAGACAAGACTTGTGGACCATAGTATCGCTTTCATGAATATTCCGACGCCAATCTATCGTGCCAAGCACGGTGCCTATGCTGCAGCCCAGTCCTAGGCCCAGACCTTGTGTTTTAACTAGACAAGCATTCAAGTTCTAGACTCAATCCAAAGGCATACACGCGGTGTGCCGCTATCTGCCGACGCATCTACATGAGGTGGTCACTAGCAATTTAAGCTATCTTGGACTGGCTCGGCGGGGGTATCGGTCCGCCCTTCTAAGGGTAGCTAGCCCCGGAAGCGCCGATACTCCCATGCGGTTATCCGGCATGCAGGTTGAGCCACACTCGCTTCCCCCGGGACGAATGATTCCGGCGCCCCGGTAATCATTCGAGAAGACTACACCTTGTCGACAACTTGTCCATGACCATGCAAGTCTAAACTCGATCTACCAGTCTTTCCTTAACATGAACATGCTTTTCCTTCTTTCTATCAAGACTTACGAGGCTCCCATCCGCGGGACCGATCTCGTGTGCGGGACATATCAAGACTTTGTGAGACTCCCAAGCCGCGGGACCGATCTCGTGTGCGGGACATATCAAGACTTAGCGAGACTCCCAAGTTGCGGGACCGATCTCGGAGACAACAAGTCGCGTGGACTTCCTTTGTTCGTGGCAAGCTTTTCACTAAACCGACCGTAACTCGTGCCTTAGACAGGCCTGGTTCTCTAGGCGACGCTAACGCTCAAGTCATATACTTTACACGACGAGCCTTGTTCTCAAGGGACTACGCGACTTGACAACCGCAGATAGAGCGGGACAGTGCTAGTAATGGCTTCGAAGCCCAGCACAACTCTTGTCTAACTTATTCGGCAATGACTTGACGAGCAAAGGCTACGCCGAGCTACGCGTCTAGGGGACGTGCTAGGCACGGGGTCGACTTGAATAACCAACCGCTGGGTGCCTAGACTTAAGCCAACAGTCGTGCAAGACGACTTAACTTGCGGGATGTGCGAAGGCTATGCCAAGCCTTGCGGGACAAGACCGTGCATGCTTTGTTAAGCATTCATGGGGGCGACGCCTATGACTTAGGCAAATTCGAGTGTCGGAACGAATCGACGGGACCAACGGGACATGCGAAGGCTATGTCAAGCCTTGTACAACGGACCGTGCCTGCTTTAGCAAGCATTTACGCAGGTGACGCCTAAGGCTTAGGCTATCAAGTGTTGGGACAAAACGACGGGACAGTGCATGCTATATCGAACATTCAAGCAGGCGACGCCTATGACTTAGGCTTATTCGAGTGTCGGGGTAACTTAGCAACTTAGGCCAACTTCCTTCTCCCAAGCCACGGGATCGAAGGATCGTGTGTCATTTGAAAGCACGCTGAGCCGACTTCTATAAAGACCGTGGGACCATTTTCCATGTTCTAAGACATTCCGACCCGACGGGATTATTCCCTTAGCTATGTTGGTGCGTAGCTTTTAGATTAGCCTACCAGTGCAAGTTGAAAATATTACGAGTTATTAAGTGAAGGCTAAGATGAAGCAAGTTCACCGAAACTCCCCCACCTGAGCGATGTCTCCGAGCAAGCCGTTGCAAGGCTAAGTCCGAACGCCGTCGGCGTTTCGATTCCTCCGATAGACTTTGCGGGAGGGGCACTACACGGTAGTCGATACAAAGGCGCATAGAGCCATCCTTCTTCTTGACAAACTGTGTAACGCCCCAGTCCCATAATACTTAGGACTAGGTACGTATCCATGCCAGCTGTATACATACGAAGTTACTCCAATATATGAAAACCTCATATGAATACATAAGCTGTAAAATGTAGTAAACCAAGAGTAATCTAATCTCATCCATAATGAAGAACAAAAGATATAATCAACTGTAATAAGTCTTTGTACAATACGTTGGGTGGAGACAAAGTCCACTACCAACTATCTCAAATAAAAGGTACAAGAAGGAATAGATGAAATAACAAGACTAGCCAAGTACAATCATCTTCGAAAGGATGGAGAAGATCACGGTCTTGACTAGCACACCTGCAATATCACAGAAGCACACACACCTGGAGAGATAACCAGGTCCTCAGAGGGACGTAACAAGACACATAATATCATGCCATATAAACTGAATAAATATTGCTCAAATAAATAAAGGATGCCTGCAATAGGGTACCTAACCGTACTATAGTGAATGCAATAAGAACAAACCTTTGACGCATGGGCCGGATCAGGAATATCAGGAATCAGGACCGTATCTCCCACTGGAGATAACCGGCAATCAGGACCGTACCTCCCACTGGAGATAACCGGCTATCAGGACCGTACCTCCCATTGGAGATAACTGGCAATCAGGGCAGTGCATATGACCCATACATTAAGGAATTGTTCTTCCACCCAATGTCTATTATGTTGTATCCATAACATAAATCCTCTATTAATCGCTAAGTCAAACTAAGCATGCAACCTCTATTAGCGGTTATTCCTATCGCACGGCTTGTACGTACTGGTGGCCAGCCAATCACGCACGTCCGTGTTCTACTTGTGACACACAACTTGTGGTACAACGTGTCAAGGCCATGAATGCAACACACAAGGTGGTCCCTTAAATCTAGGTTTAATGTGTAAGAAAAATAATACATAGCAGGAATATAAATGAACAGTAAGTTCTAACAGGTTATGCCATGTATCATAGTTTATTTTGCATAAAAAAAATAAATAATGCATAAAATATGAGCTAAATAAATAAACAGCAAATGGCAAGGTCTTGTCTGAGGTCCTTGCTGGTGAAACCGACAATCCGTTGGGTACAGAATAGTCACAGGGCTACACAAGATGAACTCAGACGATGTGACAAACTTCTAAAATAAAAACCAAAAATAAAATATTCTGAATTTTTTTTAGGAAAAATATATGATGTGTATTTTTCTGTCAGTATTCCGAAATTTCAAACGGATCGTGATTCTGATTCCTGGTTCTCCCAGAATCTCAAAAACACTAAAACGTGTCAGATTCGGACCACTGACACTCCACAAATTTTTTAGAAAATTAATTTCCGAATTTATGAAAATAAAATTTACATTCAGAAAATATACCTCAATACGATTCCAACAAAAAAAACTGGAGGTCAAAAGGAGTCCGGAGTTGGGAGTTATGGTCATTCGAAGTTGCTACAACCTTTGAAAATTGAGGCTGAATTTATGACGAAAAAGAGAGAGAAATTTTGACAAGGATGGTTTGAAAGATGATTTATGGTGAAAATAATAGAGGAGTACCTGCCTATTTATAGGATGTGGGAATTCTCAATTAGATAAGAATTAGGATTCCTTTAAACCCAATTTAGATATTTCCTAATTTAATTTAAAAGCAATCAAATCCAAATCCAAATCAAATCCAAATCTAATTTAAATCAAATCAAATTCTCTTAGTTTAAAATCAAATCAATTAAATCCAATTTAAATCTATTTAAATTTTTAGCTCAAAATCAAATGGGATAAATAAATTTCGAATATTTAACTATTTAAATAAATCCAAAAATCAAATCAAGATTTAAATGGCCACCATAACTTCCAAATATATTTTTCAAAATACCAATAATAATAATTTCGAAAATAATAAATATTTTTAAATATCTTTTTAAATAATAAAATATTTATTAATAAATCTCAAAATTATATTTTTATTTAAAATAGACTAATAAATAATTACGAAATAATGTATGCACGAATAATGCATACATGATTATGCTTTTCCTAGTATACAATGAAATTATTTATGATTAATAACTGCTAAAAATAAAAAGGCTTTTTATAGCAAGAATAATAATTATATAATATTTTGAAAGTGTATAATAAAATAGAAAAAAATATTTTTCTAAAATATGTACGCTCGCACATATTCGCACTTGACGAGCAACTACGAAAAATAAAATTTCGTGCGCGACGTACAATACGACTATGCGACGTACAATACAAAATTTTTAAATCAGTACCAAATTTAATATATATAAAAAATATAGTAGAAATTTAGGGATTTTACATCCTACCCAACTTAAAAGAATTTCGTCCTCGAAATTAAGAATTAGGAGGGGGTGAGAAGGCACAACGGTAGATAGGAGGGTTTAAGGAAGTTTATATGGTCGTAGTCTAGGTTGAGGGTATGATTAAGAGACGATTGTAATAACTCTTAAATTCAAGTGATTAGAAAGTCAAATTGTAAATTTAGTGTCGAGGGAAAAGTCGAGTAGTTCAAGACAAAGATATGGTTATTGGGTGGTAATGGTCATGGTGATAGGACAGTTAGAGGAGTTTTAGTACGACGCTTTCGTCCTTCTAAAATAGGTGAAGACGAATGCAATATAGAGTTCGAAGAGGCGTTATCGAATACGAATACGTGGTTCAAAGGCGACCAAATAATTCAAAAGGAGTTGTCAAGGCAGTCGCGGATGGAACTCTAGAGGACAAGTTTAGCTATGTCCCCATCCACGTAGGATAATATGTGATAAGCGAACCAAAGTGCAATAGGTTGATCAGACCATCATGCACGGTTCTGATTAGACAATATGTTAGTGGGTGCACCCAATAAAATATGTCATGATCAAGCTTGATGACGAAATAAGCTTGCAAAACTGAAGCTACATTAGTAGCATGGGATAGTCAAAATATGTGCCAGGGAGGTACTGATGAAGGAAATTAAATAGTCCAGATCTTTTAAAATCAAGGCTCGCCCGAAGTGTGGGCCTATACAGTTGTCCTAGTGTTTCTTCATTTATGGCTTGGTAGACTAGATAAGGTAGGGTCCTCTGAATTTAGAGTCTAAGTGAACTTACCAATGTGGTTCACAAGGAAAAGGTTTGTTATATGGTGAGGTATTCTATCCAACTTACAAGAGTTAAACTAATAGTATCATGGGACAATGGTCCAGCAATCAAGATAAAGTACAAATTTAAGCATTTAAGGAATTTAGTAGAACACAATCACATATCGGGTCGAAAGAATTGAGTTGAGGTTGAATCCCTATCCGTGGTCGAAAATATATCGGTATCATGGTAAAGATTATAATTTGGCCATTTTGACCATAAAGTCATATCAAGAAATAGAGTACAAGGAGATGGATTTTGGTGGGATATGATATGTCTACAGGAAGGTGGACTTGTCTAGGTCTTACATATGAAATTTGTTGGAAGGAAAAGTGTAGTGTTGTACTCCAAATATACAAGTCACGGTAGGGGACGCCAGAAGATCAAAAATAGAAGGCTTAATTGCACTTTGATACCCTCAACTATTTCAGTTTTTCAACTTAATACCCTAAATTTTTTACTCAACAACTCGATACCCTCAACTTTTATTTTTTCAACTTAATACCTAAAACACAAAAAATCTCAAAAATGCCCCTGGCTTTCTCTCTCCCATGCAACCCCCCTCCCCCTCCCATTCCGGTGACCACCTCCCCCTCCCTCTCCGGCGACCACCTCCCCCCTCCCTCTCCGGCGATGGTGGAGTCGGGAAAGGAGAGGAGGGCAGCGAGAGAGGGAGGGGGAGGGGGTGCGGGTTGCCGGAGGGTGGAGGGGAGCGGGGGGGAGGGTGCAGGCGGGGCGGCGGAGGGGGAGGGTGCAGGCGAGGCGGGGCGCAGGAGGGGGGGGGGGGCGGCGGAGGGGAGAGGGGAGGGGGGTGGCCTGGAGTAGAGGAGGGGAGGATGAGTGGTAGTTTTAAAATTGGGTAAGGGTATTATTGTCCAAAAAATTATCTGGGTATAAGTTGTTACAAAAAAAGTTTAGGGTATCAACTTGAAAAGCTTAATAGTTGAGGGTATCAAGTAGCAATTAAGCCAAAATAGAAAGTAGGAGTTCACGAGGTGATAATTAATGCACAAAATAAAGAAGATCAAGTTAAAGCGTGAAATAAAATTAATTAAAGAATCCAGTAAAAATAATTTAGGAACACAATTTCGGAGAGAAGATAGTCTCCTAGATGAATACAGCTAAGGAACCATTAACTCATTATTCAAATTGTAAATGGGTTAGAAGGTCGTAATTAAAAAATCTAGAATTGAAGGAAGGTCGAGTAAGTCGAGGTGGAAATATAGTCACATAGCTGGGTTGATGACTAACAACACTTGTGTATATACTACTATTATGGTCATAAGTGACATGGCAATTAGTGTGGAATACTCAATAGGGTTATCTTGGGGCCTACCATTAAAATTTAACTCAAGTTTCCTCCAAAAGTTTCAAAAATAACTTTCAAAAATATACCATCAAAATTTGTATTTACTCCAAGCCGTTCAAATTTATCATAAAAAATTTAAATCACTCTCATAAATCTCAAAGCAAAATTTTATCACGTTACTACTAACCTTTTCTAAAATTAACGTTTAAATTCAACTATTTAACTCAAGAGTTCATAATTTACGAATCCATAAAAATTTCACAATCAATCAAAAATTTAACACTCTAAATTTTTAATTAATTTATAATAAAACTCTTAGCATATTAAAAGCAATCTCAAAAAATTAAGCTCAATGCTCTCATCAATTTTAACTTCTATTTATGCTATGTTATTCCAACAAACTTACAACTTTTAAATGATAACTTCCTTTAATCAATCAAAATAACTTTTCATCACATCCTTCAAATTCTTCAAAAAAAATTTAATATTAGCAATCCTACATTAAACTAAATTTTCAAATAATCTTATCAGTCAAAATCTATTTTTTTATTTTTTTACCAAAATCTAAATAGATTTGTAAATCCTCAATCATAGGACACAATTTAAAATAAAAAAAATTCTCAAAAATCGTTTTCATAACTTTCAAATATTTTAAACCAAAATTCACCGTCATTACTTCCCCTTAAAATTTAAAATTTTATAAACACGAAAACCGCAAGTTGTACAACTCCGTTTAAATAATTCCTACGACCATTTTTAAAAGCTAAGATCATTTTCAAACCAAATCTATAACTGTTCAAGGTGCATAACTATAATACAATAAATCATGAACATTAAAACTCGAAAATCAAATAAATTTTATATTTGTTCAAAGATGTATATCTATCACCCAAACTCATAAATATCACAACTCGAAAAGCAAATCAATTTTATACTTGTGCAAAATGTATAACTATAATCCAATAAATCATAAATATCAAATCTTTGAAAATCAATCAATTTCTTAAACCAAGTATGAAATTCTATAAATCCTCTCGTGTTTAATATTTAGAAATCTCAAGGTTAAAACTTTTCGTGGTAATATCCTACTTTACAAATTACTAATTATTAAATCACACTAAAAAAAAACCCTTTAACTCAATTAGAGTCTTAAATGTATTCCAATTGCCAATATAACCATTCTAGCCATGTGTTTGACCTATGAGCATATACTAGTGTAGTCATCTTCCTAGTTGACACTAAGCACGAAAATAAGAATCAACGGTAGAAAGGAATAAGCAAGATGCAATTCAAGGAAGTCGAACGAGAGTTTAGAATTTGAAGCCAAGGGAAGAGGTCAAGCTGTATGGATGAGGATTCTATAATTCTAATCCTATGTTGCAGGTTCACATCGGTACAGTAACGTAACGAAGTGACAAACTCGACCTGCATGGGCCACCACAGAAACATGTAACGCCTCAGTCCCATAATACTTAGGACTAGGTACGTATCCATGCCAGCTGTATACATACGAAGATACTCCAATATATGGAAACCTCGTATGAATACATAAGCTGTAAAATGCAGTAAACCAAGAGTAATCTAATCTCATCCACAATGAAGAATAAAAGATATAATCAACTGTAATAATTCTTTGTACAATACGTTGGGTGGAGACAAAGTCCACTACCAACTATCTCAAATAAAAGGTACAAGAAGGAATAGATGAAATAACAAGACTAGCCAAGTGCAATCATCTTCGAAAGGATGGAGAAGATCACGGCCTCGACTAGCACACCTGCAATATCACAGAAGCACACACCTGAAGAGATAACCAGGTCCTCAGAGGGACGTAACAAGACACATAATATCATGCCATATAAACTGAATAAATATTGCTCAAATAAATAAGGGATGCCTGCAATAGGGTACCTAACCGTACTATAGTGAATGCAATAAGAACAAACCTTTGACGCATGGGCCGGATCAGGAATATCAGGAATAGGACCGTATCTTCCACTGGAGATAACCGGCAATCAGGACCGTACCTCCTACTGGAGATAACCGGCTATCAGGACCGTACCTCCCATTGGAGATAACCGGCAATCAGGGCAGTGCATATATGACCCATACATTAAGAACTGTTCTTCCCACCCAATGTCTATTATGTTGTATCCACAACATAAATTCTCTATTAACCGCTAAGCCAAACTAAGCATGCAACCTCTATTAGCGGTTATTCCTATCGTACGGCTTGTACGTACTGGTGGCCACCAATCACGCACGTCCGTGTTCTACATGCGACACACAACTTCGTGGTACAACGTGTCAAGGCCATGAATGCAACACACAAGGTGGTCCCTTAAATCTAGGTTTAATGTGTAAGAAAAATAATACATAGCAGGAAAATATAAATGAACAGTAAGTTCTAACAGGTTATGCCATGTATCACAGTTTATTTTGTATAAAGAAAATAAATAATGTATAAAATATAAGCTAAAATAAATAAAACACAAATGGCAAGGTGTCTTGCCTGAGATCTTGCTGGTGAAACCGACAATCCCGTTGGGTACAGAATAGTCACAGGGCTACACAAGATGAACTCAGACGATGTGACAAACTTCTAAAATAAAAACCAAAAATAAAATATTTTGAAATTTTTTTTAGGAAAAATATATGATGTGTATTTTTCTGTCAGTATTCGAAACTTCAAACGGATCGTGATTCTGATTCCTGGTTTTCCCCAAATCTCAAAAACACTAAAACGTGTCAGATTTGGACCACTGACACTCCACAAATTTTCCAAAAAATTAAGTTCCGAATTTATGAAAATAAAATTTACATTCAGAAAATATACCTAATACGATTCAACAAAAAAAAACTGGAGGTCAAAAGGAGTCCGGAGTTGGGAGTTATGGTCATTCGAAGTTGCTACAACCTTTGAAAATTGAGGCTAAATTTATGACGAAAAAGAGAGAAATTTTGACAAGGATGGTTTGAAAGATGATTTGTGGTAAAAAATATGGAGGAGTACCTGCCTATTTATAGGATGTGGAATTTCCAATTAGATAAGAATTAGGATTCCTTTAAACCCAATTTAGATATTTCCTAATTTAATTTAAAAGCAATCAAATCCAAATCCAAATCCAAATCTAATTTAAATCAAATCAAATTCTTAGTTTAAAATCAAATCAATTAAATCCAATTTAAATCTATTTAAATTTTTAGCTCAAAATCAAATAGGATAAATAAATTTCGAATATTTAACTATTTAAATAAATCCAAAAATCAAATCAAGATTTAAATGCCCACCATAACTTCCAAATATTTTCAAAATACCAATAATAATAATTTCAAAAATAATAAATATTTTTAAATATCTTTTTAAATAATAAAATATTTATTAATAAATCTCAAAAATTACATTTTTATTTAAAATAGACTAATAAATAATTATGAAATATATGTATGCACGAATAATGCATACATGATATGCTTTTCCTAGTATACAATGAAATATTATTTATGATTAATAACTGCTAAAAATAAAAAGGCTTTTTATAGCAAGAATAATAATTATATATTATTTTGAAAGTGTATAATAAAATAGAAAAAAATTTTTTCTAAAATATGTACGCTCGCACATATTCGCACTTGACGAGCAACTACGAAAAATAAAATTTCGTGCGCGACGTATGTCACACCCCAGAACCAGAATACTGGAGAGCGGGGGCAGACATAGCCAGCTACGTATAACGGAATGGAATCCACACCGCTATACGGTCACGGCTGTCTAGATATGTGAGGGTTTATCTACAAGCCATCAGTCTCTTAAGGTCATAAATTATCCTATTGTCTCAATCTCAACCAACTAGTAATAGTTACAAGATATCAGACCACCAAATATACAATTGTAAGGCGTCCCAAACATTACATATCCAGATGATCGTGAAGCTAGTCGTACAAAATGTAAGGACTAGCAAGAGTTAAGTCATACATGATCAACCTCGAGTTGCCAATCATGTTTACAGCCCGTAGGCAGGCAGAAAGTAAAGTGCATCGAGCTAACAGGTGCTCGTCGGCTAAATGTCTCAAAAGAATAATGTACAATAGAGTGGGAGAGCCAAAATAACCCACTCGTTGTCAGGATTCCCTCTAGTGGTCACCATATGGCTGGAAGGCAGGTAGATCCTTTGCTGCTGCTCCGGTATATGGCCATACAAAACCAGCTGGGTCAGACCCCAGAAAGAGCAAGTGCCCCAAAGGAGGCTTCACTTAGGAACTAAAACCAGCAAATTAGCACAAAAATACAATTACATAATAAGAGACAGTAATTTAAGAAAAGCATGACAGGTGAATATAAAAGACAATCTTGTACAGAATAAATAAAAGATAGAACATATGGAAAACATGACAGGATGATATATGAGATAACCATGAGACTATTCAGATAACCAGGTTACAACCCGTAAACCAAACAAGGACCGGGGTTGTAACCCTTCGTCTGAACGGAACTTGGCTTCTCCCACCATTTATCGGCAAGGTAAATATAAAAAATCAAGATATGCAATTATTCATGATATAGAATTAAGATAAAGCACGAGTAATCATGTCATGCCAGAAATTGTACAGGATCAGGACGAGACAAGCTGGACTAGACTCCATCCAATCAATCACGGCCAAACAATAATTACGGCTTGCTACTTTAACTAACTAGGGTTATCACAGGCCTAGTTACTAGCAAGATGCAATGAGAATTCCAAGTCCGGTTACCTGTTTGTTACTACCTGAGTGATCCCAGCAAGAAAAGGAAAAGATAGCTGGATATAGCAGACACACTGTAGTAAGATACATGTGTCCTAAGGTACCACGCTCGACGGCAGGCTGGAAGTGCGCTCATCTCGACGGATAGCAACAAATCCCATGTATATATATATAAGGCCGGGACCAAAGGACAACAGGTAACTGGAAAATTCTCCAGGAACTATTTGATCAATCTAGTCATTAACCTAGCCAGATTCAGTATGAATCCCTGACCGTGGTACTCAGGGATCATGCCCTAGACATGATGTAAGACACACAGGACTCGTAGTTTATACAAGCACAATCATCCACGGTGTCCAGGCTAATGAATTAACTAGTCAAGAGTGCGCCACGACTGACCACTATCATTATCATTATTACTTATCAAGAGTGCGCCACGACGGCCACTATCAAGCATCTGGGTACTTGTCAAGAGTGCACCACTACGGGTCACTGTCGTGTCATGAATTAGCAGGTTAAGTTATCAGGTCAAGTTATCAAGTCAAGAGTGCACCACTACGGGCCACTATCAAGCCATGTTCAATTATCATTCCAAAATAATAAATAAATTCGGATTATCAAGTTCATAAAAAAAGGCGTAAGGATATAAAATGGACGTAAAATATCTAATAAAATATCAATATACAGGGCTATAGAAGATCCAGGGTAATCAGGCTACGCTTAGGTCAGGATACGCTCAGGCAGCATACGCTCAGGCAGCATACGCTCAGGTAGCATACGCTCAGGTAGCATACGTTTCCAAAAGGCAGCGTATGGGGTCGATACGACTCCTTGTCAAGTAAGCGAGCGTATCGAGTCATACGCTCCCAAAAGGCAGCGTATGGGGTCGATACGACTCCTTGTCAAGCAAGCGAGCGTATGCGAGTCATACGCTCCCAAAAGGCAGCGTATGGGGTCGATATGACTCCTTGTCAAGCAAACGAGCGTATGCGAGTCATACGCTCCCAAAAGGCAGCGTATGGGGTCGATACGACTCCTTGTCAAGCAAGCGAGCGTATGCGAGTCATACGCTCCCAAAAGGCAGCGTATGGAGTCGACTGCGCTGCGCTAAGAGCACACGCAGCTCAGTGGCACAAGCTAAAAAGCTTGTGCACTGCTCACTGTCTTCTCCAGAACAGCAAGAACTCTATGGTTTGAACCTAAAAACTTCAAAAGTCCATAACTTGGTCAAAATAAGTCCAAATCCAACTTTTCAAAGGTCAAAATCGGGTAGAATAAATTCTCAACAACATGGAACCATCAAAACTCGAAAATAACAAGGTTTAGTAGATCAAATCAAGATTTTTGAAAATAATTTAAACTTAGATCTACAAGAATCTAGCCATGAAAAGAGAAAATGTCAAGTACTAAAGTAAGTTAAAATGTTGCAAAGAAGAGAATGGAACAATAAAATTCAGGTTCCTCCATGAAGCAAGATGCACTTGCCTAAGGGGTGTTCTTGGTTGGTGGTGGGTTTAATGGAGAAGGAAGAAGAGATTAATGAAGAGAGAGAAGAAGAATAGGTAATAAATATGAGTGGTGGTGGTAGGTAGGGGGTTCACCAAGCAATCCCAAACCGAACCAAGCCAACCCAAACCAAGCCAAGCCAAACCGAGCCAACCCAATCCTCCTCCTATCCAAATAAAACCAAGCTCCACTAATCAGAATTAATCCATGAACGATAAATGACAATTAACCACAATGCTAAATATGAAATAAACCACAACTAACTAATCAAAGAAAAAGAAATACGGGTTAGAAATACGAACACGTATAAAATACGTATCACAAATTTTGGGGCACTACAACGTACAATACGACTATGCGACGTACAATACAAAATTTTTAAATCAATACCAAATTTAATATATATAAAAAATATAGTAGAAATTTAGGGATTTTACAAACAACACGGGCGCTCCCCAGGGCGAGACGCTGGGTCGGATGAATCCCTTGTCGAGCAATTCTTATAACTGCACCTTGAGTTCTTTAAGCTTTGCAGGGGCCATTCTGTACGGGGTCTTCGAGATCGGTCGAGTGTCGGGGAAGGTATCGATAGTGAACTCAATCTCTCGATCGGGTGGCATGCCGGGCAGCTCGTCCGGGAATACATCGGGGAATTCTGCCACAACGTCGGTTTGATCCGCGTTTGCACCATCCTGTCGCATGTCTCGAACGGAAGCTAGATAGCCTTCGCACCCGGAATGCAGCATCCGTCGAGCAGATATAGTAGAGATCACCATGCAGGTCGGCGACGCCTCACCACACGAGTAGCAGAATTCAGGCACTCCAGGTATACGGAATGTGACCTTCTTTTCAGCGCAGTCTATGGTTGCGTTGCACGGACCGAGCCAATCCATCCCCAGAATGATATCGTAGTCCTTAATATTTAGAACTATCGCATCGAGACTGACCTTTTGACCACCTATACAGATGATTCCGTCTCCGTAGACTAAATTTGCAGCTAGTGGCATGCCCGACGGGAGGTTAACAGTGAGCTCGAGACCCAGCGGTGTCAGAGAAAATTTGTGCTCGGCGACAAAGTCCGCCGATATGAAACTATGCGTGGCACCTGAATCAAACAATACACGAGCAGGTTTATTATTGAATTACAGTATACCTGTCACGACTGTGTCAGATGCGAATACTTTGTCTCGGGTCATGGCATAGACGCGGCCCTGAGCATTAGGGCGACGGTCTTGGCCATTCTGTTGTGCGGTCGGTGGAGCCCGAGGTGCTTGGCTTCGGTTTTGTTGATGTTGCGGGGGGCGTTGGTTCGACGTAGCTTCCGGGCAGTCCCTTACGAGGTGATCTCTTTTGCCGCACGCGATACATACTCTGTGCTTGAGTCGACAGTCAGTGTCCAGGTGTTCGTCCTTGTGGCAGAAATTGTAGACCATCCGCTCCTTCGTCTGGTTGCCGCGATATTGACGTTTATGTGCGTTGTTGCCTCTCGCGTTACTATGGCATTTGTTATTAAAGTTAACAGCGCCGGTAGTAGTAGGAGGATACTCGGACTCCAGACGGATGGCGTGGTTGAGTGCCTCGACTACAGTTTTATATTTCGGCACCAAGACATGAGCACGGATAGAGGAACGCAGACCCACTACAAATCGTTTTGCTCGACTTGCGGTGGTAGGTAAATAGTCTCCAGTAAACTTGGCCAGTTTGTTGAATTTGGCCGCATATTGTCGTACAGTCATATTCCCTTGCGTCAACTGCATGAACTTATTTTCTTTTTCCTGTCGCACGGCTGCAGAAAGATATTCATTCTCGAACACATTTCTGAACGTCGCCCATGAGATCGTCGCCGTGTCGTCTTTACGTCGAATAGCCCGCTTCTGCACAGCCCACCAATCGTGTGCGTTCATTCGAAGTAAAAGTTGAGCACACGCGACTTTCTTCGAGTCTTCGACACCCAGAAGCTCGAACTTGTCTTCCAGCTCCTCCAACCAGTCGATCGCCACGGAGGGATCTTCTGTGCCGTTGAAGGAAGTGCGGCAGCTTTTCGTGAATTTTGACACGTCGAAGTTAGAACTTCTCGGTGCTGCAGGTGAGAGCGCGGGCGCCTCTGGTTCAGCTTCGTTGGATCGAACCGCAGGCTGGGTCACGACAGGTGTCATCGTTGAGTTGTTGTTGTTGCCGACGACCGACTGTACAATCTGTTGGAGGGTATTCAGCTGCTGCTGTTGCAGCTTGAATTGAGCCTCGAATCGACTCTCAAATTGGGTCTGACGAGCCTCCGTTTGTTGACGATGGAGCTCGTTTTGACGTTGCTGCATTTCAAGCATCTGCAGCATATGTTGCATCGGGTCGCCGGAAGGTCCGGCTACAGTAGGCGTCATTCCCGTTGGGTTAACGGAATGCTCGGGCCTAGAAGCACTCGAGCCGCTGGAAGCGCTCGTCTCGTCTTCCGCCTGAGCTCCCGTAATTGCAGGGAAAAAGGAAAGGCAACTCTCGTTAGTTTTTTAGAAAATGTCCTGGGTTCAGCGTATGGAACAACTCTTTTCATCGACACGAGGTCAACGGTTGGAGACTAGAACTCAACACTGGAGGCCAAGGACATAAAACCGTGCTCTGATACCATTATGTCATGCCCCGATTCCGTCGAATCGATAGTCGTCCCCCGGGCGTGATGCCGTGCGAACCTAATTTACGATCGCACAAGGCCTAGTCATAAGGTAATCCGAGACACGAGATCTAAGAGAGTACGCAGACAAATTGATACACACAATAAGTAAAGGAAACTTGATCTTTATTGATAATGAACGTCTTTTACAGACTCCGATACAAGACTCATTGCCGCATGGACTACAATATGACTCGATTATAAAAGAGTGCCGATGAGATAGCCGTTCCATACATTGCACACATCCCTCAATATACACAAGTACTCCATTGACCTGGATAGGAGGGACGCTGAGTCATTTGCCTTGGACTGTCGAGAGCCTTCAAAATTGGAGTCGCAGAGTAAGTCTTCGACGCACGGCCGAAGCTTCAAAAGTCACGAACGTCGCCGAGCTAGCTGGCACGTCCTTCCTGGTTCGCGGGACCTGCAAAGAGCGAGGATCAGCACGAAACACATGTACTAGCGAATGGCTAATTAAATCCAAGCTCTGTATTTGATTTAAGAAGTTTCGTAAAACATGTTAGCTAGCTATTTCAATGATCTTTCTAACCATCCTGCTCGATTTGCATGTTAACATGTTTTGAAGCAAGCATATGAAACTGGATATCATTAAGCAACTATCATATTCATCCCGTGTCCCGTGTACCTGTTAAGCAGTGAAGGGTATGAAGGCCACTGGCAATGACAAGCCATTTCGGACTATAGCATTTGGTTAGACGACGTCCCTTTCGCGTCGGGTAGCGAGCCCTATGCGAAAGTGCCCGCATAACTCGCGCCGATGAAGGGTTGGCGCTGCTACACTCGTTCCTCCCGGGCCGAATCGGTCCCTTGGCCTAGGCAACCGTTCGAGGAAACTTCACCTTGTCGACAAGTTGTCCAATGACCGTTTTCCTTTGGACTTAGTTGATTTGCTTACTTAGCCGTATCGTTGCGATAAACGTTAATCGATTCATTCATTGTTTGCATAGGCTAAGTGGATTTGTATAAGAAAGCGCATTTTCCATTTTTAAAACCGGCAGTTTGATAGCAAGTGTTTCGTGAAGAATCGTGCCACGATTTCTTTGATTCTACACTATTATGACAAGTATTCATTTACTTCATATATTAAGTTTTGAAGTAGAGGGACGAGACGAAGGAGGTCAGCCACTCGTCTTAGCCTTGCTTCAAGCGAGCGACCGGTTGGCTGCGCTGACGTCGCCTACGCGATCACCTGCAATCGCATAAGCAACTGATTAGAACACTGTATAATTCAAAGATATTCGATATGAATGCGAAGCTCGAAAACGCATCACGAAAACCCATCAAAAACATTCACGAAAAATGCATTCACGAAAACCAAAGCCAAAGCCAAATCAAGTGCGGCATAAAAACCAGAGCAACGGGAGGTCTCTCCCGACTCAGCCGCAGAGCCAATCCTCGAGGCGCAACCCGCTGAATATGGGACTTGGTTCCGAAGAAGCCATTCCATAACGTGGAATGGATCTTAATTCAACCGTTCCCGTTCGATCGACTCGGCCGATTCCGACCTATCGGTCTCGACCGAATCGATAGCGACAGTGTTCCTTTCTCGCGCACCCCGTGGACAGAGATGGGGCACGATGTAGGGACGGGGCACTACAATACACATCGAACCACATTGCACACTGGAGCTTCATCGTATTGCATTCGCACCTGCACTCCTGCATCCTCCAGTCCGGCTCTCATCACCGGCCTTCTAGCCCTTAAAAAAATATCTTGGTTAAATCTGTTGAACAATGCTTCCAATAGAATTTGAACCTTCTCTCTCTCTATATATATATATATGTGTGTGTGTGTGTGTGTGTGTGTGTGTGTGTGTGTTTTGGTGATGAAGATGTTATCCGAAGATGCTGACAAAAATTGATATTTATGTTGAGTAAATTTGATTGAATGTTCCATTGTTAAATAAGATGGCATCAACATTTCAACGATAAAAAAATTCCTAATATAAAATAATAATTTATTCAATAAATTTGGTTGTATTTTTTTTGCTACATAGAATGTTACCAATATTTATAAAACACGTTGCACATGCATCACGTGTACCATGGCACTAGTATATATATAATTCAAATGTCTGACATATGTTTATATTTTTTACAACTCACAACCTTATTGCAATCGGTATCCTGTACTCGATGTACATCTCGACGTTCACAACGTCCACTTGTTAGCAATTCGGCAAACGGAAAAAATTCGGAACGACAAAAGTACGAGTATAAATCGGCTCAGTGCAAATAAAATACGTTCAAAAATTCGAAAAATAGAAATATTGAGATTAGAAACTTCACATTCTTAAATATGTTGTCAAATTTGGTTAATTAAACAGGTTCCCAACACGTTTTTTTTGGTCAAATTTTTCAACGATTTATACGGAATACGTTTAAAACTTTGCATACTTAAAATTTATGTACTGATTCGAATCTGTTAAAAGTACGCAAATATTATATGCTTATGAAAGATTGAAAAAATTCGCGTATAATACAAGTTTTATTCGGGTAATTGCTAACAAGGCAACGTCCACCTTAATTAGCGTCTAAACGATCTCCATCATCTCGCTAGGTCCGCTGGTCACCTCTAGACGTGGCATGGTTATTACAACTATATGTTGCATGTAAACCCTCATAAATCTCTTCCTCGAACCGGACGTGGCTTGAAAAAGGGATTTGCAATATTGGAATCCACAAAATATTTCGTCAGCCGGTCTGACGAAATTCAAGCAAGTTCTAAAGGACTTGTTTGAATTCTAATATGTGCATGACGGAATTCAAGGAGCTTGAATTCTAATATGTGCATGCACAATTTTTTTTTCGTGCATTAAATTTTAGAACTTGCATAAATTGGTGAGGCATGTATTCAATAATGATATTTGAAATTTTTTTCTTCTTCTTTTCTTCTGTTCCTTCTATTCCTACAAAGTTTCTTTAGATAATTTTTTTTCCTCATGAATCATGATTTAACTCAAGTGTTGTATCAATTGTTCTACAGAAAATTTGCTCCAAAGTACTCATGTTTTAGGAAATTACGTTCAGGATAACATGTTTGAGAAAATTGGAATTATAGGAACATTCCGTCAGACGAACTGGCGGAAATTGGACCGTCCGGCTGAAATCGCGCACGGGGGAGGAGGGAGGAGAGGTTTTAAAGTTTTCTGTAAAAATTATTTCCAACAATGCAATGATTTAAATCCCAACCATTTAAACTCTAGCCGTTGGTAACCCTTGTCCCACCCCCATTCCAAACAAATCCAACCCCCTCCCCCTCCCTCTCCCTCCTCTCCGTGCGATTTCAGCCAGACGGTCTGACAGAATGTTCCTATAATTTTAATTTTTTCAAATATGTTATCGAATGTAATTTCCCAAAACATAGTACATTGGAGCAAATTTTCTGCTTGTACTATCATCCATGGAATGTTGCTCAACTGTATACTCCACAGCCACAAGGCAGAGTACTTTCACCTATCCCACCCAAATGTCACATCCTCGTCTTATTTATGACAAGAAAAAGCAACCAATCATGGTGTGTCCCATTCACTTTCCATATCTTTGGCTTAGGGGCTGTTTGGTAAATATGAAGTGAATTTGGATTTAGATTTGGACTTTTACGAAGAAAAGAAGGATAAAAATTCATGTATTTTCTTGTCCTCCTAGTAGGGGACAAATATATTTGGTTGGAATAGGAAGTAAGAAGTGGAAAGTGAAAAAATCAGACAAATGTGTTTGGTTGAGATAGGAAAGTCAAAAAATTGAAAAATGGAAGAGTATAATTATTTCACGTAATAATTTAATAAATTAAATAATTAGTTTGATAAATTAAGATAATTAATTATTAACTAATTAAGAATTACAAATTTATCAACTCAAATTTAATTACTAATTACGAGTTACAATTTTAATTAATAAATACATTACCTATCATCTAATACATACATCAGTATAGTAATTAATAGATAAAATAACTAACTAATAATGATCCCTGTATTAAAATAGCTAACATCTCTCTCTCTCTCTCTCTCTCTCTCTCTCTCTCTCTCTCTCACTGTGTGTGTTCTGGACCGACTGTTTCTTTCCCAAATTTTTTTCCTATGGCTTCCCTCCTCCGCTCCCAAGCCCTTCGGCCACCGCCACTGCTACGGCTCCGCCCCCAACCCTTCTTTTCCTCCTCTGATTGCTCCGAGGCTCCGGATCTCGACACCACCGCCGCCTTTGGATCTCATGCTACCGTCGGGCACAACCTCGACACCCTGGAGGCCGTCGATAGGGGACTAGCTGCCGGAGGCGTCGCTAATCAACGAGTGAACTATAAATTAAGTCTTCTTCTTCTTCTTCTTCTTCTTCCCCTGTATCAACTATAAAATTCATTTTTTTTCTAATTTTTTTTTCTGCGGATGAACTATAAATTATTTCTTCTTCCTCCCCATATATATATATATATATATATATATATATATATATATATATATATATATATATATATATATATATATATATATTCCTCCTACTCAGCAATTCCAAGTTTCCAACCCACATCCTAAAGATTTGGAAGGAAGTTGATATAGGAATTTGGGAGGGGACAAGGGGGGACATAAATTTCAAGTTCCATTCTGGCATATGCTTTCCAAATCTCTGTTGGTCGATCCAAACAATGAAAGCCATGGATTTGGCTTCACTTCCTGTTGAAATTACAAATCCGGTCTCAGTTCCTGTTTACCAAATAGACCCTTAAGCCAACTCTCACTTCAAAGAGTAAAGCTATACTTACAACCAATATTAGTTATAAACTATACACCCGACTATGTGGCATCTATTATTGAAAGAGAGGGAGAAAAAGTGGAATAAATGAGAGTAACAGATCTGTTGTTCTATTTAATTTTGTCCACTTTTGTCCTCTTTTTTTATTACATGTGGACTACTATCTATATATCTACTCTCATAGTCCACACGTAATATAGAGGAAAACATAAATGTACATGATTAAATGAAACAATATATTTGCTCTCACCGATGAGACTCATGTTAGCAGGAGAGAGAGAGAGATAGAGAGAGAGAGAGAGAGAGAGAGAGAGATATGTAAGAAATTTGTAGGCATTTGATACTAAACTTAGCATTTTTCCACTTCAAATACAACCAAATTTCAAACGATGCAAGTACTAGACCGATCATCTGATGCTTCTATCTACCAGTTCAAGATGCCTTTATATATACTAGTCACGTTCAACTGCTTTGCACTTACAAAAAAAATATATATTAGAAAATTAAATTAAAATATTTATGCAAAATATTTTAAATATAATTTGAATATATTTAAATTTAAATTTATTATAATATATTTTTATAATTTTGATATGTGTTTAGTTACATAATACCATGTATACCTAGTTTAAATATAATTTGAATATTAAATATATGTTATATTTTCAGCTAGTTAGAAGAATTTTAATATATTTTTCTTAACTACGAGAAGATAGTTAGAAAAATGTTTTAATTTTTTTATATTAATCAATTGAGAATATACATACGGATTGGACAGCTCAATTAATAAATATTTGTGCGGTGTCACACCCCAGAACCAGAATACTGGAGAGCGGGAGACAGACACAGCCAGCTACGTACATTGAAGTGAATCCTACCTCGATATACGGTCACGGCTGTCTAGATGCATGAGAGTTTACTACAAACCATTAGTCTCTTAGGGTCAAGAACAAACCTAGTGTCTCAATCTCAAGCAAGCAAGTAAATGTAACAAGATGGTAGATCATCACACATACAAGGTAAGGCGTCCCAAACATTACATATTCAGATGATCATGAAGCTAGTCATAAATACGAAGACTAGTAAGAGTTTAAGTCATACATGATCAACCATTTGATTTGTCAATCATGTTACAGCCCGTAGGCAGACAGAAATTAAAGTTTCAACACGAGCTAACACTTGCTCGGCGGCTAAACGCCTCAAAAGAATAATTTACAATACAGTGGGAGAACAAAATAAGAAACCTACTCGTTGCCAGGATTACGTCTGGTGTTCACCATCTGGCTGGAAGATAGGGAGATCCTCGGGTACTACTCTGAAATCTGGCCATACAAAACCAGCTGGGTCAGACCCCAGAAAGAGCAAGTACCATAAGGGAGGCTTCACTTAAGAACTAAAACCAGTATATTAGTACATAAGGACAATAAATGAATTAACAAAAGACATGATTTAGAGAAAACATGGTGATAAACGATAAGATAACTAAAGGACCATTCCGGTAACCAAGTTACAACCCGTAAACCAAATAAGGACCGGGGTTGTAACCCTTCACCTGAACAAAACTTAGTCTCTAACCAATTATTGATAAAGTAAGGCATAAGCAAACATGTGCTGAAGTAATCATAGGCTGGCATCGATTAGACAAGACTAGACTGGACTACATCCATCATTCACGGCCAAGCAAAGAGTACGGCTTAATATTTAACTAACTAGGGTTATCACAAGCCTAGTTACTAGCAAGATGCAATGAGATGTTCCCACAGTCACAAGCCCTGCAGCTATCCAGGTTATCCAGGCGAGGTTCATTTAAGAGTTATCAAGAATTATTAGGTGGCTTGGAGTGCAACACATGACAATGTGCATAGGACTTGTTTCATGAAGTGCCCTACATGACAGTGGGCTGAAAATGTGCCCTGCTCGACGGCATGCTACAAGTCCCTCAGGTGTGGCCGGGATAACGGGATCGCCCGTAACTGGAAACATCTCTCTATATGAACTACTTGATCGATCTAGTCATTAACCTAGTCAAATTCATTATGAATCCCTGACCGTGGTAACCAAGAATTCGTGTCCTAGACATGATGCAAGATGAGACAGGTAGCTTATACAGGCACACTCAAGTAAATCAACCACGGTGTCAAGACAAGAGTTACTTAACAAGTCAGGGTAGCTGTCGCAACAACGTTCAAGATTTTTATGTCATGTCAGGTTACTTGTTACTTGTCAAGATTGCTTGTCAGGAGTGCGCCTCGACGGGCCACTTATCAAGATTGTACATACCTTATCAAGTTACTTATCATGTCAAGAGTGCTTGTCAAGAGTGCGTCTCGACGGACCACTATCCAGATTTTTATATCGTGTTCATGTCAACATCAATACTGGCAAGTCATGCTATGCTTAACTGTAGACACACATAAAAAAAGAAGAAGAAAATATTGTTTTTTCTTTTATTGGCGCAAGGCACCACAAATCGAGTATGCCTGAGAGATCCTGTGCTGAGGATCCCCGAGTACAAAAAAGAATTCTGGGGAATAGGACGATGGAGATCGAGCGACAGTTGCTCCTTTACTCCGTTGACACTCTGATTACAAAAGTGGGAGAAAACCTAAAAAAATTGCTAACTCTCGGCTCACTGACAAGAAGTACAGCAATTTGGCTCTTAAAAATGCTCTTCGTTCTGTCCTTTGAAGAGGGATGAGGCCCCCTTTTTATAGTCGTTCTTGGACTGGAATGATGTTCTGCGCCCACATGAGAAAATACGATGGTTCCTATGTAGGAGCACAGTCCTTCTTTGGGCGCATAAGATGTAGGCGCATACAGGCTGTGAGATCGTAGATTGGTCGTGGCGTTGACGTGGCCGCATGCTTCGGTGCACGACTGCTCATGGAGACTGACGTGGCCGTGCGCTTCGGTGCACATTTTGATCATGGCTTTGACTGAGTCAGGCTTGGGCGCATAGTCATGTCTCAGGCTATGCGCCCTCCTTTCGGGGGAGCTAGTCTTGGGCACATGAAACTTCACTGGTTGGGCGCATGAAGCTTTACTGACTGGGCGCATAGAGCTTCATTGACTGGGCGCATGGAGCTTCACTAACTGGGCGCATGGAGCTTCACTGACTTGGGCGCATGGGGCTTTTACTGGCTTGGGCGCATGGAGCTTCACTGCCTTGGGCGTATGGGGCTTCATTTACTGAAATTTTTTTATGCTTCTATAAGACCCCCTTCAAAGTTTTTGATACTTGAACAAGTTCGAAATACTTTAAAAGAAGCATGGATCGTCTTCTCGTGATGCAACGGGCGCATAACACGTCTCTCTCATTTGGGTGCATAGTATTTGGCTAGCCTGTTAGAGAGATACGGCTGTTGAGATCTACCTCAATATTCGAACTGACAGATTCATCGGAACAGAATTTGAAGCGGTCCATCCTTCATGCGTTGTCCACGTCAGCAAGTGACATTCGCATGGTGTGCAGGAAGCTGATTCTTCACGTGGGCGCATAGGCCATTGTAGGCGCTTACAACGCAATGGACGCATGGGCACATACAGCAAGTGGGCGCATAGGAAGTGGCCCGTGCGTATAAATAGGCCCTAAAGGAGAGAGAAAGTTTATTATTCCCTTTTCTTTGAATTTTTTAGAAAAACTCTTCGTCTTCTTCCTTTGAGAACCATGTCTCCCAAGGTCGCCAAGAGATCCGCGAAGGGCAAGGGGGCTGCGCCGAGTGGTTCTCCTCCTGCAGCAGCGTCCTCGGCAGTCCAGGACCCGATTCTGGGTGAGGGCATGCTTCAAAAACAAAGTCTCGAGCGTTAATTTGTGACGCTCGGACTTTTTTTCTGCCCGGACACTTGCGTCTAAGGCAACATGCTTCTGTTGAGCATCATTATGCGCCACAGAAGTCATGCGCCAACACTTTGGTGTGCTATGCGCCAACGTGTTACCATGTTATGCGCTCTCTAAACAGTGGCATGTTATGTACCCATGTACTGTCCGAGTGTTATGCGCCCACATGTCTTGTTTTGGGCACATATCTGTCACGACCCGAACCCACTTTTCGGATACGAGACGTGTCCAAGCCAGCCTACGCCGCAGAGTCGCGGTAGAACGCTGTCAAGCCCGCAAGAAATAAATGCTCAAAATCACAATTGCTGCTCATTCATATTTCTAAATTTATTACAACAATTACAAGATTTATATTTAAAGAAAATACAAGACTTTACATTTTAAAAATGGTACAATGGCTATCTACTTCTAGGTTGACCTCAGCATACCCATGACTTTCCAGTACTAAGAATGATCGCGGCTAAACCTGAAAAATGTTGGTTTCCAGTCAGGAATGGAACGAGCACATATCTCTCACAACAGTTCATAGCAGGAATGGACATATAAAGCAAGCTATAGAAAACTATACATGAATCGCTGTAAAGAGAAATCAACAAGAGAGAAGATATAACTGAGATATAATATGATAAATAAAGAATATAATCTTCTACGTGAATCAGAGCATGAATTGGTTATGTAAACAGCTTGGGTTGCATATGGATACAGCTATGGAATGCACATGGATAACTACTGGGGATAATGATCACATAACCAACTACACTCTCCCTGCCCCCAACCAATACACAAGGATCAAAGCATGTTATGTTATTGCACATGGATAACAACTACTGTATACATGAAGCTCACATGGTCATGAGTGTATATGAATAACATATGAGTGCACATGGATAAAGGTGAATACATGGAGTACATGATGACCATAATAAAGTACATGAACATGACATACTCGATGTATCCGAGGGGATAACATCGCATAAAAAGATCCAGAGGGTACTGATCCGTGTGAACGTTGTGTCAGCATCAAGTATACTAGTCTATAACAAGAGTACATATCCAAAGAAGCATGAAAAGATCAGAGAATATACTCGCCTGTGGTCCTGTGCTGGAGAAACCAATAATAATATACCACTCGAAGAGCCACAATCAGTCAACACATACAGGAGTCTCCAGATACTGAAATAAATAGTACCAACGTTCTCAGAATAGTCAAATTAGCTAGGATTGTCTATCCTTAAGTCCAATTCTGGACATAGGGGCAAAACGGTAATTTCGGGCAAAAACGATGTCCGCCGTTGGACCCACTTTGCACCGAAAAGCGTGCCAGAGTCAACGGTCTCTAAAGTTGTCAAACTACATGTCTACAGATCCAGTTTTTCGATACGAACCCAACCGTATGTCCAAAATTGGATTCCGGCGGGCCGTGCACAAAATTGCCCGTTGAGTGGGACCGTGGAGCCCGCAAAACGACGTACGATTCAACTGTCTCAGAATTGGACCAAACTTGGCATACAGGACCAAAAAAATGATACGGTCCTGTTGGCGCAAGTTTCGTCTCGATCTGACGAGCGTGCACAAAGTAATTGAGAAATTTGCAAAGTGCACGATACGGGAAGTTTCGACGGATACGCATCAAATTCGTCGCGCACACGCGACCAATTTGAATTCCGTCAAAGCCCACACGACCATGAAGCCGTTACGCAACTTTTGATACGTTCGGTTCGCGACCACGTCGCCCGGTATGGCGGGACGCACGTCGTATCGAACAAATTTCTAGTTTTTAGAACAGGTTTTTAGAAAACTTTGGGATTCATTTTCTCGGCGAGTAGTCGATGAATTCAAATTCCGCAAGAAGGGATTCGAAGCCCTATATGTTGTCAAAAAGTTTGTTCAAATAGAAATTCTAGTATGTTACTGGATCGATCGAAATCGATATTCAAACATGGGTGATTGGACTGGTTCTCTGTTTCTAATCCGACAGTTTTTTCGGGATTTTTGGCATCGATTTTAAATCGATTTCGTTTCAATTTGGTTCAAAACGATCAATTGATGTTAAAGCCCTATAGGTTGTGTTTCTAACGCCTATTTCGGTTTAGAAAAATACGGAGAGTCGAGGGAGAAATCTTATAATAAAGTGGGGCGTGTGGAACCGCTGCTGCTGTGCTCGCGCTCTGTTCTCCGCTTCGCGCTGCTCCGTCGACTCTGGTCGGCCGGCGGCACGCCCTCGGCGGCACGTGCGTGCGTGCGGGGAGGCACCAGGTGGTGGCGTGGGGTGTTGGGTTTCGGAGTTAGGGTTTGAAGGTTTCGTTCTTCACCCTCCCGATCTCACTATATATGTAACCCCCGGTTTACAGAGCGCGGGGGCTCGGGTCTGAGTTGAGGGACTTCTCAGTCCCGTGAGGTTGAGCCAAGGGGCTGGGCCTATGGTCTTGAGGGCTCGGTTTGGGCTTTTACTGATCTTATTTAATTCTTTTCATTTTCTATCTCTTTTCTTATTTCTATTCTATTTCATATATATATACATCTATATATATATATAAATATCTATGTATACTTATACATATATACGGATACACACATAAATATATAATATATATACCCATTTATATATGGATATTTATATTTACGTAAACATACACATGTATTTAATATATATTTATATATTAATGCACATACACATATTTAATATATATATATATATATATATATATATATATATATATATATATATATATATATATATATATATATTTACGTAAAAAAAACAATATATATATATATATATATATATATATATATATATATATATATATATATATATATATATATATATTGTACGCTAAGTTGGTACAATCAGGTCATCGAAAATCAATATATTTAATTAATAAATAAATAGTTTATCGTTGGGGATTAAGTCGCAACTTATTCTGGTTTTTCTAGTTAGGACACTCATATGGCTTTGCATTCCACTACCATGGATAAACACTAGTCAAAGTACGCTACTGCACTATCCGTGCCATGTTTCCTAGCCGTCTCGTACTTCAGAACTCAACCATGATTAAAATCATCTACCTTAATAATTAAGTAAATAATTATTTATAATATTCTAAAATCACTATTTAAGTCAGAATAAATAAAATAAAAAAATATTCAAAATTCCGGGAAGGGAGGCTACAAATCTACCCACCTTAAAAATAATTTTGTTCTCGAAATTCTAATTCATAGCTATTCCTTAAAATTCAAAATGGAAGTCTACTATTACCTTAATCTCCGAAATTTTAATTCCTCAAAATATTATATAGCTGTCTCTAGCCATTTCATAATTTCGAATACTTGGAGACTTCTACCCACCTTTGGTCACACTACTCACACCAAAATCTTAAAATCTTCTAACTGGTGCTAACAATCCTACCAATAATTATCTAGGCATATGGTATCTATAATCCTCTCGTATCTATCAAGCAAACCGAACTTAGCAAGCAGTAATTTACACAAGTAGCTAAGAAATATTGGTGAATTCTAATAAGTATGACCTTCGTCTATCTTCAATAGAGGGGACAGGAAGATAAGGAAGAACAATCAAGAACAATTATGAAGTTTAAAGAGCGGTAGAGAATATACAATAATACAGGTAGAAAGAGTGTTTATGAACCTATAGTCTTATTCGCTAGATTGGACTACTCTAGTCCAGTCACTTGCTGTCACGCCCCGCTCCCGTAGGAGCGATCGTCCTCGCTAAGGCGTGATGCCGCACGGGCCTAGGTTGCGTCCGTGCAAGGCCAAGTCCAGAAACGGCCGATTTGAGCTAGGCCACAGAGTCGCACAGAGTGTCCCCATTGCAGCAGAAAGTAAATAAACACAAGTAGAAGCAAATTCGATCTCTTTATTAATATTCACGAAGGTTACAAGCGGCGCTAGGCCGATATTACAAATCGCTCAAGCTCTCTCTCTGAAACATAAAAGGCGTGCCAAGTGGCTTACAAGATGGAATGATACATGGCGATGTTCTGATACATTATGTCCTGTATAGGGTGCTTCAGCTCCTTGCAACGCTCCAAGGCTCAAGAGATAGCTCCGCGCCTCAGCACGTACGAGGAAAGCTCCGCACCCGCCGACGTCTCCTGCTTTCTGCAAGCAGACTGTGGGGTTATCAGTACATTGTTATGCACTGGTGGGGAGGCTAGCTCGCCCACAATGCTATCATTACCAAACACGTTGCATTTACTTTTGTGCACCGACTATCGTTCATTGTCTTTCTAATCTTGCCTTAGGATCAGTTTTATGGCATATATCGTAACCCATATCGTGTTGCCTAATTCAAGTGTCTGCATTAAAATACATGCACGACTTACCCATACTTACCGTCCGGCCTTCCCTGTCCAAGTAAACCAAGTTAGTCAACAATTAACATAAAGTAACTTAACGTGATTCATGTAAACATTCAATGTTACGGGCGTGTCTATGTCTCGGGTTCTAGCACGTCGTGGGCATGTTCTAGTGTTACGTTTCGAGCATGTTCGGGAGGCACATTTCAAGCATGTTCGGGGTGGTATATTTCAAGCATGTTCAGGCATGTTACATTTCGAGCATGTTCATGTTCAGGATATTACTTTGCAAGCATGTTCAAGAGTGTTATATTTCGGGCATGTTCAGGAGTGTTATAATTCGAGCATGTTCAGGAGACACTTGTTCATTTAACTTAGACTACTTTGATTTCAATGCAAGAACTTGCACGTGGATTGCCACCAGCATAGTCCACTTAATCTACATGCACGGGTCGCTGGCTTTACAAGCCATTTAGGACATTCCCCTGTGGTATTTCTCAACTTAGCGTAGGGTGATGGCTGGTACACCCCGTTAAGTCTCTTGAATATACCCTGCACTTACGTCTCTTGGTGCCCAAGCCCGCACCCAAGCAGCCCGTAAGCCCCGTATTGATTCTGCCTAGGCCGGCCACGGTTTACCCCCCCAACGCCCGTGCCGCAGAATCCTTCCACTCGACGGCCACGGTTTACCCCCCCATCGCCCGTGCCGTTTGTCCACGACCATTTCGTATTAACTTGTCTTTTACTTAGCGGCTATCTCTGAGCCGTAGGCTAACCCTTAGCCATAATGCGTTAACGACCAGGTTGGCGTCCGTACAGCGCGGGTAGCGAGCCCCATTGCACGTGCCCGTCATACCTGTCGTTAGCGTCTTCCATGTCTTATCTTTCATGTATTCTTTCTTTCATTTTATTCTTTCACTTGTTCGTATGTTCATAGAGTCATTCATGTGTTTGCTTATTCATTCTTTGATTCATTCATTCATGCATTATGCAACTCTCAGTGTGGGAGTCGCCTTGGCGACCCATCGGTCCCATAGCCTTCCAATGTTGCTAAACTCTACTCGGAGCGACTATGTTGATAGCCTTCCCGTTTTATTGTTGCAAACTATTCATTGTTTTATTATTTGAACGTATAAGGGGCATGAACGTGGGCTTGTGCCTTAGCACGAGCGTAGAACGCGGTGCGAGCGTTTCTATAATTGTCGAGTTCTTTTCCATGTTCTAAACAAGCATGCAAGATGGGATTATTCCCTTAGCTAGGTGCGTTGAGTCATTTATTAGCATGTAAGATGTTATCGCCTAGCGATTCTCGTGAATGTGTCCGCATTGTTATGTGTCTAGGCTAAGCACAGACGGGTTCATCGGAGCCACCCACCTTAGCGATGTTCGCATCGGCCGAGCGATACTCCGAGCGCGCCTCTGATAGTCTAAGTTTGGATTCATCTTGACGGGCCAATGCAAGTCTTGCATCGATTCACATCGATACTTCATCGGGTCGAAGCAACTCTTCGGGTTGACGGCTCGTTTTTGAGTCGTTGCACTTGCCATTTGAATCGGCGTTCCGCTAGGGCGGAGCGGGTCACTACATAATACACCACTCAAAATAAGTCTCGTCCTCGAGACTTCCTGAGTGCAGGTCATCCTACCGTTCCTTAACTCGGATCGTGTGCGCATCTTAGGCAATTTCCTATCGAATGGCTTTATCGTTCGATGGCATCGAACGGTACTCGGTTTCTTTCTAAGTCCCGTGTTGCTTACGTTCGATCAATTTTATCGAATGACTTTTTACTCATTTTAGAGTTGATGATACTTATTCAATTGTCGTGTTTCTTTGACTCGGTTGCTATTTTAACGTGTCATGGAACTGGAATGGTTGCACGAGGCACGTTGTAATTTGTCAAATACGAGGGTCGTAGGCTAAGGCAAACTTATTTTCGTTTATCTCGGTCATCGAGGTGACTCGATTCGCTTCCCAAGCGTTCTCGTCCATGAAATCAGTATGATTTCCTCTTAGCGGGGTCGACCAAGTCTATGAAATTTTCGTCCGATTCAAGACTAAGTATTGCACTATCCTCGAGTATATCTTCCTATCAATGGTCCAATTCGTTATACCAACTTTTATTTGCACGATATCGATTCCATATCATTCACTTATTTAGGGCCAATCTCGTTGTCGTTCACGCACACTCCGCTTACACGTTTCTTTGATTCCGAGCCACGTTCGTACTAGTATCGATCCTTTACTTAACGCAATTTCAAGATCTTCGACACTCTCCCATTCCTCAAGTCTTGCTTGAACTCGATGTATCACTTGGCTGGATCGTGTATGCATTCCAAGCATCCCCAAAATACATGCATTCAGCCAAGCCGCATGATCTAGAAATTTGTCATTCTCACTCGAGTCGCATCGTGCACATACTCAAGCGTCCCTGAATATATGCATGTCAGCCGAATCTCGTGAGGGGTATTCCTATATTTGTAATTCACACTATCCATCCATGCCAATCCTCAAGATCAATCTTTCGATTGATAACTCATGAAACATGGCGTCTCGCCTACCCGCTAGGCCATCTTTTCGAGGCTAAGTCAATGTCAGGATTGGAATCATAGTTCCCTAACAATAATGCCAACACTGACCCCAATCCTAGGGTCAAACTAAAGTCGGTAGTACGGGATTTTCTACCCAAGCTCGCGTCACTCAGATTTCTAAATATCGAGCACGATCACCTATTCGCATCAATGTATTCGTCGCACACCGCAACGAATTCAAATCCATTCAAATCACTAAATTGACATACTTCACATATCCATTCTAACCAATTCACGTATTCGATCACGAGTTCATCTAACTTGACAATATGTTGCGCCCCAATCTCACGCGAGTCCGATTATCCATGGTGGTTCATGAATCACCATACAACGCTCCCGTAGAATAATCATTCTCATCGGGGCGTAACTCTTGTTTGGGTCCAGACTAATTCATTTTCGATACGCGGATTGGACCTACTCAATCCTCAAGTTCGATTCTTCAAGCACACAAATCCATTCTTGAGTCATTTTTGCGTCAAACCACAAATCGAAGCACACAAATTGTTACGCCAAGCTAGGTCAATCACCCCCGCTGTATGAATCACCATACCAGCGCTCACGCGGAGTGATCGCCCTATTCGGCGCGACGCATGTGCGAGGCTGGAGTTGCGCTCGTATAAGACAAGCATGTCGACGTTGAGGTTATCGTCGAAGTAAATCCAAGTATTTTCATTTTTCATTCGAGCCAAGATCGATAGTCCATTCGTCATTTCGTTCAACTAGAAAATCCACGAGCCACGTCTATATTTTCCTCGACACGTTTCAACATCCCAAGTATAGCTTCCAACGGAACAATGACATTTGCACGATCGTCATTTGCCGAGTCAGAGTACCCCCGAGTTATCGCATATCGATCTTTGATACGCCTCAATACCATCGACGATATGAGTAACCTGACGATCTTCCTTTGTAACCAATTTCGAGTCGTGCATTGATGCTGTTTGTCCGAGTTGGATATTCCACAATTTCATTTAATATTCAAGATCAAGTTCAACTGCTATTCCTCAAGCTAGTTTCAAGATCGTTGTTCAAACTCAAGTCACAATTCATTTGAATCAATCCGCAGTCGTACGTGCGATCCTCTAAGTTTCCTCGATCAAAGACCATTCACTTTCATTCATCGTTCCGAATCGTTTTCTAACATGCGTTGCCTATTCACAAGTTGTCTGAACGACATCTCGTTCGGGACAATCGAAGTCATGATCAACTAAGCGTGACACGTTCTAAGGCTTTGCGCGATCGCATCGCCTCACCGACATACCCGTTCTATCCGTATATCTTGTAGTCTCGCTCGAACAATTTCTATGACGTCCATACACCACTCAGGGTTCGAGCCACTCGACTAGTCATCGACACTCATTTTTATTCTTCTCCGAGCCTATCACATACACCACTCGGATTCAAGCCATACGATCTAGTCCTCAATCACGTTTGCGTCATGCGCTAAGACATCCTTCAGATTCGTTCGACGAATCTCTAGCGTAATCGCTCACGTCGCCTCGACGTACTAAGTCGTTCAGGCTAATCCTCAAAATCTAAGCCAATCTTTCGTGCACGCCTAAGCGTTAACTCGATAGCGTTCCTATCGATAGACACTCAAAGTGTATTTTCACTCTCGACCGAGCGGTACTTGATATCGCTCGCAACTCGATTGCACCAAAAGTCGAGGTGCACGACACGCGGACTAAGTTGTACCGCATAACCATCCCGTGCGGGCTATATTCAAGTTTGCACGCTCACTTGCTAATGTTGATGCAAGACTAGTCAGGCACGCACGCGACATGTTAACTTAGCATATGTTCTCTATCGAGTCAAGTTTACATCGTTCGACATTGTTAGCGTAAAGTTATTCAAGCAAGCCTTGTGTTTGCTAACTTCTAGCATTTCAGTTTTCCTTCGACTCAAGTCTGTCGTGGTTTGGCACAAAGGCCTTCGCCTATCGATCCCGTTCAACCGAGTACTTGTACGAGCTTTTAAAAATATTAGACTTATTGTATGGAACATCCCAAGGCAGAATGAGAGAGAGAGCGCACACTTCTTTTGTAACCAACCGAGCTTTCAAAACTGAGAAAATTGAAATGAAGTCCAAGGACGTAAAGCCGTGCTCTGATACCAATATGTCACGCCCCGCTCCCGTAGGAGCGATCGTCCTCGCTAAGGCGTGATGCCGCACGGGCCTAGGTTGCGCCCGTGCAAGGCCAAGTCCAGAAACGGCCGATTTGAGCTAGGCCACAGAGTCGCACAGAGTGTCTCCATTGCAGCAGAAAGTAAATAAACACAAGTAGAAGCAAATTCGATCTCTTTATTGATATTCACGAAGGTTACAAGCGGCGCTAGGCCGATATTACAAATCGCTCAAGCTCTCTCTCTGAAACATAAAAGGTGTGCCAAGTGGCTTACAAGATGGAATGATACATGGCGATGTTCCGATACATTATGTCCTGTATAGGGTGCTTCAGCTCCTTGCAACGCTCCAAGGCTCAAGAGATAGCTCCGCGCCTCAGCACGTACGAGGAAAGCTCCGCACCCGCCGACGTCTCCTGCTTCCTGCAAGCAGACTGTGGGGTTATCAGTACATTGTTATACACTGGTGGGGAGGTTAGCTCGCCCACAATGCTATCATTACCAAATACGTTGCATTTACTTTTGTGCACCGACTATCGTTTATTGTCTTTCTAATCTTGCCTTAGGATCAGTTTCATGGCATATATCGTAACCCATATCGTGTTGCCTAATTCAAGTGTCTGCATTAAAATACATGCACGACTTACCCATACTTACCGTCCGGCCTTCCCTGTCCAAGTAAACCAAGTTAGTCAACAATTAACATGAAGTAACTTAACGTGATTCATGTAAACATTCAATGTTACGGGCGTGTCTATGTCTCGGGTTCTAGCACGTCGTGGGCATGTTCTAGTGTTACGTTTCGAGCATGTTCGGGAGGCACATTTCAAGCATGTTCGGGGTGGTATATTTCAAGCATGTTCAGGCATGTTACATTTCGAGCATGTTCATGTTCAGGATATTACTTTGCAAGCATGTTCAAGAGTGTTATATTTCGGGCATGTTCAGGAGTGTTATAATTCGAGCATGTTCAGGAGACACTTGTTCATTTAACTTAGACTACTTTGATTTCAATGCAAGAACTTACACGTGGATTGCCACCAGCATAGTCCACTTAATCTACATGCACGGGTCGCTGGCTTTACAAGCCATTTAGGACATTCCCCTGTGGTATTTCTCAACTTAGCGTAGGGTGATGGCTGGTACACCCCGTTAAGTATCTTGAATATACCCTGCACTTACGTCTCTTGGTGCCCAAGCCCGCACCCAAGCAGCCCGTAAGCCCCGTATTGATTCTGCCTAGGCCGGCCACGGTTTACCCCCACAACGCCCGTGCCGCAGAATCCTTCCACTCGACGGCCACGGTTTACCCCCCCATCGCCCGTGCCGTTTGTCCACGACCATTTCGTATTAACTTGTCTTTTACTTAGCGGCTATCTCTGAGCCGTAGGCTAACCCTTAGCCATAATGCGTTAACGACCAGGTTGGCGTCCGTACAGCGCGGGTAGCGAGCCCCGTTGCACGTGCCCGTCATACCTGTCGCTAGCGTCTTCCATGTCTTATCTTTCATGTATTCTTTTTTTCATTTTATTCTTTCACTTGTTCGTATGTTCATAGAGTCATTCATGTGTTTGCTTATTCATTCTTTGATTCATTCATTCATGCATTATGCAACTCTCAGTGTGGGAGTCGCCTTGGCGACCCATCGGTCCCATAGCCTTCCAATGTTGCTAAACTCTACTCGGAGCGACTATGTTGATAGCCTTCCCGTTTTATTGTTGCAAACCATTCATTGTTTTATTGTTTGAACGTATAAGGGGCATGAACGTGGGCTTGTGCCTTAGCACGAGCGTAGAGCGCGGTGCGAGCGTTTCTATAATTGTCGAGTTCTTTTCCATGTTCTAAACAAGCATGCAAGATGGGATTATTCCCTTAGCTAGGTGCGTTGAGTCATTTATTAGCATGCAAGATGTTATCGCCTAGCGATTCTCGTGAATGTGTCCGCATTGTTATGTGTCTAGGCTAAGCACAGACGGGTTCATCGGAGCCACCCACCTTAGCGATGTTCGCATCGGCCGAGCGATACTCCGAGCGCGCCTCTGATAGTCTAAGTCTGGATTCATCTTGACGGGCCAATGCAAGTCTTGCATCGATTCGCATCGATACTTCATCGGGTCGAAGCAACTCTTCGGGTTGACGGCTCGTTTTTGAGTCGTTGCACTTGCCGTTTGAATCGACGTTCCGCTAGGGCGGAGCGGGTCACTACACTTGCTGTCTTGAAGAACCCTTCGTATCTTAAAGGGACTTGCAATCCATGCAATACATAAATTCCGTTCTCAAAATTCTATCTGAACAAGATTTCATAACGGAACGGAATTTGAGAAATCAAGATTGTGACCTTAATGGGTTCTCTGTCTGGACATCACCCGTTGGTTGGATGAACCTTGGATTTTAATCTATATTGGCTGGACAAGATCCTAAGATAAAACTACGTTTACTAGGTTAGGGTAACCTAGAATAGGCTTCCTTCCAAGTGATTGAGCTAGTTGCTAGTCGGGTTGGTTAGCTGGGTCCATAAGCCCAAAATGCGCCTTCAGTGACTTTTGTGTTTAAGTAACACATGAGGCCTCAATTGGGTGGCAACTAGTGGTATGTATGTAGTGGGCTTCGAGTCGATCCCAACCATATATTGGTTCGAAAGAATTGAGTCAAGGTTGAGGCTCTAGTGGAAATCGAAAAGTGTACCGGTACTATGGTAAGGGTTTTAGCTATTGCTTTTGTCCTGAAAGTCGTACCATAAAAATAGAGTACAAGGAGACAGATTTGAGTGGGACATGATATACCTAGATGAGGGTGGACTCGTCTAGACCTTGCATATGAAGTTTGTTGGATGGTAACAGCTAGTCTCGTGCTCCGAATATTAATGGCACGACCGGGAACACAAAATAATCTAAATGGAAAGTGGGAGTCCATGGGGCACAAATTATCATGCTAATGGAAATTATTCTAATCAATTGGTAATAGTCGTATATCCCAAAATTGAGAAGGCTTACAGTCTAAGGCAACATGCTTCTGTTGAGCATCATTATGCGCCGCAGAAGTCATGCGCCAACACTTTGGTGTGCTATGCGCCAACGTGTTACCATGTTATGCGCTCTCTAAACTGTGGCATGTTATGCACCCATGTACTGTCCGAGTGTTATGTGCCCACATGTCTTGTTTTGGGCACATATCCCTTTGGGCGCATAGACCTTTGGGCGCATAGGAGTCTTCAGGACTTAGTTTTCTTTTTCTGCAGTTTCCTGAGTCTGACTTTCTTTCTGCCTCTTTTCATGTTCTGTAGGGATCTGGCTCGCAAATTTCTCCAGGATCAGTATCGGCGATTCTGGGCATGGTAAAGATGCAACACTTGACACACACATCAGAGAGCTCAAGACTCTTCGTATTTTGGAAGGGTTCTGGCTGGCAAATTTTTCCAGGACTGACGTCGGTGATTCTGGGAATGGTGAAGATGCAATACTTGACGCACACATCAGAGAGCTCAGGACTCTTCATGTTTTGGGAGAATTTTCCTCAGATGGTAGGAAGAACCTTTATACATCGAAGTGTCGGACGGTAATTGGGCGTCATCGTGAAAGTTCTGCTTTCACGGTTCTTCAAGTAGGCAAATGCAACACTAGAGATGTTGTTTTGAAGGTATGGTCCCTTGGAGAAATGGACCCACGACATCCGCAACATGGAGGAGAGAAGATCACCATTTGTAGATATTTTAGCATGCTATATTTGCCCTCCTTTGTGTAGCTTCTCGAAGGTTCAACAACCTTGTTTGCTTGCTCAGCAGTAAAACATAACCTCCTTCGAAGGCCACAAAACTACTTTTCGACGAAAGCGTTGTGCTGCCAAGCTGACCAAGCTATGTGTTGCTGATGAGTAGCAGATTTTTCCTTCTTTTGGACATCAATGTAATCTTTTAATTCTTATCCAGATGAAGAGATGAAGAACTTTTTGTTTTGCTCATGAGATGTAGTCCTGTGAATGTAACTGATTTTGAATAAATAGAATACATTTGCTCAACTCTTTGCTTGTGACATCTGTGGTGATTCTATTAGAGAGCCAATGATACAGCATTTGTGTAAAGGATATTCCGTAGATTTTGTAAGGCCGTTACGGTTCTTGTACCCTTTTTTCCGTGTCTTAATAGACGTTTAAGTAAAAAAAAGTAAAGAATCTTTTCGAAAATGAATGTGGTTTTGTGATATATCGATGCGAGAGGTAATGTGGACGTAGCAAGGATATTTATGGGGGGTATTCCGCTGGAGAATTTTTGATGTGGACCTATTATCCATTTTATATTCGGTGCATGCAGGTCCTTCTATCACAACTAGTGTGATTCGTAGTGGTACTCGAACTAGAGTATCATTACCACCTGCAGTAGGATATAGGAATAAGTTAAGGTACTCAATCACATTAGGAAAAACTCTTATCAATTCTTGCTGTTAATTGTCTCCTTTTGAAAATAACTGTCCTTTTTTGATAAATTTACTTCTTTTTCAGAAATTGATTCCTTGTTTGATCTGTCTTCAGGATGGTAGAGACACGATCGCAGCGCTCTGGCTTCCGGGATACCACTGAGAGGATGGCTACTTCTCGTCCGACCCAGCGGGCTCCAGGGACCACAGTACCTCTTGTTCCAGCTCAGGTGGGCCCGTTTGCTACTTTTGAGGGTGTTCCTCCACCAGTTCTGGGGACTACCCCAGGAGTGCAGGGGATGCTACCACTACCGCCCCAGGGGACAATTGATGCAGCACAGTATTTCGCTCTCATACAGCAGATGTTGGAGATGCAGCGACGCCAGTCAGATGACATGAGATAGGGCATTGATAATGCCCACCAGTTAGCGATGGTGGCAGTGGAGAGGGCAACTGCTCCACCCCAAGGAGGGCAGATTCAGCCATACTAGCCGAGGACTCCAGGTATTCAGGAGTTCCAGAAGATGAGGCCGCGGGACTTCAAGGGTACAGAGGGTATCCTTTACGCGGACGACTGGATCGAGCACATAGAGGAGATTTTCTGTCTCGCAGAGATACCGGCTAGACTCCAGGTGGAAGCAGCAGGCAGTATGATGCAGGACCTTGCCCGCACTTGGTACCAGACCGACCCCAGAGTTGGTACTAAGGGGCAACCTTGGGAGGATTTTAAGAAGCTTTTTAAGGAGAAGTTCTTTCCCGATACTGCACTTGGCGCATTGGAGACGCAGTTTGAGAACCTGGTTCAGGGGAACCAGACTGTAGAAGAGTACGCCGGAGAGTTCTACCGCCTGGGAAGATTTGTGGAGGGCCTTAGTGCGACAGCGAAGGCTAGGAGATTCAGGAAGGGTTTGGTTAAGGAAGTCAAGTCCTTAACCAAGAGCAACAGAAATGCTACATTTGAGGAGATTTTGATGGGAGCCATGGCAGCAGAAGATGATCTGGAGCTGAAGCAGAAAAGAGGTCGTGATTTCCATGCAGCCAGTGGAAATGGAGGACCAGCCAAGAAGCCCCATTTTCAGCAACAGCATAAGCAGAGGTCCTTCCAACAGCAGAGGCCATTCCAGCAAGTGCAGCAGAGACAGGGTCAGCAGGCACCGAGACAGCAGCAGGCTACCACTTATGACTTCTGTAAGAAGCTAGGGCACAAGTGGAGTGAGTGCAGGAAGAGGTTAGGCAAGTGCCTACTCTGTGGTTCATCAGAGCATCAGTTGAGGGACTGTCCTGAGGCTTTCGGGCGTAAAGGACAGGGAGCAGGGACCAAGGCACCAGTGGAGCAGCAGAGGGGACTCTTACCGACTCAGCAGCAGAAGTTTGTTCAACACCAGCAGCAGGCCAGAGGAGGCTAGCAGGGGCGAGCTTTCGCCATGGCAGCGGAGGATACCGAGGCAGTAGGCGATCTGATAGCAGGTTCTGTTCTTATCGACTCCTTTCCCGCATTCACATTATTTGATTCGGGTGCTTCCCATAGCTTCGTGTCTGTATCTTTTACTATTAGACACCATCTTTCTTCTGAACCTTTGCCTAGGACTTGTAAGATCACGACTGGGGGTGGTATTATCCTCGTCAGTAATGTTTGCAAGGATCAGAGAGTAGTTTTGGGAGGCCGAAAACTGGGTGTGAGTCTGCTCGTGATGCCACTACCGAACTACAATATTGTACTCGATATAGATTGGTTGAGCAGGCACCACGCCAGTATAGATTGTCGCGGGGGTAGAGTTCTTTTTAGTATGCCAGGAGAGCCAGAGTTTGAGTTCACAAGACGAGATTCAGAGCAGAGTAGCAGAGTTTTCTACGGAGCTTCAGTAGAGGAGCAGAGTGTGCCACATCTACTAATAGATGAGTTTATGGATGTGTTTTCGGAGGAGTTGCCAGGGTTGCCTCCGGACAGGGACATAGAGTTCTCTATAGACTTGATACCCAGCGCAGAGCCGATATCTCAACATGTCTATAGAGTGAACAATAGTGAGCTTGTGGAGCTGAAGAAGCAAGTAGATGAGTTGCAGGACAAAGGCTTCATCCGATCGAGTTCTTCACCATGGGGTGCACCAGTACTCTTTGTACCGAAGAAGGATGGGTCGGTACGGATATGTATCGACTACAGGGCACTCAACAGCCTCACGATCAAGAACAAGTACCCGCTGTCGAGGATCGATGACCTGTTCGATCAGCTGAGTGGAGCGAAGGTATTTTTCAAGATTGATCTGAGGTCAGGATATCATCAGGTGAAGGTGAAGAAGGAGGATATTTCGAAGACAGCTTTCAGGACTCGGTACAGCCAGTTTGAGTTCATGGTGATGCCGTTTGGGTTAACTAACGCCCCGGCGGTGTTCATGAACTTGATGAACAAGGTGTTCCACCAGTACTTGGGACAAGTTTGTGGTAGTGTTCATCGATGACATTTTGGTGTACTCGAAGACCCCAGAGGAGCATGAGGATCATTTGAGAGTGGTTCTGGAGACTCTCAGGAAGGAGCAGTTGTACGACAAGCTCTCGAAGTGTGAGTTCTTCTTGGATCGAGTTGATTTCTTAGGTCATGTGGTGACTGGAGATGGGATCTCACTTGACCCAAAGAAGATCAGAGCAGTTGAGGAGTGGACAGCACCGAGTTCAGTTGCAGAGATAAGGAGCTTTCTAGGATTAGTGGGATACTACAGGAGGTTTGTTCAGAATTTCTCCCGGATTGCAGAGCCATTGACTAGGCTGACCCGGAAGGATGCAGAGTTTGTCTGGTCAGAAGAGTGTCAGGTTGCTTTCGATGAGCTGAAGAAGCGACTGACGACAGCCCCGATTTTGATATTGCCATCAGGATCAGACGGATTCACTATCTACAGTGACGCCTCGGGAAAGGGTTTGGGTTGCGTATTCCAGCAGCATGGGAAGGTGATTGCCTATGCATCCAGGCAGTTACGCCCATATGAGAAGAACTATCCTACCCATGACTTGGAGTTGGCGGCGGTTATCTTTGCTCTAAAGAAGTAGAAGGACTATCTATACGGAGAGCGTGTGGAGATCTTCACAGACCACAAGAGCTTGAAGTATGTGTTTACACAGAAAGAGCTCAACATGAGGCAGCGCAGATGGTTGGAGTTGATGAAGGACTTCGATATTTCATTGCAGTACCATCCAGGGAAGGCCATGTGGTTGCCGATGCCTTAAGTAGGTATCCGGTAGCTATGTGTTTAACGATGGATCGTCATCTATTAGCAGATTTAGAGAGTTTAGGGATCGAGGTGATCATGCCAGGAGTTTAGATGCAGATGTGGGACCTGCAGATTCAGTCAGACTTGATGGAGAGGATCAAGTCAGCTCAGTTCGATGATGTTACTCTGCGATGTATCTGAGAGCAGGTTCGAGCAGGATTGGCAGATGTGGAGTTCATCATTGCGGAGGATGGCACATTGAGGCACGGTTCCAGACTATGTGTGCCTAGCGGAGAGCTTCGGAAGCAGGTTATGTAGGAGGCCCATCGCTCTCAGTACACTATGCATCCAGGTACCAACAAGATGTATAGAGACTTGAAGGAGCATATATGGTGGTATGGGATGAAGCGGGAGGTAGCACGCTTCGTAGCCAGGTGCCTAGTCTGCCAGCAGGTTAAGGCAGAGAGACAGAGGCCAGGAGGACTATTGCAGCCATTGCCCATTCCGGAGTAGAAGTGGGAGCACATCACGATAGATTTTGTTTCGGGATTGCCACGTACACCAGGAGGAAAAGATGCGATTTGAGTCATCGTAGACATGTTGACCAAATCGGCCAACTTTTTGCCATTTAAAGTGGGGACGTCTACGGAGAAGCTAGCGGAGTTGTATATGCGGCAGATTGTCAGGATACATGGAGTTCCGGTGAGCATTGTCTCATATCGGAATAGTCGCTTTACTTTCCATTTCTAGCGGAGTTTGCAGACTAGTTTGGGTACTCAGCTCAAATTCAGTACTGCATACCACCCTCAGACGGACGGACAGTCGGAGAGGACTATTCAGACTCTCGAGGACATGCTGCGGACTTGTGTCCTAGATTTTGGAGGTTCTTGGAAGGACCATTTGCATTTGGTGGAGTTTGCATACAATAACAGCTTCCAAGCCAGTATTGAGATGTCACCATTCGAGGCCTTGTACGGACGTAGATGTCGTACTCCCTTGTCTTGGGACGACGTTGGAGAGCGAGCTTTATTGGGACCGGAGATGGTTGTTGACGCAGCCGAGAAGGTGAAGCTCATCAGGGATCGACTTCACGTGGCGCAGGACAGACAGCAACATTGGGCCGACAGCCACCGAAGACCTTTGCAGTTTGAGGTATAGCTTAGACTTAGGATTAGAATCTTGTTGTTTGTGTTTTGTTGATTGTGTGATTGTTTTTGTTAATTGAGACCATGCTTGTGCTATGTTGGAGATATGGTATTCTTGAGGACTTCACCGACTCGAGGCACTGTTCATTTCGGTGGAGGAGGAAAGCTTAGCCCACGCTATGTCGGACCTTTAATTATCAGCGGAAGGGTCGATGACGTGTCATGCAGACTGGACTTACCTTCTTCCTTAGCGGGAGTCCACAATGTATTCCACGTATCGCAGTTGAGACGATATGTGGCAGATCCTAGCCATGTACTGGACCATTCTGAGATTGAGGTGGGACCTACTCTCCGTTATCCAGAGAAGCCTGTGGAGATTCTGGATCGACGGGAGAAGGTGATGAGGAACCAGACAATACCATTAGTTCGCGTAGCATGGAGGCATCACTCCCCCGATGAGTCTACTTGGGAGAGGGAGGATGAGATGCGCGAGCAGTACCCTTATCTTTTTTAGCTGTAAGGTATAATTTCTATTCTTCCTACTTATGCAGCTTGTCTTTAATTTCGAGAACGAAATTATTTTTAAGGAGGGTAGACTTGTAGCACCCACTTTTTGGAAATAAGGGTATTTTAGTCATTTTGTGATTTTCTAGATATATTGACTTGTGTTTGATTTAGCATTTGGTTTAACCTTGAATAATCCATATTAGAGACTAACCATGACATATGATGATCATTTAGCTAATTAGAAATTATATTAGGCTTTGGTCCAATTTAGAAAGCCAATTGACTCTTTTTAGGCTAGTTAATTAATTGACCTTTTAAGCCTTTTTGTTAGTAGGCTTAAACTCAACTTAGATAGAGAAGAGGGGCCCATGAACCAACCCTAACCCTAGAAGGAATAGCCTGGCCGGCCAAAACAGGAAAACCTCCTTCCTATATAAACATTTGCATTGGTTTTGACACCCCTTTTACAAAACCCTAGTTTCCAGCTCTCCAAAACCCTAACTTTCTCATCCGACCTTCGTTCCACCTCAAACGAAGTGCATTGTGATCATGGGAAGGAGGAGAACTTGCTGGAGCATTGCTATCTAGGAGTTGGAGGCGTTTGCTCGGTGGAAACTGGTCGTCTCATTGTTCGAGGAATCAGTTTCATTGATATTTCAACTCTCAATAAGTAAACATCTAAACACTATAGTTTTTCCTGATTTTTCTTCATAGTAGCATGCATCTAGGTACCCTCGACCCACCCATGTAATTTGGTGGGATTTTGACTCCGTTTGATAGAGGTATCGAGCCGTGTCGGTCCCTTACGGCACGTGTTCGACGAATTGCCACTTAGAATTCAATATTGTTGTTTAGGTAAACTAATTACATGATCCTGTAGGCCTTTAGATTTATATTGCATATATATATTTTATGTTGGATTTCTGTGTCGTCTCGTGTCCTAAAATTGGGTTGGACACGCAGCACGAGACTGCATCTCGATGCCCTGCTGCTGTTGTGTCCGTTCTCGCTGGACACAGCGACTCGACACGTGATTTTTGGGTTATGGGTAGGGGCAATGTCTGTCGTGATGCCCAACAAGTTTGGTTAAGTTTCGTGGAGAGTCGAGAGAGAAATCGACACGGTACGGGTTTTGCACTGTCGCGCGTGCGCCCAGTTTTGGCGTCGGATACGCGTGTCGTGCGACTTGGACACGCATCATGTGGCCAGTGCAGACACGTGGGCTAGTAGCCCTACATGTGGGCTACATGTAAGAGCGACCACGTGTCATAGTTTGGTCTGTGTCGAGCCCTAGGTCGCGTGACACGCGTGCACGAGGACTGGGTTCCAGTTCTGATACTCGCGTATCTTGGACACTTCGTGTCCTGTTCCTTGGACACAACTGCACCTGATTGCATGTTCATACACACGAGACACTTTACCAACCATTAGTTTCAAATATCATTAGATTTCGAATGGTTTTAGGTCATGTTAGGTTTTGAGTTGAGTATCGGGTTTTTAAGTCCCATTTTATTTTTCCTGTTTCAGTTTTTCTTTTTGTTCTGTTCCATTATTTTTCAATATAAATTCTGTATAAACTAGAACCTGTAGATCCTATATAACCCTATCTAGGAGATACCTACTAGTTGCATGTTAGAGAGGGTTGTGTTCGAGTTGGATTGGCATAGGGTATTCGGGTATGTATCAAGATAGGTATCATGAGATAGGTAATTCCTATAAAGTTTTTGATTGATTTAGGTTGATCATTAATTGGGATTGATTTCAGTTAATGCCAAGTCCAGTTAGTTGTCAGTTAAGAATTGGTTGTTTAAGTTAAAATAGAAACTGGATTTGAGATGTATAGATGTATGTGTGTTGTGTATTGGTAAGGGGTGTTTATGATGAAGGATTTGGGAGGAGGCTAGCTGCAGTAGCAACTGCAGTAGCAGTTGCAGCTAGGCCTGCAACTGCAGCAGTAATAGCATGCTGCATAGCAGCAGTTGCTGTAGTAGTAAGCAATTACTAGGACAGTAGCAGCTCAAGCATGCCTAAGTGCATGTGTTCAAGTGTAAGGGTACATTGGGTCGAGTTGTGAGGATTTAGGAATTTAAGAGTTCCTTGGTTAAACTAGAAAATCTCTAAAAGATATCCTAGCCTAGAGTTTTAGTAGATGTTAGTCTAAGTATGAATATTAGACATAGGGTATTGTGAGTTAAGGTAGTATTATGTGAATTTCATTGGTTGTTAGGCTTAGGCTCCCTTGGAAACCTAAGATCACACCAACTCAACACCCAAAATCAATACTAGGACTAGTAGTGACCTAACATTGACTTATAGGCTAGTTGACCTAACTTTGACCTAGTTGACTAGTCTGGTTGACCAAAGTTGACCCAAGGTTGACTTTGACTTAGATTGACCCAAATCATGTAGAATTTGTATTGAAGTTTTTTCTTATGATATTTAGACTGTATTATGACATGTGGTTATTTTAAATAGGATCTTATTACTCCAGTCTAGTCACTTTTCATCATCAGCAGTTCGGATTGCCAGGCGAGTACATTCTCTGATCTTTTCATACTTCTTTGGATATGTACTCTTATTATAGACTAGTATACTTGATGCTGACACGATGTTCACACGGATTAGTACCCTCTGGATCTTTTCATGCGATGTTATCCCCTCGGATACATCGAGTATGTCATGTTCATGTACTTTATCATGGTCATCATGTACTCCATGTATTCATATTTATCCATGTGTACTCATATGTTATTCATATACACTCATGACCATATGAGTTCCATGTATACAGTAGTTGTTATCCATGTGCAATAACATAACATGCTTTGATCCTTGTGTATTGGTTGGGGACAGGGAGAGTGTAGTTGGTTATGTGATCATTATCCCCAGTAGGTATCCATGTGCATTCCATAGCTGTATCCATGTGCAACCCAAGCTGTTTACATAACCAATTCATGCTCTGATTCACGTAGAAGGTTACATTCTTTATTTATCATATTATATCTCAGCTTATATATTCTCTCTTGTTGATTTCTCTTTACAGCGATTCATGTATAGTTTTTTATAGCTTGCTTTATATGTCCATTCCTGATATGAACTATTGTGAGAGATATGTGCTCGTTCTGTCCTGACTGGACATGTTAAAAATTTTACAGGTGATGATGAGGAGTACTGTCCTACTTATTATGGCATTGGCTTAGATGACACCGTCGACGTGGACCCACAGGAGGATCCTCCCACAGTCGCTGAGGACTTGACCATAGTCTAGCTGAGACTTAGTACTTTTTTTTGTATTTTCTGTTTGAGACTTTATGTGTTGTATTTGAGATTTATTCTGGTGGTTTACACCTAGACTTTTATATGTGACTCTCTTGGATCCTTTCTTCTATTCCATCTTAGTTTTGTGATTGAGTTACGTATTATTTTACTTTCTATTCATAGCTTATTTAGACTGTGTTAGATATGGTGACTCAGGACAGCGTTCTACCGTCGACCCTGTGGCGTAGGCTGGGCGTTCATTACTTCTTGTGCCCTTACACTGGGTGCGGGTCGTGACATGTATTCCGCTGGAGAATTTTTGATGTGGACCTATTATCCATTTTATATTCGAATAATTCGAATATAGATAATAAGTTGAATGAATCTGCTAGTAGAAGTAATATGGACGTAGTAGCAGAGGATGTTCTACATCTGATCAGAGGTAATATGGACGTGAAAAGATATATAACGTTAGGTGAGGGTGGATAATTCAGAGGTAATAGGGACATATTTTATCCTCGATGAATGTTTTGCTCAGAGGTTATGTGGACGTGGCAAAATATAATCATTTCGCTGGAGAAATAATTATCGAAAAACAACTTAGAGGTAATATGAACGTGACTTGCTTTCGTCAAACCGAGTTTGGACGGAGTCAAGAAAACAGAAATGATTCTACTGGTGAAATAATTATCGAAAAATAACTCAGAGGTAATATGGATGTGACTTGTTTTCGTCAAACCGAGTTTGGATGGAGTCAAGAAATGGAAATGATTCCACTGGAGAAATTCTTTAGAGGACCTATTATCCAGGGCGTATTCAAGACTATTGAAATACGGATAATAGTTAGATAGTTTTTTTTGAATCATATAAACATCGTACTGTACATTTACATGACTGAACACATGTGAAAAAAGGTTACACATAGTATTTCTTTAGGAACTTACCGTTGATAGGCATCATGAGCAAGTCACCATCGGGCTTGGTCAGCCGGTACGAACCGTTAGAATACACCGATTCTATCACGAAAGGACCTTCCCATTTAGGCTAGAATTTTTCTTTTGTTTTGTGCGTCATGACCATTGGTCTTCTCACTGCTAAGACCAGATCGCCGACTTGGAAGATTCTTACCTTCACCTTTCTGTTGAAAGCTCTGGAAAGCCGTGCTTTGTATAGCTCAATGCGCTGTTGAGCTAACAAGCATTTTTCGTCTAGCGCTTCGAGCTCCTGGAGTTGCAGACGATAGCTTTCTTCAGTAGTCAGCTCGCTAGCTAGGACTACTCGAAGAGAATGAATCTGGATTTCTAGGAGAAGAACTGTTTCTCTCCCATAAACCAGAAAGAATGACGTACTGCCTGTTGGAGTCCGGACCATTGTACGATAGGCCCATAGACATTCACCGAGCTTCTCGTTCAAATCACGCTTGTTTGAAGACATGAACTTCTTGAGAAGTTTTATGATGGTTTTGTTGAAGGCTTCTGCTAGCCCATTAGCCGCTAGATTGTAGGCAGTAGAGGCTATGTTCCGGATTCAATTCTTATCGCAGAATCGATAAAACGCAAGGCTTGCGAACTGTGGACCATTATCATGGATGATCCTGCGAGGTAGGCCGAAGCGGTAGATGACGTGATGTTTAATAAAACTAATCACATTCGATGCCTTCACTTCGGTGAGCGGTATAGCTTCCGCCCATTTGGAGAAGTAATCGGTTATGGCTAGGATGAACCGATGTCCTTTGGAGGATGGCGGACTGATTGGTCCTATGACGTCCATGCCCCAGGCTTCAAACGGCCAAGATGCTGCCGTCGGATGTAGAAACTCCAAAGGTTGATGAATGAAATCAGCGTGGAACTGGCAAGCTCTATACTTCTTTTTATATTCAACCACATCTGCTATTATTGAGGGCTAGTAATAACCCATTCTTTTGAGGCGATCTTTTAATTTGGGGCCTGGTTGATGTGCACCACAAACTCCATCGTGTGCTTCCCGAAGTGCATGTTTGACTTCTGTGTCTGATAAGCATCGTAACAGTAGCCCAATGTAAGAGCGTCGGTACAATATCTTGGTAGCTGTATCGTAGTAAAATCTGAGGGATCATCTTTGGATGGATACTGCATCCTTCGGGTCCTCGGGGAGGATTCCATAAATAGCGTAGTCTATAAAGGAAAATCTCCAGTCTTTGACATCGACGTTTGTTTCTGCTGCGTAACTGTGATGAATATGCAAAGCATCTTTCACACAGAATAGTTCTCGACCAGACACTGTGATCGACTGCTAAGTATTGGTTAGAATGGTCAAAGAAGCAGTGAGACCTGCTAGAGCATCTGTCTCTATATTTTGTAGTCGAGACACGTGCTCGTTGAAGAATCCAGCAAAAGTAGACGCCAGCTCGATTGTTGCTCTGTGGTAGGGGATGAGATCTTCATGACGAACTTCATAATCTCCTCGGACCCGACTAACTATTAGCTTGGAATCGCCGTAAGCTTCCAGATAGTCAACTCCCAGTTGCTTTGCCAGTTGTAGGCCGATTAATAAAGCATTATATTTGGCCACATTGTTGGTGCATGGTTCCACGAGAGAATATGCATGGTGTATAACCAGATGGTCAGGTGACATGAGCACGACACCTACTCCGGCCATGATGTTTCCCTTGGGCCCTATTTTTGATGCACCGTCAAAGACCATTCGCCAAATAGGGATTTCTTCAGTTGCAGTGTTAGACTCCACCATTTCATCAGGGATTTCGTCGTAGAGTTTGGACGACTCCGGCACCGGATGAGCTGCTAGGAAATCAGCTAATGCTTGGCCTTTGACTGCCTTCTGAGGAACGAAGATCATATCATATGGAGTCAACAACATTGCCCACGTAGCTAAACGAGAATAGAGAGAACCCGGTTTAGTCATGAGTATTCTGAGAGGGTTGACTTTAGATATGATGTGGATAGTCTGCCCAGACATGTAGTGACGTATCTTTTGGGTGGCAAATACTAGTGTAAGGCATTCCTTCTCCACCGGTGTGTATCTGTGTTCGGCACCTACCATTGTGCGACTGAGGTAGTAGATTGCTTGTTCGTGGCCGCCTTCATTCTTCTGGGCTAATAGGGCGCTAAAAGAATGGTCCATAGCACGGACGTATAGTAAGAAGGGCTTCCCCATTATTGGAGCTACCAATACTGGAGGGCTTGTAAGATACGTCGTGATGTCGTCGAATGTGCATTGATATTGTTCAGTCCAGACGAAAGATACGCCTTTCTTCATGAGCTGGGTGAACGGTTGACACCTTCCAGAGAGATTTGAAATGAATTGCCTGATGTAGGCTAGCCTTCCTTGTAGTCCGCGTAGCTCTTTGAGGTTTGTTGGAGGATGCATGTCGAGGATAGCCTTCACTTTCTTCGGGTCCAGATGTATAACCTTTGAAGTGATGACGAAACCAAGGAACTTGCCGCTGGAGACTCCTAGAAAAGACTTGGTTGGATTCATTTTGAGTTGGTGTGCACGCATTAGTTCGAACACCGTTCTTATGTCTTGGAGGTGGTTGCCCTTGAGACGACTTTTAACTGCGATATCATCTACGTAGCACTCCACTGTATTACGTAAATGATCGCGAAAAATTGTGTTCATAGCTCGTTGGTATGTCGCCCCTGCATTCTTCAATCCGAAGGGCATCATCGTATAGCAGTATACCCCCAACGGTGTTCGAAATGATGTGTGCTTCTCGTCGTCGGGGAACATCTTGATCTGATTGTATCCTGAGAACCCGTCCATGAAGGACATCCGCTCGAAGCCACAAGTATTGTCGACCATTACGTCGGTAATCGGTAGATGGAACTCGTCCTTCGGGCGTGCAAAGTTTAAATTACGGTAATCGATACAAACTTGAACTTTACCCCAGTCTGGGTGTTGTTCTTCGCGAATGAATCCACTGGTAATAAGCTTCTTGACTTCATTCTTTATGGCCTCCATGACGTCTGGATGAAATCGTCGTTGTTGCTGCTTCACTGGCTTAGCTTTAGACAAAATGTTTAGGCGGTGCATGGCGACTTTAGGGTCCAAGCCTGGCATGTCTTCATAGCTCCATGCGAAGACGTCGATATATTCTTTTATAAGCTGTATAACAGATTGGCGTTCATCGCCAAATAGACTTTTGCTGATGAAGATTGGTTTGAAAGATGCTTCATCTCCTAGATTGACTTGGATGACTTCGTCTTCGGTAGGTAGTTCACGTTGTTCGAAGCGTAGCTCCCACCTAGTATCCATCTTTTGATCCCATTGTTCAAGCTCGATTGATTGGTCATCGTCCGTAATTTGGTCCATGGAAACCATGTTGACGGAGAGAGTTGTCTTGAATATGTCGCCAATGCTGGAGTCTAAGTCCCAGAGGAAGGAATCAGAAGAATGAGAACAACAATATGCTTCATCATTTGATCTTTCGGGAGTTTTTGGAGGAGTGACATAGCCCAAACCAACACCGTTCCGTTGATAGTAGTTCTCAGGTTTGCCAGAAGAAGCAAAGTGTCGTATTGGCAATCGTCGTCCCCGGCCGTAATTTAGCCCTTTGTCGCTTTTGATGTCATATCCTATGTTCTGGATGATATTCTTAGCCTGCCAACTATACCGAAAAAGCTGTATTTTCCCAGAGTCATAATCAGCTTCTGTGCTGTGCTTGGAAGAAGTAGAGTCTGGAATAAACTTTCTCTCGCCAATTATACGACCGAAGATGATTATTTCTTCATCCTTCTTTCTGGCTGGAACGATATCTTCAGGGTAGACCTTTTCCCACAAGTGAGGCGTTGTGATCGGCATGCAGAGGTGTGGTCCTATGCCGTTCTCTAGAGCGTATATCGTATCTATGTAGTGGTTTACAGATTGATAGACATCGGAGTAGTTCAAAGATAAACCTTTACTAAGAAAATACGCAAGTTCTTCTTCAGGGATAACATCATCCGCTGAAGGTACATTATTATGAGTATTGATATACTCATTGAGAGGATCATTATCTGGAAGAGGAGCCACAGTCTTTGTCGAGTTCACCACGTAGGGTATTCTTCAGGATTGGGAGGACATGCATTAGTAGGTTCCTTCCGGGGTGTCTTGCTGAGAGTGATGGTCAATGGTTTGACCTTGTTAGGGTTCTTCTTTTTCATCCAGATTGTGAGAGGCTTCGGAGTACTTTTTAGAGTAGTACGTCCTTTGACTCGGACAATCAGGGGACCATCATTGGGGGATGGACTTGCTTTAGCTTCATTGTCAGCTTCGTTGCTATCATCCTTAGGGGACTGAGATTGGTAAAGTACCGAATTCCCATAGTAAGCTTCGATGCCCTTAAAAGGATCGACATCGACAAACTCCGTTTTCACGACACCGTCGTTGTTGACGTACTTGAAGTACTGGTGAAGTGTAGAAGGAACAATCATGTTCTCGTGTATCCATGAACGTCCCAACAAGATGTTGTAGGATACGTTGGCATCGATCACATAGCAGGAAACCTCCGTTCGGAGATCACCGATCTGGCATTTGAAACTGATCTTGCCCAACGGATAACTTCGACTAGCATTGAAAGCCATGATGGTTGTGTTGGTTGCAGATAGCTTGTGCAGAGGGATTCCCAGAATTTGAAGCAAACTTCTAGAAATGATGCTGAGGGAGGATCCTGGATCGATGTGCATGCGATCTACCTTGATCATCCCGATATACCCTGTATAGTACATTGGTCTATCATGACGATTATTTTTGAGTAGCATGTCCTTCTGTGAGAAGGTGATGTTGGGCACTACTTCCATAGTACTGTGGCAGTGAGGGAGGAGACAGGGTCTTCAGCAGGGTCTTTGACTTCAGCGAGATAAGAGTCGTCATGTAGTAAAGCTTCGCTTAAGTCCTTCTGCGTTTCTTTGGAGAGTCGTAGCAGATCGAACAGAGACAACCTGGCAGGTGTATTGGCTAGCAGTGCCAGTATGTCAAAGTTGTAGGGCCGATCCATGCCTTCGAGAGTTGGCACCTTCAGAGACTTGTCAAACCTCGTATCTTTCTGCTTGGCTTTGTTCGAAGTTGGAGGCTTAGACGGGCCAGCTTCTGAGCTTGCGGGGGCAGCATGAAGTTGAGAGGGTACTGCTTCTTCTTGTGTGAGGTCTTATGTCCGAAGATAAATCTTTTCCGATCGCGTCTCGTCAAATAGAACCTCGTAGATGGGAAAGGATACCATATAGCATGACTTGTATTTCTTGCCCCATTTTGCTTTGGGAAGTACTACCCCCTACGCCACTTCTTGCACAAGGTCCGGATGGACCCACATGATCTCACCACGTTCAGTCGTGAGTGGCACCAAGGTTGAGTTACGAGCTGGCGGTAAATTGACGACTTCCATTATTGCTTTGGGAATCGGGACCATGCCATCCGGGACTTCTGTAGGAGAAAAGTCACCAAACTGAAGAGAGATCATGTTAGAAGATACGACATTGTCTTCAGCTTCGAGATTGATCACTTAGCTGTCAATAAGCTGTTGTATCTTTTTTTCAGGACGATGCAGTCTTTGGTGGAGTGATGCACGTACTGATGATAGAGACAGTACTTGGGATCGTTGAGCTGGCTTGCCTCTGTAGGACATCATGGTGGAGGCAATGTCAGCTTATTACCCTTCGTCAGTGTGTGGAAGATGGTAATGACATCATCTTCATCAAAGGAGAATGTCTCCTTAGGCTTGTCGGAGGCGTCCTGAGAATTGGAAGCTCCCTTGGATGTGTCGACCTTCAGGACTTCTTTTCCTTTATGTCACGCCCCGCTCCCGTAGGAGCGATCGTCCTCGCTAAGGCGTGATGTCGTACGAGCCTAGATTGCGCTCGTGCAAGGCAGTTTCATAACGGCCGATTACAGCGGCGGCGATGGAGTCGTAGTACAGAAGTCCCAAGCAGAAACATTGAATCATGCAGCAGAATTTAGAAGCAAAACACAAGTTATTCAAAATGTATTCTTTATTGATATTGAACAATCAGATTACACTAGGCACAAGGCCATGATTACAAGTCTCTCGTGCTCACTTTTCTCTCATTTTATAAGTCACTCAGCTCTCTCTCATCTCTCGATACAATGCTCGAGCCAGCGGAAGCTTCGGAAGGCGATGTCCATACATTATGTCCCGTATAAGTCCTTGAGTTCACGCGGTCGTATGCTTCGAGTCTCCAAGGAACTCCGTGCCTCGACGCATCTAAGCGAGCTCCACGCCACGAGCTTCTACCTGTGCCTGTACATGGAAACTGTGTGGGTGTCAGTACTCAACTGTACTGGTGGAGTGAGCTCCTCGCCCACCCATACAAAATCGACACGTTCATTTACTTTGTGCAGCTTAAAACCCTTTCAATTGTCTTTCTAGTCTTGCCTTAGATCGGTTTTAAGACCATGACGCCGACCAAACCGATGTGCAACGACATGGTCGTGCTACAATGTCAACGTGTAATTTGATCGAGGCAGTGCCTCATCGCTTAGGTACTTGACCGAACTCCAACTCGGGACGGCAGGGTCGTGCCATACTCAATTCGCGTCTTCAACATATTCAAGACAGTACTTCGCCGAGGAGCAATTTATGCGAACTCCGCCAAGACTTTCACTTAAACTCAAGTTCACTAGATCAATACTCGTGCCAACGATTCAAATGACAAAGACGACAACGGGACGACTCGTGCAGGTCGCGCCTCTAGGTCTTACTTAAACTTGTTCGTGCTTCAATATTGAGGTCGTGCCTAACGACTTCCTGACTTAGCCAACTCATAAAATACGGTCTTTTCGACTTAAAGTGATGGCACTCGACTTAACTTATGCAAACTTAGGCCAACAATTCTGATACGCGAAAGCCAATACGCGAATGCCAATATTGATACGCGAAAGCCAATACTTGATACGTAAAAGCCTTGCTTAGTGTCGAAGCACGTGTCTTGCTGACATAAGCTATAACTCATTCCTTCCGTGCTGATACAAGGCTGGCCCTAACGGGATTACATCTTGCTGACTTGATACAGTCGTGCTAGACTGTCTCATGATTCGACCGACGCCGTACTAGTACTTGACGCTATCCAAGGGCAAACACGTGGATTGCCGCTCTTGCCGACACATTTATATGAACTAGTCACTAGCGCCCAACGCTATAATGGACTTGGCTCGAGGGATTCGGTCCGCCTTTCTACGGGTAGCTAGCCCCGGAAGCGTCGAATCTCCCATGCGATTATCCAGCATCCTTCATGAGTCAACTCGCTTCTCCCGGGCCGAATGATCCCGGCGCCCCGGCGATCACTCGAGAAGGCCTCCACTTTGTATAAGTTGTCCAATGACCATGCAAGACTCAACTCGATCTACCAATCCTTCTTTAACATGACCATGCTTTCCTTCTTTCTATCGAGACTCCCAAGTAGCGGGACCGATCTCGGTGACAACCAGTCGCGTGGACTTTCTTTGTCCATGGCATGCTTTTCACTAAACCGACCGTGGCTCGTGCCTTAGACAGACCTTGTTCTCTAGGCGACGTTATCGCTCAAGTCATATACCTTATACGACGAGCCTTGCTCTCGAGGGACTATGCGACTTGACAACTACAGCTAGAGCAGGACAGTGCTAGAAATAGCTTCGATAGCCCAATATAACCCTTGTCTAACTTATTCGGGCAGCGACTCGACGAGCAAAGGCTACGCCGAGCTCCGCGTCGAGGGAACGTGTTATGCACGGGGTCGACTTGAACAACCAACTCTTGGGTGCCTTGACTTAAGCCAACAAGCCGTGTAAGACGACTTAACCCACGGGACATGCGAAGGATATGCCAAGCCTAAAACGACGGGACAGTGCATGCTTTATCAAGCATTCAAGCGGACGACGCCTACGGCTTAGGCCAATTTGAGCGTTGGGAAAATACAATGGAACCGTGCATGCTTTGTCAAGCATTCACGCATGCGACGCCTATGACTTAGGCTCATTCGAGTGTCAGGACAACTTAGCAACTTAGGCCAACTTTCTTCTCCCAAGCCACAGGACGAAGGATCGAGTGTTAGTTGAAATCACGCTGAGCCGACTTCTAAGCGGACCGTGGGACCATTTTCCATGTTCTAGGACATTCCGACGGATCGGGATTATTCCCTTAGCTATGTGGATGCGTCTCTTTTATTAACAATCCTAACTTGTGCAGGTTGAAAACATGCGAGTTATTAAGTGAAGGCTAAGATGAGGCAAGTTCACCGAAACTACCCCACCTGTGCGAGGAGTCGCCTCGACCGAGCGAGCCTTCGAGCAGCCGTTGCAAGGCTAAGTCCGAACGCCGTCGGCATTTCGATTCCACCGATTGACTTTGTGGGACGGGGCACTACAACATACACCACTCAGAACAAGTCTCATCCTCGAGACTTTTCTGAAGGCAAGCCATCCTACCATTTCTATGGCCAAGACTTAATCGAGCCTAGATACGAAACTATAACAGTCGTGCGGGGCACGCCATAATTTATCGTATACACTCCGCCTACGCGTTTCCTTGATTCCGAGCCACGCTCGCATGACTATCAATCTTTTCATTAAAATCATTTCAAAATCCTCGACCATTTCCATTCTTCAAGTCTCGTTTGAACTCAACGTATTACTTGGCTGGATCGTGCACGCATTCCAGGCGTCCCTAAAATATATGCATTCAGCCAGGCCGCATGATAGAGAATTTGTCATTCTCACTCGAGTCGTATCGTGCACAAACTCAGGCGTCCCAGAAATATATGCATGTCAGCCGAATCTCGTGAGGGGCATTCCTATATTCCTGTTTCACACTATCCATCCATACCAATCCTCAAGATCAATCTTTCGATTGCAATCTCTTGAAACAGGGGCGTCTCGCCTAACCGCTAGGCCATTTTTCAAGGCTAAGTCAATGTCAGGATTGGAATCATAGTTCTCCAACAATAATGCCAACACTGACCCTAATCCTAGGGTCATGCCAAGTTGGTAGTACGGGGTTTTCTACCCGAGCTCGTGTCACTCGGATTTCTAAACATCGAGCACGATCACCTATTCGCATCAAGGCACGCGTTACGTATATTCGAATCCATTCAATCTACCAATTCTAACCAATTCATGTATTCGATCACGAGGTCGTCTAACTCGACAATACGTTGTGCCCCAATCTCACGCGAGTTCGATTATCCATGGTGGTTCATGAATCACCATGTGACGCTCCCGTGGAATAATCATTCCCATCAGGGTGTAACTCTTGCTTGAGTCTAGACTCATTCATTTTCGATACGCAGATTGGACCTACTCAATCCTCTAGTTCAATTTATCAAGCATACTGAATCATTCTCAAGTCCACATTCGCGTCAAACCACAAGTCGAAGCATCAAATTGCCACGCCACGCAAGTTTAATTACCCCCGCTGTATGAATCACCATACCAGCGCTCACGCGGAGTGATCGCCCTAATCGGCGCGACGCATGTGCGAGGTTGGAGTTGTGTAACGCCCCAGAACCAGAATACTGGAGAGCGGGGGCGTACATAGCCAGCTACGTATATTGAAGTACAACCCACCTCGATATACGGTCACGGCTTTCTAGATACATGAGGGTTTAACTACAAGCCAACAGTCTCCTATGGTCATGAACAAGCCTATTATCTCAATCTCAAGCAAGCAATAATAGTTACAAGATGTCAGAGCACCAAATATATAATAGCAAGGCATCCCATACATTACATATTGGATGATCATGAAGCTAGTCGTTACAAAATGTCAGGACTAGCAAGAGTTTAGTTGTACATGATCAACCCTAGGATCTGTCAATCATGTTACAGTCCGTAGGCAGACAGTAAATAAAGGTGCAATACGAGCTAACACATGCTCGTCGGCTAAACGCCTCAAAAGAATAATTTTACAATAAAGTGGGAGGACAAAAAAAAACCCACTCGTTGTCAGGATTACGCCTGGTGGTCACCATCTGGCTGGAAGACAGGTGGATCCTCGGTGCTGCTCCGATATCTGGCCACACAAAACCAGCTGGGTCAGACCCCAGAAAGAGCAAGTGCCACAAAGGAGGCTTCACTTAGAAACTAAAACCAGCATATCACAATAGAATATTAAGGATAAATAATAAATAAAGAACTAATAATAATAGAGATAACAACAGTAAATTGAGTACGAAGAAACCATTCAAGTAGCCAGACACAACCTTTAAACCAAACAAGGACCGGGATTGCAGCCCTTCACCTGAATAGAAACCCGTCTCAAATACTATTGGTACAGTGAAGATAATAAACGAAAAGAGGACACAGAACTGCTTCGGGATCCAGGTTACAACCCTTAAACTAAACAAGGACCGGGGTTGTAACCCTTCACCTGAACAGAACTAGACCCCTGATCTTTATTGCTAAGGCCAGCATAAATAATCATGGCATCATGGTAAGGTAAAACATGACGAACATGGCATGGGATTGCAATAAGACAATAAACGAAGGAAGGACACAGAACTGCTCCGGGAGCCAGGTTACAACCCTTAAACCAATCAAGGACCGGGATTGTAACCCTTCGCCTGAACAGAACTGGACCCCCGATCGTTATTGTTAAGGCAAGCATCAATAATCATGGCATGTCAAAATCTTGCACAGGATCAGGATAAGACTAAGCGGAAATAAACTCCATCCAATCAATCACGGCCAATCAAGAGTACGGCTTGATACTTTTAACTAACTAGGGTTATCACAGGCCTAGTTACTAGCAAGATGCAATAGGATTATCCCAACAGCCACAAGCCCTGCAGACCATCCAGGTTATCCGGGTCAAATGTCCGTTTATGAAGAATGCAATACGTGACTGTGTGCTAGAAATGTGCCCTACTCGTCGGTAGGCTACAAGTCCACTTGAGCACCCAGATAACGGGATTGCCTGTAGCTGGGAAATCTCTTCATGACTACTGGATTATTCTAGTTATTAGCCTTAGTAGAATTCAGTAGGTACCCCTGACCGTGGTACTCAGGGATCCCCATCCTAGACATGATGCAAGACAGTACCAGTTTATTTGTACAAACACAATCGTCCACGGTGTCCAGATCTTTCATACTTGTCATGTCAGGCTAACTGTCGTAACAGCATGTCGAGATATATCATGTCAGTTTACTTGTCAAGAGTGCGCCACAGCGGGCCACTATCGTGTTCTATTCTTACATTATCATGAATGAGAGAAACTTGCATAAAATAACTAGTGACATATTCTTGATGCCAAGAAAAAGATCTACAACTTTCACGTTGGGAGTTGGGAGAAATTCGAGCCACAATTCGGTCAATTAGGACATATAACAGTTAGAAATATCCAAAATAGGCATTATGCAGCCTATTCTGCGACACCATATGCGGCCAACTGCGACATGCGGCCTATGCGACCAAACTGCGACACCATATGCGGCTCAAATGTGACATGCGGCCTATGCGGCCCAACTGCGACACCATATGCGGCTCAACTGCGACATGCGGCTTATGCGGCCCAACTGCGACACCTTATGCGGCTCAACTACGACATGCGGCTTATGCGGCCCAACTGCGACACCTTATGCGGCTCAACTACAACATGCGGCTTATGCGGCTCATTCGCGACATCATATGCGGCCAACCGCGACATGCAGCTTATGCGGCTCATTCGCGACATCATATACGGTCAACTGCGACATGCAGCTTATGTGGCTCAACTGCGACATCATATGCGGGCAACTGCGACATGTGCCTTATGCGGCTCATTTGCGACATCATATGCGGCCAACTGCGACATACGGCTTATGCGGCTCAACTGTGATATCATATGCGGCCAACTACGACATACGGCTTATGCGGCTCAACTGCGACATGCGGCTTATGCGGCTCAACTGCGACATGCTGACAGATGAACATAGAAATGACCAAAAATACTTTTGGCCATAACTTCCTCATCCGAAGTCGAAATCAAGCGAAACAAAAGCCAAAACCGCATGAAATTGAATTCTCTACAACATAGAACCAATAGTTTTCAAAAATAACCAAGTTTTAGAGATCAAAGCTAAGAAAACCGAAAAGTTTCAAACTTAGATCTACAAGAACCCATCTATCAAATCCAAAAATGATAAGTTCTAAAGAGGCTTAGAATCAAGTAAGGAAGAGAATAAAACAATAAAACTTGAGATCCATCATGAATCAAGTTTGTACTTGCCTAGCTCTCTTCCCTAGTAGGTGGAAGAGTAATGGTGGAGAAGAAGAAGTGAAGGAGAAGAATAAATAAAGAGAGAGAGAGTTATGTGGAAATATAAATGAGGGTGGTGGTGGTAGGTGAGAGTTCGATCCACCTAAAATCAAGTCAAGCCGAACCAGCAACAAGTTGAACCGAACCAAGAAGGAATACCAAAATAACCATGCAGGAAAATACGCAATACGAGTCAAGAATATGAACACGTATACCAAGATACGTAATACGAACCACATGCATTACAAGTTGCGCTCGCATAAGGCAAAAATGTCAACATTGTGGTTATCGACGAAGCAAATCCAAACATATCATTTTCATCCAAGTCAAGATTCCAATTTGATAGTCTGACCGTCATTCATTTAACTAGAAAATCCTCGAACCACGTCTATATTTTCCTCGATACGTTTCAATATCCCGAGTATTGCATCCAGCAGAACAATGATATTTTACACGATCGTCATTCCTCGAATCAGAGTACCTCCGAGTTATCGCACATCGATCTTTGATACGCCTCAATACCATCGATGATGTACGTAACCTGACGATCTTTCTTTTGCAATGAACTCCGAGTCGTGCAGCGGATGCTATTGTCAGATTTGGATATACCACGATTCTATTCGATCGAATCCGAAATCACATGTGCGATCCTCTAGACTCCCTCGATCAAGACATTTATTTTTATTCATCGTTCTGAATCATTTTCTAACTCGTGTTGCCCATTCACAAGTTGTTCGAACGACATCTCGTTCGGGACATTCGAAGTCATGACCAACTAAGCGTGACGCGTTCTAAGGCTCTGCGCGATCGCATCGCCTCGCCGACATACTCGTTACTCGTAATCCTCAATTTTGCTAGAATAAAATTTCCAGATCGACCATACACCACTCAGGATTCGAGCCACCCGATCTAGTCCAAACCACGTTCGCATTATTCGCTAAGACAACTTTCAGTTTCGTTCGACGAATCTCTAGCGTAATCACTCACGTCACACCGACGCACTAAGTCGTTCGCACTATTCCTCAAAATCCAAGCCAATCTTCTGTGTATGCCTAAGCGTTAGTTCGATAGTGTTCCTATCGATATACACTCTAAATGTATCTCCGTTCCCGGCCGAACGATACATGATATCGCTAGCAACTCGTTTGCACCAAAAAGTCGAGGTGCGCGATACGCGGCACAACTTAGCCAAAAGGCCGTATGCATAGCTATCCCGTGCGGACTATATTCGAGTTTGCATGCTCACTTGCTAAGGTCGATGTCGGACTAGTTAGGCATGCATGCGACGACTTACTAACTTTTAGCACGAGTTTTATATCAAGTCAAGTTGACACCGTTCGGCACAAAGGCCCTTGTCTATCGATGCGTTCAATTGAACGCTTGCATGAGCTTTAGAAATATTTAGACTTATTGTATGGACATGCCGAGGGATATTTGAGAGAGCGCATAGTTTTTTTTTCTATGAACGAGCTTTCCAAAACTGAAAAATTCAACTTGAAGTCCAAGGACGTAAAGTCGTGCTCTGATACCATTATGTCACGCCCCGCTCCCGTAGGAACGATCGTCCTCGCTAAGGCGTGATGTCGCACGAGCCTAGATTGCGCTCGTGCAAGGTAGTTTCATAACGGCCGATTACAGCGGCAGCGACGGGGTCGTCGCACAGAAGTCCCAAGCAGAAATATTGAATCATGCAGCGGAATTTAGAAGCAAAACACAAGTTATTCAAAATGTACTCTTTATTGATATTGAACAATCAGATTACAATAGGCGCAAGGCCATGATTACAAGTCTCTCGTGCTCACTTTTCTCTCATTTTACAAGTCACTCTGCTCTTTCTTATCTCACGAGACAATGCTCGAGCCAGCGGAAGCTTCGGAAGGCGATGTCCATACATTATGTCCCGTATAAGTCCTTGAGTTCACGCGACCGCATGCTTCGAGTCGCCAAGGAACTCCGTACCTTGACGCATCCAAGCGACCTCCGTGCCACGAGCTTCTACCTATGCCTGCACATGGAAACTGTGTAGGTGTCAGTACTCAACTGTACTGGTGGAGTGAGCTCCTCGCCCACCCATACAAAACCCACACGTTAATTTACTTTGTGCATCTTAAAACCCTTTCAATTGTCTTTCTAGTCTTGCCTTAAGATCAGTTTTAAGACCATGATACCGACCAAACCGATGTGCAACGACATGGTCATGCTACAATGTCAACGTGTAATTCGATCGAGGCAGTACCTCATCGCTTAGGTACTTGAACGAACTCCAACTCAGGACGGCAGGGTCGTGCCATACTCTATTTGCGTCTTTAACATATTCAAGACAGTACTTTGCCGAGGAGCAATTTATGCGAACTCGGTCGTGCCAAGACTTTCACTTAAACTCAGGTTCACTAGATCAATACTCGTGCCAATGATTCAAATGCCAAAGACGACAACGGGACGACTCGTGCAGGTCGTGCCTCTAGGCCTTGCTTAAACTTGTTCGTGCTTCAATATTGAGGTCGTGCCTAACGACTCCCTGACTTAGCCAACTCATAAAATACGGTCCTTTCGACTTAAAGTGATGGCACTCGACTTAACTTATGCAAACTTAGGCCAACAATTCTGATACGCGAAAGCCAATACGCGAATGCCAATATTGATATGCGAAAGCCAATACTTGATACGCGAAAGCCTTGCTTAGTTCCGAAGCACGTGTCTTGCTGACATAAGCTATAACTCATTCCTTTCGTGCTGATACAAGGCTGGCCCTAACGGGATTACATCTTGCTGACTTGATAAATGTCGTGCTAGACTGTCTCATGATTCGACCGACGCCGTGCTAGTACTTGACGCTATCCAAGGGCAAACATGCAGATTGCTGCTCTTGCCGACACATCTATATGAACTAGTCACTAGCGTCCAGCGCTATAATAGACTTGGCTTGGGGGATTCAGTTCGCCCTTCCACGGGTAGCTAGCCCCGGAAGTGTCGAATCTTCCATGCGGTTATCCAGCATCCTTCTTGAGCCAACTCGCTTCTCCCAGGCCGAATGATCCCGGCGCCCCGACGATCACTCGAGAAGACCTCCACCTTGTACAAGTTGTCCAATGACCATGCAAGACTCAACTCGATCTACAAATCCTTCTTTAACATGACCATGCTTTCTCTTTCTATCGAGACTCCCAAGTAGCGGGACCGATCTCGACGACAACCTGTCACGTGGACTTCCTTTGTCCGTGGCATGCTTTTTACTAAACCGACCATGGCTCGTGCCTTTGACAGACCTTGTTCTCTAGGCGACGCTATCGCTCAAGTCATATACCTTATACGACGAGCCTTGCTCTCGAGGGACTACGCGACTTGACAACCGCAGCTAGAGCAGGATAGTGCTAGAAATGGCTTCGATAGCCCAATATCACTCTTGTGTAACTTATTCGGGCAGCGACTCGACGAGCAAAGGCTATGCCGAGCTTCGTATCGAGGGAACGTGTTATGCACGGGGTCGACTTGAACAACCAACTCTTGGGTGCCTAGACTTAAGCCAACAAGCCGTACAAGATGACTTAACCCACGGGACATACGAAGGCTATGCCAAGCCTAAAATGATGGGACAGTACATGCTTTATAGAGCATTCAAGTGGACGACGCCTATGACTTAGACCAATTTGAGCGTTGGGACAACACGATGGGACCGTGCATTCTTGTCAAGCATTCACGCAGGCGACGCCTATGACTTAGGCTCATTCGAGTATCACGGCAACTTAGCAACTTAGGCCAACTTTCTTCTCCCAAGCCACGGAATGAAGGATCGAGTGTCAGTTGAAAGCACGCTGAGCCGACTTTTAAGCAGACCGTGGGACCATTTTCCATGTTCTAGGACATTCCGACGGATCGGGATTATTCCCTTAGCTATGTGGATGCGTCTCTTTTATTAACAATCCTAACTTGTGCAGGTTGAAAACATGCGAGTTATTAAGTGAAGGCTAAGATGAGGCAAGTTCACCGAAACTACCCCACCTGTGCGAGGAGTCGCCTCGACCGAGCGAGCCTTCGAGCAGCCGTTGCAAGGCTAAGTCCGAACGCCGTCGGCATTTCGATTCCACCGATTGACTTTGTGGGACGGGGCACTACAACATACACCACTCAGAACAAGTCTCATCCTCGAGACTTTTCTGAAGGCAAGCCATCCTACCATTTCTATGGCCAAGACTTAATCGAGCCTAGATACGAAACTATAACAGTCGTGCGGGGCACGCCATAATTTATCGTATACACTCCGCCTACGCGTTTCCTTGATTCCGAGCCACGCTCGCATGACTATCAATCTTTTCATTAAAATCATTTCAAAATCCTCGACCATTTCCATTCTTCAAGTCTCGTTTGAACTCAACGTATTACTTGGCTGGATCGTGCACGCATTCCAGGCGTCCCTAAAATATATGCATTCAGCCAGGCCGCATGATAGAGAATTTGTCATTCTCACTCGAGTCGTATCGTGCACAAACTCAGGCGTCCCAGAAATATATGCATGTCAGCCGAATCTCGTGAGGGGCATTCCTATATTCCTGTTTCACACTATCCATCCATACCAATCCTCAAGATCAATCTTTCGATTGCAATCTCTTGAAACAGGGGCGTCTCGCCTAACCGCTAGGCCATTTTTCAAGGCTAAGTCAATGTCAGGATTGGAATCATAGTTCTCCAACAATAATGCCAACACTGACCCCAATCCTAGGGTCATGCCAAGTTGGTAGTACGGGGTTTTCTACCCGAGCTCGTGTCACTCGGATTTCTAAACATCGAGCACGATCACCTATTCGCATCAAGGCACGCGTTACGTATATTCGAATCCATTCAATCTACCAATTCTAACCAATTCATGTATTCGATCACGAGGTCGTCTAACTCGACAATACGTTGTGCCCCAATCTCACGCGAGTTCGATTATCCATGGTGGTTCATGAATCACCATGTGACGCTCCCGTGGAATAATCATTCCCATCAGGGTGTAACTCTTGCTTGAGTCTAGACTCATTCATTTTCGATACGCAGATTGGACCTACTCAATCCTCTAGTTCAATTTATCAAGCATACTGAATCATTCTCAAGTCCACATTCGCGTCAAACCACAAGTCGAAGCATCAAATTGCCACGCCACGCAAGTTTAATTACCCCCGCTGTATGAATCACCATACCAGCGCTCACGCGGAGTGATCGCCCTAATCGGCGCGACGCATGTGCGAGGTTGGAGTTGTGTAACGCCCCAGAACCAGAATACTGGAGAGCGGGGGCGTACATAGCCAGCTACGTATATTGAAGTACAACCCACCTCGATATACGGTCACGGCTTTCTAGATACATGAGGGTTTAACTACAAGCCAACAGTCTCCTATGGTCATGAACAAGCCTATTATCTCAATCTCAAGCAAGCAATAATAGTTACAAGATGTCAGAGCACCAAATATATAATAGCAAGGCATCCCATACATTACATATTGGATGATCATGAAGCTAGTCGTTACAAAATGTCAGGACTAGCAAGAGTTTAGTTGTACATGATCAACCCTAGGATCTGTCAATCATGTTACAGTCCGTAGGCAGACAGTAAATAAAGGTGCAATACGAGCTAACACATGCTCGTCGGCTAAACGCCTCAAAAGAATAATTTTACAATAAAGTGGGAGGACAAAAAAAACCCACTCGTTGTCAGGATTACGCCTGGTGGTCACCATCTGGCTGGAAGACAGGTGGATCCTCGGTGCTGCTCCGATATCTGGCCACACAAAACCAGCTGGGTCAGACCCCAGAAAGAGCAAGTGCCACAAAGGAGGCTTCACTTAGAAACTAAAACCAGCATATCACAATAGAATATTAAGGATAAATAATAAATAAAGAACTAATAATAATAGAGATAACAACAGTAAATTGAGTACGAAGAAACCATTCAAGTAGCCAGACACAACCTTTAAACCAAACAAGGACCGGGATTGCAGCCCTTCACCTGAATAGAAACCCGTCTCAAATACTATTGGTACAGTGAAGATAATAAACGAAAAGAGGACACAGAACTGCTTCGGGATCCAGGTTACAACCCTTAAACTAAACAAGGACCGGGGTTGTAACCCTTCACCTGAACAGAACTAGACCCCTGATCTTTATTGCTAAGGCCAGCATAAATAATCATGGCATCATGGTAAGGTAAAACATGACGAACATGGCATGGGATTGCAATAAGACAATAAACGAAGGAAGGACACAGAACTGCTCCGGGAGCCAGGTTACAACCCTTAAACCAATCAAGGACCGGGATTGTAACCCTTCGCCTGAACAGAACTGGACCCCCGATCGTTATTGTTAAGGCAAGCATCAATAATCATGGCATGTCAAAATCTTGCACAGGATCAGGATAAGACTAAGCGGAAATAAACTCCATCCAATCAATCACGGCCAATCAAGAGTACGGCTTGATACTTTTAACTAACTAGGGTTATCACAGGCCTAGTTACTAGCAAGATGCAATAGGATTATCCCAACAGCCACAAGCCCTGCAGACCATCCAGGTTATCCGGGTCAAATGTCCGTTTATGAAGAATGCAATACGTGACTGTGTGCTAGAAATGTGCCCTACTCGTCGGTAGGCTACAAGTCCACTTGAGCACCCAGATAACGGGATTGCCTGTAGCTGGGAAATCTCTTCATGACTACTGGATTATTCTAGTTATTAGCCTTAGTAGAATTCAGTAGGTACCCCTGACCGTGGTACTCAGGGATCCCCATCCTAGACATGATGCAAGACAGTACCAGTTTATTTGTACAAACACAATCGTCCACGGTGTCCAGATCTTTCATACTTGTCATGTCAGGCTAACTGTCGTAACAGCATGTCGAGATATATCATGTCAGTTTACTTGTCAAGAGTGCGCCACAGCGGGCCACTATCGTGTTCTATTCTTACATTATCATGAATGAGAGAAACTTGCATAAAATAACTAGTGACATATTCTTGATGCCAAGGAAAAGATCTACAACTTTCACGTTGGGAGTTGGGAGAAATTCGAGCCATAATTCGGTCAATTAGGACATATAACAGTTAGAAATATCCAAAATAGGCATTATGCAGCCTATTCTGCGACACCATATGCGGCCAACTGCGACATGCGGCCTATGCGGCCCAACTGCGACACCATATGCGGCTCAACTGCGACATGCGGCCTATGCGACCAAACTGCGACACCATATGCGGCTCAAATGTGACATGCGGCCTATGCGGCCCAACTGCGACACCATATGCGGCTCAACTGCGACATGCGGCTTATGCGGCCCAACTGCGACACCTTATGCGGCTCAACTACGACATGCGGCTTATGCGGCCCAACTGCGACACCTTATGCGGCTCAACTACAACATGCGGCTTATGCGGCTCATTCGCGACATCATATGCGGCCAACCGCGACATGCAGCTTATGCGGCTCATTCGCGACATCATATACGGTCAACTGCGACATGCAGCTTATGTGGCTCAACTGCGACATCATATGCGGGCAACTGCGACATGTGCCTTATGCGGCTCATTTGCGACATCATATGCGGCCAACTGCGACATACGGCTTATGCGGCTCAACTGTGATATCATATGCGGCCAACTACGACATACGGCTTATGCGGCTCAACTGCGACATGCGGCTTATGCGGCTCAACTGCGACATGCTGACAGATGAACATAGAAATGACCAAAAATACTTTTGGCCATAACTTCCTCATCCGAAGTCGAAATCAAGCGAAACAAAAGCCAAAACCGCATGAAATTGAATTCTCTACAACATAGAACCAATAGTTTTCAAAAATAACCAAGTTTTAGAGATCAAAGCTAAGAAAACCGAAAAGTTTCAAACTTAGATCTACAAGAACCCATCCATCAAATCCAAAAATGATAAGTTCTAAAGAGGCTTAGAATCAAGTAAGGAAGAGAATAAAACAATAAAACTTGAGATCCATCATGAATCAAGTTTGTACTTGCCTAGCTCTCTTCCCTAGTAGGTGGAAGAGTAATGGTGGAGAAGAAGAAGTGAAGGAGAAGAATAAATAAAGAGAGAGAGAGTTATGTGGAAATATAAATGAGGGTGGTGGTGGTAGGTGAGAGTTCGATCCACCTAAAATCAAGTCAAGCCGAACCAGCAACAAGTTGAACCGAACCAAGAAGGAATACCAAAATAACCATGCAGGAAAATACGCAATACGAGTCAAGAATATGAACACGTATACCAAGATACGTAATACGAACCACATGCATTACAAGTTGCGCTCGCATAAGGCAAAAATGTCAACATTGTGGTTATCGACGAAGCAAATCCAAACATATCATTTTCATCCAAGTCAAGATTCCAATTTGATAGTCTGACCGTCATTCATTTAACTAGAAAATCCTCGAACCACGTCTATATTTTCCTCGATACGTTTCAATATCCCGAGTATTGCATCCAGCAGAACAATGATATTTTACACGATCGTCATTCCTCGAATCAGAGTACCTCCGAGTTATCGCACATCGATCTTTGATACGCCTCAATACCATCGATGATGTACGTAACCTGACGATCTTTCTTTTGCAATGAACTCCGAGTCGTGCAGCGGATGCTATTGTCAGATTTGGATATACCACGATTCCATTCGATCGAATCCGAAATCACATGTGCGATCCTCTAGACTCCCTCGATCAAGACATTTATTTTTATTCATCGTTCTGAATCATTTTCTAACTCGTGTTGCCCATTCACAAGTTGTTCGAACGACATCTCGTTCGGGACATTCGAAGTCATGACCAACTAAGCGTGACGCGTTCTAAGGCTCTGCGCGATCGCATCGCCTCGCCGACATACTCGTTACTCGTAATCCTCAATTTTGCTAGAATAAAATTTCCAGATCGACCATACACCACTCAGGATTCGAGCCACCCGATCTAGTCCAAACCACGTTCGCATTATTCGCTAAGACAACTTTCAGTTTCGTTCGACGAATCTCTAGCGTAATCACTCACGTCACACCGACGCACTAAGTCGTTCGCACTATTCCTCAAAATCCAAGCCAATCTTCTGTGTATGCCTAAGCGTTAGTTCGATAGTGTTCCTATCGATATACACTCTAAATGTATCTCCGTTCCCGGCCGAACGATACATGATATCGCTAGCAACTCGTTTGCACCAAAAAGTCGAGGTGCGCGATACGCGGCACAACTTAGCCAAAAGGCCGTATGCATAGCTATCCCGTGCGGACTATATTCGAGTTTGCATGCTCACTTGCTAAGGTCGATGTCGGACTAGTTAGGCATGCATGCGACGACTTACTAACTTTTAGCACGAGTTTTATATCAAGTCAAGTTGACACCGTTCGGCACAAAGGCCCTTGTCTATCGATGCGTTCAATTGAACGCTTGCATGAGCTTTAGAAATATTTAGACTTATTGTATGGACATGCCGAGGGATATTTGAGAGAGCGCATAGTTTTTTTTTCTATGAACGAGCTTTCCAAAACTGAAAAATTCAACTTGAAGTCCAAGGACGTAAAGTCGTGCTCTGATACCATTATGTCACGCCCCGCTCCCGTAGGAACGATCGTCCTCGCTAAGGCGTGATGTCGCACGAGCCTAGATTGCGCTCGTGCAAGGTAGTTTCATAACGGCCGATTACAGCGGCAGCGACGGGGTCGTCGCACAGAAGTCCCAAGCAGAAACATTGAATCATGCAGCGGAATTTAGAAGCAAAACACAAGTTATTCAAAATGTACTCTTTATTGATATTGAACAATCAGATTACAATAGGCGCAAGGCCATGATTACAAGTCTCTCGTGCTCACTTTTCTCTCATTTTACAAGTCACTCTGCTCTTTCTTATCTCACGAGACAATGCTCGAGCCAGCGGAAGCTTCGGAAGGCGATGTCCATACATTATGTCCCGTATAAGTCCTTGAGTTCACGCGACCGCATGCTTCGAGTCGCCAAGGAACTCCGTACCTTGACGCATCCAAGCGACCTCCGTGCCACGAGCTTCTACCTATGCCTGCACATGGAAACTGTGTAGGTGTCAGTACTCAACTGTACTGGTGGAGTGAGCTCCTCGCCCACCCATACAAAACCCACACGTTAATTTACTTTGTGCATCTTAAAACCCTTTCAATTGTCTTTCTAGTCTTGCCTTAAGATCAGTTTTAAGACCATGATACCGACCAAACCGATGTGCAACGACATGGTCATGCTACAATGTCAACGTGTAATTCGATCGAGGCAGTACCTCATCGCTTAGGTACTTGAACGAACTCCAACTCAGGACGGCAGGGTCGTGCCATACTCTATTTGCGTCTTTAACATATTCAAGACAGTACTTTGCCGAGGAGCAATTTATGCGAACTCGGTCGTGCCAAGACTTTCACTTAAACTCAGGTTCACTAGATCAATACTCGTGCCAATGATTCAAATGCCAAAGACGACAACGGGACGACTCGTGCAGGTCGTGCCTCTAGGCCTTGCTTAAACTTGTTCGTGCTTCAATATTGAGGTCGTGCCTAACGACTCCCTGACTTAGCCAACTCATAAAATACGGTCCTTTCGACTTAAAGTGATGGCACTCGACTTAACTTATGCAAACTTAGGCCAACAATTCTGATACGCGAAAGCCAATACGCGAATGCCAATATTGATATGCGAAAGCCAATACTTGATACGCGAAAGCCTTGCTTAGTTCCGAAGCACGTGTCTTGCTGACATAAGCTATAACTCATTCCTTTCGTGCTGATACAAGGCTGGCCCTAACGGGATTACATCTTGCTGACTTGATAAATGTCGTGCTAGACTGTCTCATGATTCGACCGACGCCGTGCTAGTACTTGACGCTATCCAAGGGCAAACATGCAGATTGTTGCTCTTGCCGACACATCTATATGAACTAGTCACTAGCGTCCAGCGCTATAATAGACTTGGCTTGGGGGATTCAGTTCGCCCTTCCACGGGTAGCTAGCCCCGGAAGTGTCGAATCTTCCATGCGGTTATCCAGCATCCTTCTTGAGCCAACTCGCTTCTCCCAGGCCGAATGATCCCGGCGCCCCGACGATCACTCGAGAAGACCTCCACCTTGTACAAGTTGTCCAATGACCATGCAAGACTCAACTCGATCTACAAATCCTTCTTTAACATGACCATGCTTTCTCTTTCTATCGAGACTCCCAAGTAGCGGGACCGATCTCGACGACAACCTGTCACGTGGACTTCCTTTGTCCGTGGCATGCTTTTTACTAAACCGACCATGGCTCGTGCCTTTGACAGACCTTGTTCTCTAGGCGACGCTATCGCTCAAGTCATATACCTTATACGACGAGCCTTGCTCTCGAGGGACTACGCGACTTGACAACCGCAGCTAGAGCAGGATAGTGCTAGAAATGGCTTCGATAGCCCAATATCACTCTTGTGTAACTTATTCGGGCAGCGACTCGACGAGCAAAGGCTATGCCGAGCTTCGTATCGAGGGAACGTGTTATGCACGGGGTCGACTTGAACAACCAACTCTTGGGTGCCTAGACTTAAGCCAACAAGCCGTACAAGATGACTTAACCCACGGGACATACGAAGGCTATGCCAAGCCTAAAATGATGGGACAGTACATGCTTTATAGAGCATTCAAGTGGACGACGCCTATGACTTAGACCAATTTGAGCGTTGGGACAACACGATGGGACCGTGCATTCTTGTCAAGCATTCACGCAGGCGACGCCTATGACTTAGGCTCATTCGAGTATCACGGCAACTTAGCAACTTAGGCCAACTTTCTTCTCCCAAGCCACGGAATGAAGGATCGAGTGTCAGTTGAAAGCACGCTGAGCCGACTTTTAAGCAGACCGTGGGACCATTTTCTATGTTCTAGGATATTCCGACGGGTCCGGATTATTTCCTTAGCTATGTGGATGCGTCTCTTTTATTAACAATCCTAACTTGTGCAGGTTAAAAATATGTGAGTTATTAAGTGAAGGCTAAGATGAGGCAAGTTCACCGAAACTACCCCACCTGTGCGAGGAGTCGCCTCGACCGAGCGAGCCTTCGAGCAGCCGTTACAAGGCTAAGTCCGAACGCCGTCGGCGTTTCGATTCCACCGATTGACTTTGCGGGACGGGACACTACACTTTACCCCTACGAACATGAATAGTGAGGATGCTTGCCCTTGTCTTTGGATTTGGGTATTTTCAACCCCAGTATCTCCAAGTTAGGAACGTCGTTTTCAGCAGCATCAGCGGCCTCGATGAAAGCGGGCCATGTATCATACTTATGTATGCCCAGACAAAAATTTACCGTGGGAAGGAAGTTATGTCGACAGGTATCCATAAGTTATGAGTCTGGTATGCCGAAGGGCATCTTCAGTGCTAGCCGCCTGAAGCGTTCGATGAAGGCGATGACAAACTCAGTCCTCCTTTACTTGGTCTCGATGAGAGTGGACATACTAACATGCATGTCACTCTCATAAAACCTGTTGAGGAACAACCTCTCCAAGTCTTTGAATGAATTAATACATCCATCAGGCAGACTGCAGAACCATTCGAAGGCTACCCCCTACAAGGTGCTAATAAATAGCTTCTACAAGAACGGATCGTCTCTGGGCAAGTGTAGAGTCTGCATGTTGAAGTACGTCATGTGTTGACGAGGAGAAGTTAATCCGTCAAATGAATTCAATGTCAACGGCTTGTAGTTAGGAGGGCAAGTAGCATTCTCCCACTCAGGTGGATAAGGTTGAGATATCTCTATCTTCTGCAGCTCGTCTTTGTGTGAGATGGTGTCGAGACGAGCGACTAGGGAATCAATTACATCATCTTGATTGAGCAGGTGTTGGGAAACGGCTGCTGAACGGTTGTCAGGCGTTGTTGGCGAAGGACTACCCCCAGCATTTACAAGATTTGGAGGAGGCACAACAAAATGATACTCCTTTTGTAGGGAAGGAGGGTTGTTGCTATGTGCCAGACTAGCGTGAGCCGAGACATTTTGTTAAGGTGGAGGAACGGCCCCAGCTGCTTGAACCGCCATGATACTGGTAAGCATATCGGTGATCTTGGCGAATGCTGTTTCAAAACCCTCTAGCCGTTTGCTGGTCTGATCCCTGGCTTCTTCAGGTCTTTCTCCGTCCGCCATATATATAGATAACATGCGAGGATGAACAGAGAAAACAGTATAACTGCCACGCCCCGATCCGGGAAATCGCTCGTCCTCGCTAGATTTCACCCGAATCATCGTCCTCGCTGGGGCGTGATGCCGCATGAACCTGGAGTTGCGCTCGTACAAGGCAAGATAACGGTTCACATAGTGTTTACCTCAAATTGATAACATAAGCAGCGGAAGGGAAACAAAGTATAACATAAGAATCTCTTTTATTGATAATGAACTGAAGATTACAAAGGCTCTGAATATCCCAACTTAACATGCCAATTGGCTACAACACTCATGATATCTCTAGCTCACAAAGGATTTACATTGTTCCATACATTATGCCTCTTTATAGCCAACAAGTAGTCTACGGCCAAACATCTCCATGTCGCAAGTCCGAACGCCTATGCGGTAGCTCCTCTTGAACGCTAAGGACTCCATGCCTCAGTACGTCCAAGCCACGCCCCACCCCAAGTCGATCATACCTGAACCTGCACACAAACTAGTGGGGGATTAGTGCTTTTGTCCTCGCTTTGCACTGATCAAAACTCGCTCGTACCCAAACCAAACACTAAGTATATTTAGTAAAACATGCATCTTAATTTATGATCTTTCTATTTAGCCTTAGGATCAGTTTCATGGCAATATCCAATGCATAGCAATTTAATATAAATGTGTCCAACATCGTGTTCCTACAGCAGATACAGTTAGACATAATCTGGACATAAATATAGTGATTCGTGATCATCCTGTCCTATTTTGCCTAGCCTGCAATGGTTAGAACTTTACGTAAGAGATCATAAAATTCACGCAATCAACCGACCATACTTAAGCATATGCATAAGGGTAGCAGGCCCTATGCCTGCACCCAGCTCTAATCTCAGTCCACCGGCCCTATCTATATGAAGGTCACGGTGTTTCGCACCATAATGGACTTGGCATCTCTTATGTGTAAGCCTATGATCACTTCGATACGGGTTGCTAGCCCAGTATCCGAAGGATCCCAAACTTACTGATATCATAGCTTATCACAACAATGGACGGTCATAACCCGTCCGAATGATGTGCACCATAAATACCATATATAATTTCCTCTTAGTCCGAACGGTCTCGGTGCCCCGGTCGTAACCGTCCAAGGGAAGCCGCACCCGTGCATGGGCCATCCGAGTCCATTGACCATGCAATACGTACCATAGCATACAAGTTATATCGTTCCAACCAATCTCGTGTTCCATAAACATAATTCTGCTCCATAAACATATTCGCGTCTCATAAACATAATCCACCATCCCTATCTCAAGCTCCGTCGGTATTATGTCCCAACACATCCGTATTGATGTACGATGCCCAACGGCTTTGACATCTCGTACTTATATTCAACGCATTCCATTCATAAGTTATTCACATAGCCTAATTTCGTAGTTACTTAGTCATTTCCTAGCTTCCGTGCATGAGGGCACGTTCAGCGCCGTAATCAATGTTCTACGTCTAGTGTTTAATGTTCTCGGAGGCGTGCACGTGATGCACATCTCGATATTGTCTTTCAATGTTCTACCATCACCGCCCTACCGCGACTCGTACACTTGATGTACGTCGCTTCAATTGTTCGATTATTCAATGTTCTATCTTAGCGTTCGACAGATACTTGAACCTTTCGTCGCCCGAGCCACGCTTAGTAAATCGATAATGACTTACGCATACAAGGATATATATATTTTATTTGACATGAAGGAATAGGGAGAGAGAGAGTCAAGAACCCGCCCACCTTCAGCCGATACGCCTTGTAGTTTCGCCGAGCTGAAGCGGCTCGATCCCATAACTTGGTTGCATAGATAACTCTTAGGACTTAGCCATTCCTTTGAACTACTTGGTTGCTTCGGCCTATCGTGCCCATGCCACAATCCGTTGCAAGGCCACGATTTGGTTTCGCAAAAACTTCACTGAATAAGGCAAAATGCCGACCTCTTATCGTCCAGCATAAAAGCATAGCCTGTACACCAGATCAACTAAAGTCAGCACTTGCTCAAATGGGACTTATCCTTTGCATCGATTCAATTCATAGATTCCAACCGACTCAAAGCTTACCTTTTGGCTAACGTAACTCTTGCATCGATTCGCATCGATACTTCATCGGGTCAACGCAACTCTTCGAGTCAACGACTCATCATAATGTACCGTACGAAGCGGGACATTACAACAACTGGTGATGATATTGTCTGTCTCTGAGTGGGCAAGTCCCTCATCTTCAGGTAGAGGAGGTAGATAGTCGTCATCGAACTCGAAGAGATCATCATCCTCTGGAAGGCTACCCCTAGTGTGGGGGTCGTCTGCTTTAGACCCTGAGGGAATACTACCCCCAGCATGGGATTCTTCGTCTTCCGTACGGGATCTCACCCTTGATCGGGTGCCCATATAGACTCCTTCAGATGTGTCAGCTTGTTGGCCATCTGTTGGTAGACTTCGTCTTCTCTTTCTCGTGGAACTGAGAGAGAAGGTTGGGTTTGTGGTCCACCGTCTTTGATTGGGGCTCCCGTAAGGAGGACCCCATGAAGCCATGTTGGATTAAACAGACAGTGGCTTCTCATCGTCAGAGAAATAGAGCCGTCGAAACACGGACTTTCTCTGAGGTACTCTTGTTACTTTGGAGCAACAACAGTTGATAACAATATTGGTGCACGGGTGTGGTGTGCACTATGGATTGTTATATCCTCCCTCGCTTTACGCTTATGATTTATCATGTCGCGTAAATCAGCGGAAGGGAGTTGTGCCTTACAACCCATGTTGCATGCATCGCCGAGCTTTGTATGCGGGTTCGTAAGGAGAGTGGGAGCATCCAGACTTCATTCATGTGCAGGGGCAACGCCCACACCTAAGTTCTGTGATGTCCTTAAAGATAGTCCCATGCTATACGCGTTGGGGCCTATTTTTTTGCTGTGGGCGCATAGGCCTTGGAGACTGGGCTTGGGCGCATACTTCTTGACAACATGTTTGAGTAGCCTTGATGTGGGCGCATAGTATGGATCCAGAGAGCCTGGGCTCATAGCCTTGGGTGCATGACTCTGAATGCCCAGCCTGCTGAAGACAAAAGTGTTCTGGTTGGGGCTATGCGCCCAAAAACTTCCTTGGGCGCATGCTTGGTGGAGCAGCGCTATTTTCTCCCATTTTTACCTCCTTCGTTTGTGTGCCTTGCCGGGTTTGGTCAGAGTGTCGTACACCCCGATTCTTAGCATCGTAGTATTTTTCTCTGCCAAGTCTCGAGTGTCGAACACCCTGTTATTAGTTGTGGAGGGAAGAAGTCACTGGGCTAGTAGAGCCCGGAACGGTGTGAGCTTTCTCCATTTGGGGAACTTCTGTGGCAGAGTTATGCGCCCATGTGACAGAGTCCACCAACTGCATATCTGCTATGACACTAGCAGGATTGCGCAGCGAGCTTTCGGAAGCCAATTCTTGTGAGACTTATTTGCTTCGCTGATTTTCAGAGAGTAGAGCCGTCCCTCGAGAGCATCTCTTCGAACGCCTGCTGATCGAACTTTACGATCAGCATCTTCTGAGTGCTCCCCACTTTGTCGGTATCAGATTGCGTCACCACCTTCTCGTCAGAGGAAAAGGTAGTCTCCAGCAGTGTCGCCATTTTTGTGGACACACATAAAAAAGAAAAAAACGTTGTCTTTTCTTTTATTGGTGCAAGGCACCACAAATCGAGTACGCCTGAGAGATGCTGCGCTGAGGATCCCCGAGTACAAAAAAGAATTCTGGGAATAGGGCGATGGAGATCGAGCGGCAGTTGCTCCTTTACTCCGTTGACACTCCGATTAAAAAAGTGGAAGAAAACCTAAGAAAATTGCTAACTCTTGTCACGCCCCGCTTCTGTAGGAGCGATCGTCCTCGCTAAGGCGTGATGCCGCACGGGCCTAGATTGCGCCCGTGCAAGGCTATGTCCAGAAACGACCGATTCGAGCTAGGCCACAGAGTCGTACAGAGTGTCCCCATTTGCAGCGGAAAGTAAAATGAACACAAATTGAAGCGAATTCAACTCTTTATTGATATTCAAGAAGTTTACAAGCGGCGCTAGGCCGATATTACAAATCGCTCAAGCTCTCTCTTTGAAACATAAAAGGCGTGCCAAGTGACTTACAAGATTGAATGATTCATGGCGATGTTCCAATACATTATGTCCTGTATAGGGTGCTTCAGCTCCTTGCAACGCTTCAAGGCTCCAGAGATAGCTCCGCACCTTAGCACGTTCGAGGGAAGCCCCGCATCCGATGACGACTCCTGCGTCCTGCAAGCAAACTGTGGGGTTATCAGTACATTGTTATACACTGGTGGGGAGGCTAGCTCGCCCACAATGCTATTATTACCAAACACGTTCTATTTACTTTTGTGCACCGTCTATCATTCATTGTCTTTCTAATCTTGCCTTAGGATCAGTTTTATGGCATATTTCATAACCTATTCCGTGTTGCCAAATTCAAGTGTTTGCATGAAAATACATGCACGACTTACCCATACTTACCGTCCGGCCTTCCCTGTCCAAAGTAAACCAAGTTAGTCAAATTCATATGAGGTAACTTAACATAATTCACGTAAACATTCAATGTCAAGGGTGTGTCCCTGCCTCAGGTCCTAGCGCGTCGTAGGCGTGTTTTCTAACTCGTTTGTCCGAAGTACTCTCGATCATTTTGTGTGTTATATTCAAGCCTATTCAGAAGGTGCTTTGTTCAGTTAACTTAGACTACTTTGATTTTAATGCAAGGACTTGCACGTGGATTGCCACCGGCAAAGCCTACTTAAATCTATATGCACCGGTCGCTGGTATGTCAGCCATTTTGGATATTTTTCCCTTTGGCATTCTCATCTATCAAGCGTGATGGCTGGTACACCTTGATAGACTATTGAAGTACCGGCCCTACGTTTGGTTATGTGCCCAAGCCCGTACACCTGTCCTCCCGTAGGCCATGATTTCGCCTAGGCCGGCTACGAAAACGTCGTTCGTTGCCCTTGGAATCCCTTTTCACTCGTGCACGAGTCCGTCCACGACCATTTCGTATTTTATTGTCATTTCAACTTAACGGCTATCTCTGAGCCGTAGGCTAACCCTTATCCATAATGCGTTATCGACCAGGTTGGCATCCGTGAAGCGCGGGTAGCGAGCCCCGTTGCACGTGCCCGTCATACCTGTCGCTAACCATTCCTTTCTTCCTTATCTTTTATTCATTCTTTCTTTTCTTTCTTTCACTTGTCCGTTCGTTCATTGATTCATTCACGCATTCATTCATTCATTCGTTGAATCATTCATTCACTTATTCATTCATTCATTCATTTATACATTTTTGCAACTCCTTGTACGGGAGTCGCCTTGGCGACCCATCGGTCCCGAAGTCTTTCAATGTTGCTATACTCTACTCGGAACGACTATGTCGATAGTCTTCTGTTCCATTATTGTAAACCATTCATTGTTTCATTGTTGAACGCGTAAGGGACTTGAACGTAAGCTTGTGCCTTAGCACGAGCGTGGAACGTGGTGCGAGAGTTCTCATATTTTCCATGTTCTTTTCCATATTCTATACAAGCATACAAGATAGAATTATTCCCTTAGCTAGGTGCGTTGAGTCATTTATTAGCATGCACGATGTTATCGCCTAGCAATTCTAGCATTAGTGTCCGTATTGTTATGTGTCTAGGCTAAGCAAAGACGGGTTCATCGGAGCCACCTACCTTAGCGATGTTCGCATCGGCCGAGCGATACTCTGAGCGCGCCTTTGAAAGTCTAAGTCTGGATTCATCTTTGACGGCCAATGTAAGTCTTGCATCGATTTGCATCGATAATTCATCGGGTCGACGCAACTCTTCGAGTCGACGACTCGTTTGAGTCATTGCACTTGTCGTTTGAATCGGCATTCCGCTAGGGCAGAGCGGGTCATTACAACTCTCGTCTCACTGGCAAGAAGTGCAACAATTTGGCTCTTGAAAATGCTCTCCGTTCTGTCATTTGAAGAGGGATGAGGCCCCTTTTTATAGTCGTTCTTGGACTGGAATGATGTTATGCGCCCACATGGAGAAACACGCTGGTTCCTATGTGGGGGCATAGTCCTGCTTTGGGCGCATAGGATGTAGGCGCATACAGGCTACAAGATCGTAGGTTGGTCATGGCGTTGACGTGGCCGCATGCTTCGGTGCACGACTGCTTGTGGAGACTGACGTAGCCGTGCGCTTCGGTGCACGTTTTGATCATGGCTTTGACTGAGTCAGGCTTGGGCGTATAGCCATGTCTCAGGCTATGCGTCCTCCTTTCGGGGGAGCTAGTCTTGGGCGCATGAAACTTCACTGGTTGGGCGCATGAAGCTTTACTGACTGGGCGCATGGAGCTTCATTGACTGGGCACATGAAGCTTCACTGACTGGGCGCATGGAGCTTCACTGACTTGGGCGCATGGGGCTTTTACTGGCTTGGGCGCATGGAGCTTCACTGACTTAGGCGCATGGGGCTTCATTTGCTGAAAATTTTATCGAGTCGGGTCGTCACAAATAGGTAAAGTACAAAGGATAAACAATTAACATAAAAACCAATCGTTAAATGACAGATCATGCAAGGGGCAAGGGGTACCATGGCCAACAAGTGGCATTAGCCAAGTTGCGCCAGGGTAATTGGCTGCGCCAGACACCAGGGGGTGCCAAGGCTGCAGGTTGCGCCCAAACATTAGGCTGCGCCTAGGCACTGGGGTGCGCCAGGTCAGGTCAAGTTGCGCCAAGGCAAGTCGGGTCAAGACAGACTGGGTTGCTCCAGAACAAGTCGGGCCAAGTTAGGTTGCGCCAAGGCCTAAGGGGGGCGCTGGGCTAGATTGCGGCAGACTGAGCTGTGCGAGGTCGGGTTGCGCCTGACTCAGGTTACTCCTGACTCAGGTTGCGCCTGACTCAGGTTGCGCCGCGCTAAGAAGCGCACGCTAGGTCAGGTTGCGCCAAGCTAACAAGCGCGCGCTAGGTCAGGTTACGCAACGCTAAGAAGCGCGCGCGGGTCAGGTTGCACCTGAAACTGTTCTTCTTCCCCAAAACAACAAAGAAGAACTCATGGAACCCGAAAACTTCAAAATGCCATAACTTGCTCAATACAAGTCTGAATTGGGACTTCCAAGGGTCTAAACTGCATAGAACGAGATTTCCTATAGCCTGGGACGACTGGTTTTTAGGAAATACCAAGCTTTAATAGATCAAAACTAATAAAAATAAGAAAATATCAAAACTTAGATCTATAAAAATCCAACCATCAAAACCGAAAATGCCAAGTTCTAAAGAGACTTAAAATCAAGTGGAGAAGAGAATGGAAAAATAAAATGGAAGATCCATCATGAAGCAAGTTGCACTTGCCTAGAGCTCTTGGGTGTAGGTGGAGAGGAGTAAATGAAGAAGATGGAGAAGTTATGAGAAATAAATGGAGGAGAGAGAGAGGGGTTGACTTATATATTAAGCCCAAACCATCTCAAACCAAACCAAGCCAACATGTTGAACCAACCCAAAAATAAACCAAGTCAAGATTAAACCAAGACTAGGCTAAGCAAGACAAGATAAGTAAAATACGGGTCAGGATTCCGTACATGTATACTGAAAATACGTATAACAGAAAACGAGGGTGACATGCGGACCGGATGCGGTGAGATATAAGTGCTAGTGCGGACCTTCTGGTCGAGCCTGATGCGGTAAGATACAAGTATGGGTGCGGAGCTTCGGGCCGATCGAGTTTGTAGGCCTTCGGACCAGGAGTCTGTAACACAATTACCTATTTCAAAAATAAAAATAAAAATTATATATATATATATATATATATATATATATATATAGAGAGAGAGAGAGAGAGAGAGAGAGAGAGAAGAACGGGATTCCGCTATTAAGTAGTGGGGAAACTATATTCGGAGAGTCGGGTGGGGCTCCCCGGTCCGAAGGCCACACTCCCGGGACGTGGGCTCACTCCTGCATCGTACCGCATCACACCAACAATCGGCCTGCATTCCGGTTGTTCTAACATTAATTTTTCCACAGAAAATTAAATGTATAATTTCAACGTATGTCTCTCTCTCTCTCTCACACACACTCTCTCTCTCTCTCTCTCTCTCTATATATATATATATATATATATATATATATATATATATATATATATATATACTCTAACTGCAAATGACCTCTAGCCTCGTGGTTAAGAGAGATACATGTGGCACAAGTGGTTGAGGCGAGTTCGCCACAATTACCCATTGCTTAAAAAAAAAGTTACTCTAACTATATATTTGCTTTAACTAGTGGTCAGCGGACGGACTGTTGGTGTGTAATATAATCAATTGAAGACGGACATTAATTATATATATATATATATATATATATATATATATATATATATATATATATATATATATATATATAACTGCAAATGACCTCTAGTCTCGTGGTTAAGAGAGATACATGTGGCACAAGTGGTTGAGGCGAGTTCGCCACAATTACCCATTGCTTAAAAAAAAATTACTCTAACTATATATTTGCTTTAACTAGTGGTCAGCGGACGGACTGTTGGTGTGTAATATAATCAATTGAAGACGGACATAGTGCATCTTGGTTGGACGAGTTGCTCAATAATACAAGGCCTTGTTTGGTATACTGTAATGTAATCGTAATTGTAATATAATTAATTGAATTTTTTTTTTATTTGATTACATTGTGTTTACGATTATATTACAGTATAGTATACCAAACGGGGTCTTAGTTCTTAATTGTTGGTAGTTAAAATCGAGATGAGAACTAAGGATCCCTTAACCAAAAAAAACCACCTGTAGAGAATCAGAATAAACCTCTATACATAGATAACAGAAGAAATAGATTTAAAAACATTAATTTCAATCCACACAAATAAGAAACATACCTTTATCTAATGAATGAATTCTCATTCCTCTCCCCCACAAAAAAAAAAAAAAAAAATCCACATACATACACAAGAAACATGCTTTTTAATTTCTTCCTGTTGGCTTCTCACCACTGAAATAAAATGAGAAAAACTTTCAAGTTTGCATTCGTCTTCACCAAATGGAAGCCCAACTTAGTCTCTATGCACAAGTGTGGCTAGCCCCTACTTCATCTCCTGTGTTTGACCATGTTATTTGCCTGCAACAATCGAAATCAAATTATGTCAAGAACCACATACACAATATATTGCGCTAAATTGGCCACAGAAAACAAATTATATGTCGCTAAACGTCGCTAGCTAGCTTGGTCATATTTGCGACGTCAATGACGTTGCTAAATTTGTCGCTAATAACAATTAAGATAATTGGCTACGTTTTTTTGTGTTGATTATTTTACTTATTTTGATAGTAATTTGCATATTTCTACACTTATATAGTGCTCGTATGCTCAGGGGTAGAGCCAACTTAGGACTAAGGTGGGCTCCGGTTATATATATATATATATATATATATATATATATATATATATATATAATCTCACTAGGTGGGGCGAGATACATGCATTTATTGTCATAAGGAAGAAATCCAATGATATCCTCTAAGCATGTATATATATATACTCCTTAAGGCACTAGCCTACTGGTAGTGCGGGGGACCGTCTGAGCGTAGGTCTCAGGTTCAAATCCTCCCTTGGACGGCTGTGTGGCTTTGGACCACAGTCTGACTTGAAATAATGATATCTCAAAAAATAAAATAAAATAAAATAAAATTATATATATAACGTTGCTGCGTGAGCAGCGTGGACGACGCTTTTGGCCTGCAATTTTTGTCCGCAGTTCACATGGCAGCCTCCTATTGGCAGGTCTACCGGCAGTGGTTTCCACACGAATAGAGGAGAACGAATGGGGTTCGACCATGTAGGCCCGCGGTCAGGCCAACGGACAGAAACCGAAGGTCATTTATCACGTTTCAGTCCACCTCAGCCTAATCTAGTCCATTCCATATTGAATTTCTAGCTCCGCCAACGTGTGTGTGCTTATGTAATATGTTGTTGGCTTACTCTAGTATGTCCTTCCAAGAAAGATCATCATCATTAGGGTTTAGGCCTTCCCAAGCCTCGCATTTCGTCGGCTCCGACGAGTTGGCGGAGGCATTGTAGGCGTTGATTTGATCCGCAGAAACCATCGACGGAGTTGAGTCGGCTGTAGTCACCATCATACTGCTGCATAGATTGTCACTCTCGGTCCCAAAGCTGTTAGTCACTACTTCTGTGTTGCTTAAACTCGGCAGAGACCATGGCGCGGCCGTCGCGACCGAGTCCCGATTGATGATGCCAAGAGTGCCGGCGAGCACCGCCTCGAGCTGGCAGCTCAACTGAACGGGGTCGCCGAAGAGCGAGGGAGGGCCGTCCGACGACACGAGTCGGGCCAGGCTCTGGAGCGTCTGGAACCTGGTCAGGTGCGCAGCTTCTTCTCCGCACCTGGCCAGGTTCCAGGGCGCCGCGAGCAGGCTGGCGAGGACGTCGAGGTCGGTGCGGCGCTGGTGCGTGACCGGGTCGATGCCCACGAGGAGGAGCTTCTTCCTGAGGTGAGTGTTCCAGTAGTTCTTGATCTCGTTGTCCGTGCGGCCTGGCAGTCTGGCTGCTATTGCAGACCACCTATAACAATAAAAATAATGCAGAACCTCACTTACAATGTCTCGTTGCGTATTAAATAAAAACAAAATGTTATATATGTCGTATTGACTTGTTTCCGAGGATGGAGTGGAGGTGGACGATGAGGCGGTCCTCGTCCTCCGCGAACCGCCCCCTCTTGATGTCGGGACGGAGGTAGTTGGTCCAGCGGAGGCGGCAGCTCTTGCCGCACCGGTTGAGGCCGGCGCCCCGCGGGAGGCTGCGCCAGCTCCCGTGGCCGTTGTGGCTGATGTAGTCGAGCAGCTTCTTGTCCTCCTCCGGCGTCCACGGGCCCTTCTTCACCCCGACGTCGTCGCAGCAGGGGGGCCTCCCCATGGTGGCGTGCTAGCTCTAGCTCGAGGTCCAATTCTTGATCAACTTCAATATGCGTGTTGGTTGGAGAGGACAGTTAGAGAGAGTTGGCATGGTTTATGTGTGGGCTTGAATTTATAGGACGAGCGAGACCTTGATAAAAGTTTATTTTAGAGTTAAATATATGGTTATGGATTTTAATATCCAAAAGTAGTATTGAGAGTAGACTAAAGAAAAAGAAAAAAAATGCTATTTGGCTCCAAAATTTTTTGGATGATATTATCTTCCATTATGTGACAGATGATATGGTTACTGACATGACAGCTGACATGACAAAACTTAATAATAAAAATAAAATTAATAGTAAATTAATCAATTAACATTAAATTAACATGATAATTAACATTAAGATTAACCTTAACATTAAAATTAACATTAACATTAAAATTAAAATTAACATTAACATTAATATTAATATTAATATTAACATTAACATTAAAAAAATTTGGGTAATTAAAATTTTGGGTTTAAATTTGTCATGTCAGCTGTTATATCATCTGCCATGTCAGATGTCATATAATTGTAGATGGTATCACCCAAATATTTTGGAAGCCAAATAACATAATTGAAGAAACAACCCACGTACCATTTCTTTTCATGCAAAACATGTAAAAAGAAGGAAAAAAATCACATAACCTTTTGCTACTCGTCTCTTAAACTCAGTCGGAATTATATGAGTATTCTATACATTGTCATAGAATTTTTAGTGTAAGATCAGGGCCGGTCCTTAATAACTAGAGGCCCTGTACAAATTTTAAAATGTGGCCTAAATTTATTTATTCATATTTTTAAATATATTATTATATTCTTTATCAAAATTTCTGGAGATGCTCTTGATTGTATATTATAACTGAATCTATAGGTAGTTACTAACAAAATAATTAAAGCTCAAATTATCTATATTCAAACACATTATATAGTATAATAAAGTTGTTTTAGATAGAAGAAAAATATGGAGTTAAGGAGAAAAAATTAAGAAAAAAATTAAGAAAAAAAAAGTTAAGCGAGAAAAAATTAAGAAAAAAAAATTAGGATTAGTTTGAGGATGAGATTTAGGAGGGGCGAAGTTATATAGAGTTAAGGAGAAACGTGATTCCTCCCATTCAACCAAGAATTTACTTTTCCACTATAAAAAATTCACTTTTTTTTCTAATTTTTTTTGTCCTTTCCAAACATCGAAAAAAAAATAGATGTATATTGTAATTTTTTTTTAAAAAGAAAAAAAGAAGAAGCAGAGAATTGATTTTTTTTTTCCTTTACAATTTCCGCGAACAAAACTATGCCTAAATATGTAAACCCGATATATTTTGAAACTTTGGACGTAAGCCTGAAGATTTTAACACAAGTCAAAGTCCAACGTGATTAAGAAAGAAGTAACAGTGTGCTAATTCCTTGAAGGACAAGTAAGCAAGAAAAATATGGAGGAGTTAGGTTTCGCTTCCCTGCCACGCGTCACCAAGCTACTGGCCATCCCATTGTTGTAGGTTACAACAAGCAAAAGGTTGGAACCACTCCGTTCCTAATTCTCGTCACCCCCTTTGCCAACATGGTTTTGTTTCTCTTGTGACACGCACACGCACTCTTAGCTAGGGTTAGGGTTAGGGTTAGGGCTAGGGTTAGGGTTTCTGGATGTTGCTTGTGGCAAGCAAGCAAGAGTAGTCACATAGTTTTGTGGGACCCACACCAAATAGGCTTAGGTGGCTCATGGTGGTGAACTTGTCCTATATAGTGGGGGAAGGGGGGCAAAGGGGGCATTTTGACAATGCTTGTCCCCAATGGAGAAGCAACAATATTAATAATGCAAATTGTAGATAGGAAGTAGTTTAGATCAATGACGCAAGTACTATTAACTTTGTTAGGCTTGTAAGTAGCAATTTACTAAATATGCTAAACTTTTAACTTGATGTCCTTAACTATTCAAATAGTTATTCAACTTAATATCCTAATTTTTTTACTCAACAACTTGATACTATTAACTTAATACCCTAAACTTATTCCTCTCTTTCTCTTCTCCACCCTCCCCCAGTCTACCCATCCGCCCACCCCGGTTGCTACCACCGTAGCCTCGATCCCCTGACTACACCACCTCGTCGCCGCTGTTGCCGTCGCGCTGCTGCTGCTGCCACCGTGTTGCTACAGTCGCCGTCATTGTTGCCACTGCCACCGCTGCTGTGCAAAGGGAGGAAGGCCGGGGGTGATGCATGCGGAGGAGGGGGCGGCAGTGGGGACAGCCGGGAGAGGGGATGGGGGAGAGAGAGGGAGGAATAATGTGGTCTTTTTGTTTTAGGGTATCAATTTGTATTTTATAAAGTTGAGGGTATTAAGTCAAAATTTAGCCTACTTTTTTTTATGGGGTCAAATCCGTCTGTCCCAAGTGGTATCAAATGGTATATATATATATATATATATATATATATATATATATATATATATATATATATATATATATATATATATATATATATATGCGCAAAAAAAAATGTGCAAATGACCTCTAGTCTAGTGGTTAAGAGAGATGCATGCGAATCTCTCTGGAATCTCTCTTGTTCCAAATATATATATATATATATATATATATATATATATATATATATATAAAAGAGATGCATGCGGCCTGAGTGGTCAGGAGATCGATTCCCGGTGGGAGCGTTCGCCACAATTATCTTCTTTCAATATATATATATATATATATATATATATATATATATATATATATATATATATATATATATATAGGAAAAACGGGATATGAGCCATAGGCTCATACTCTTATATGAGTCATTCCATGTGGTTTTCATGTGGACCAATAAAAATATAGTAACTTGAAAAAAAAATTAATTATATAGATAGAAATAAAAGATCCCATAAAGATTTGATAAATAATAACTTATCATATCTTTACCTAGGAACTTACCAAATATGTTTACCTAGGAATTTAAATCGATAGAAATAAAAGATCCCATAATGTTAATGTTAAGATTAATGTTAATATTAATTTTAATGTTAATATTAATTTTAATGTTAATGTTAATATTATTGTTAATATTAATTTTAATTTTAATGTTAATGTTAATGTTAATAATAATGTTAATATTAATGTTAATGTTAATATTAATTTTAATTTTAATTTTAATTTTAATATTAATTTTAATGTTAATATTAATGTTAATATTATTGTTAATATTAATTTTAATGTTAATATTAATGTCAATTTTAATATTAATTTTAATTTTAATTTCAACGTTAATATTAATATTAATATTAATATTAATATTAATTTTAATGTTAATTTTAATTTTAATTAGGAGGGACAAATGGTATTATTCCTATTTAAATTTTTTTGGTAAGTTTCTAAACAAAAATATGGTAAGTTATTATTTATCAAATATTTTATGAGATCTTTTATTTTCATCTATTTAAATTTTCTGTTCCATGTCATTATATATATTTGGAACCAGGTAAATTATTTCTGGAATCGCTCCCAATGGAATTCGCATGCATCTCTCTTAACCACTAGCCTAGAGGTCATTTGCACACACACACACACACACACACACACACACACATATATATATATATATATATATATATATATATATATATATATATATATATATATATAAAATATAGAGAGAGAGAGGGGTTATATATATATATATATATATATATATATATATATATATATATATATATATATATAGTAAATTGTTTCTGAAATCACTTTCACTAGGATTCGAACTCCTGATCACTCAGACCGCATGCATCTCTCTTAACCATTAGGCTAGAGGTCATCTGCCTCTCTCTCTCTCTCTCTCTATATATATATATAGAGAGAGAGAGAGACACACACACACGAGGAGTGATCAAGATATTTGCTCTTAAGCATCATACAATCGTTGGAACGTATTTTTTTCTTAAGAAAAATTGAACACTTTAGTTATCTAATCTGAAATGTTTAGTAATCTAATTTGAACGGTAGGAATCAACACAATACGACTATAATTATAAAACATTCAAATATGCTTAAGAACATATATAGTCCCTGAATTAAATGAAGTAACCATCACCATCAAGAGTCAAAAGATATAGATTGTTGTTACAACCAACGCGCCAAACCGATAAATTGGAAGACAACAATTTGAAAAGAGAATTTGTTCATACGTACAAACTACTGCAAAGTTGAACTGATCAGTTGAATCCGAAAATTCTGTTTGGCACGCGCATGTGCACAGGCACGACGGAGCAGACGTCGTAACTGCCACTACCACCACCCTCCTCGCCCCCCACCCCCCGCTCCGGCCATCCTTTCGCAGCTCGTCCGCCTCCGCCGACACTCTTCTCCTACTGCTCCGGTGTTCTCCGACGGCTGCTCCTACTGCATCGCCGTTATCGGATACCGCTGATGTCTCCCCTCTTTCCTCCATACCACTCCGATCATTCCTCCTCCAGCGTCCTCGGCCACGCATCTGCACAGACTATGCACGCGTGCGTGCCAAACAACATAGTTGAATTGAATCACGCTTCCCTGAACCTAGACTTGGTCCAGGCACATTCCATATGAGCACAACTTCTTCTCATGAGCAGCCAGAGCTCACTTTAGTTTCAGCAACGTTAAAATTTGATGAATATTGTCCTAATATTAATATGATCAGAGTCGGGACCGACTTAGAAATAGCGCCGACAAGATTTCGAATTTGGACAATCTCTTTCTCTGCTTAGAACAATCTTTCAAATCCAACGTGTGACCTGTAAAGGGTCGGATTCACTTGTGACCTCCCAAGACATGCCCGCAATGAAGATAAAGGGACAACCAAAATTGGCTCCAACAAGAACAATCCAACCCTGATGACAATCGCCATTAATTAGTCGTTAAGATCGATTAAGTACGCAGATGCTTTCCATATCCTCTGCAATCTGTTTAATTAGCTTCCTTCACCCAATTAACAACATATATAATATCAAGGTAGAGACAAGATTCAAGCCCATTATAGGTTTAATTAGCATGGGGGTTAGTTAATGGCAAGGCTTAAATTATTCTAAGATCTTAGCCTTTGTCAGCAACAACAAAAAAAACTTTGGAGGTCGTCACAGTATCATTAACTTGCAATTGTGCGATTAGACATATTTAGTTTAATGAGTCCACCATTTTATTTTTAATACTAAGGCATTCTGATCATTCATGAGACTAACTTTTTTTTTTTTTTTTTTGCAGTCACAACTTCAAGTTTGATTAGTCTTATTTATATGACATGACAATACTTTCTCTTTTTTTTTTCTCTCTCTCTATATAGTTTACTTGATTTCTCTGTTTTTTAAAAACAAATATAAGTTGGAGATCTTTAACTTAACCATTATTTGTCCTACTTTTCACACTTGCAAAGTTTTTGAATCAATCTTAGCTAGATGGACTTATTGAATTTAAAAAAAAGGGTCTTATTTGTAACTTGATACCCTATATACTATTTCTGTTTTTTCAACTTGATATCCTAAACAGGACTAGAGTGGAGGATGGAATAGTTTTAAACTTTGCACAAAGATATTTTTGTCCAATTTTTTTTCAGGATATCAAATTATAATACCCTTTTTTTTTATTAAGGTATCAAGTTGAAAATCTGAAATAGTTGAATATATCAAATTGCAACAATCAGATTGCTTAGTTACACATTAGACTGTAATATATTTGCATAGGACTCAAAAGTTCTTACGCTAATCCAACGACAGAACCAAAAATTCGAGCTTCGTGGTGGATTGGGACGTGGGCTGACTCATTTGGAAGAAATATTTTTACGATGGACTGGAGTTCACCCCCAACCAAGTGTGGTTTCGCCCTTGTGCTGATCACATTGAAGAATATTCTTTTATAATATATGACAAGATTCTTGATACCAGCAATGCTGCACTAGTTTCTTACCTATCCGACAAACTTAATTTTCCTCCTCTCACATTGCAGATTGACAACGGCGGTCGGCCAGGGGTTAGAGTTGTCCTATCCGGAACTAGTTTTGGTTGTCTCTTCATCCTTATTGTATGTCGATTCTGAAGGGTCATCCGTGATCTCGACCTTTATTGGGATCACACTGAGTCTGAAAGTTGTACTAAGCAGAAGAGAGTTGTCCAAATCCGAAGTCTTGTCTGACTTATCCTTGGACCGACCCTCTAGTAGCTATAAATTATCTTTCTCCCTACGTATGTCAACTTCAAATTATAGCTAATTAACTAGGAGTATGGATGCATCTTGAAGAAAGTTGGTTGTAAAATCTTCTGCATCAGGAAAGTGTAAGTTCAACTTGTAAGTTATCTACCCACAACAAATCTACATAGATATTTATCCAGCAACGGGTCAAGGACGAAAAATAAACAACGATACATAAACTAGCAACACAATTTTAAATTGTTGTACGTTCACTATTACTGTCTAGTGACAGAAATTGTCAATATAGCGACAAAAACTTTCATCGCTATTTTGCTATATATATATATATATATATATATATATATATATATATATATATATATATATATATCTCCAGTAAAATGACCACATATATGAAAAATGTAGGCAGCTAGAACATGTAATCTATTTCCGAATCTTTTCATCGGATAAGACATACATGTATGGATATGTTCACTGTCATCTTACCACATTGATCTATGTTCAAAGTAGAGAGGAAGAAGATGGTCAAGGAGGCAATGCAATGTTGCGACAACGTTTTGTCCAGCACCAATAGCAAGAGGTTTACTTCAGCTTGAACGTGCTTTTACAACGACTTTGGAGGAAGCGGAGTCCACCGCGGATGTTATCACAGGTTCTGAGCTTCACATTCTTCGTTTATAACGCCTGCAAAATTTTTTTTTATAAGATCATTACCAGCAGAGGAATTATTCCGGTTAGTACTGATGCTTGTAACAACTGTCCAATAGAACTGTATGGAAGAGAATTGCGTGCTAGCCTACTCGTAATGTCAATTCGGCAATCATTCATTCCGATGGCTACTCCTCCGTGCTGTCAGTTGCTGTCGAGTTGAAGCAGACCTTTCAAGTTAGAGGGCAGGTTGTTAATGCCAGTCGGTTGCATTTTTGAGCTTTGAAGAATTTGCTTTAAAGTTGGGTTCTAAAATAGTCACAAATCATAATTAATACCCCCGAATAAGCTTATATTATAAAGGAAACAAGTAAGAACTAAGAACAATGGTGGAGTACCGAACTCGAGTGACTCTTGTGGTTAGCGATAAGATGTATAAGATCCTGACTGGGTGACGGAAGATCAGTGGATCGAGTCACTGGGGCCTATTATTCCTTCCATTTATTTGGTGGGAGTTGGAAAACAGTGGACCCAACATGCATGTAATGCAGTGTGTATAAAGTCTCGTACACATCATTGGACATCTCAAAAAAAATGGTGAGCAAGGTTCACAGTATTTATCGACATCAGAATCAATATCGGAGTATCAGATTTTTTTAGTATCGAAAATAAAATAGTTATTAAAATTTTGTTTTTTTTTATACATTTAGGCACAATTTTAAGTATTTTCTGTGTTGTTTCTTAGTAGTTGAAATTGAAGAAATATTTGCCATTTGTTTTACATGTGATAGATCATTTTTCTTCTTTTACATGGTTTTATGTCATTGTTATGCTTTACACCATTGATGGATTGGACTTTGTCGTTCAATTTTATTTACCAAATTGGCTGGAAAAGAGACATGCCAAACCATCGGTATTGATCATATCGATATCGGTTGGTTAATATCTGTATCGATCGGTATCAGATCGCGATACATGCCAAACTGTATTGATATCGACCGTATTTGATCGGTATCGATCGATATAACAAACTATGGAATATGGCCACAAGACACTAATACAAATACAAATATTTCCAATGTGTACACAATTTTTGGATAAGATTCGTGTTCACTACATTTAGTGCAATAGCTGCTTCATGTCCCAGTTCAAAAATATTGAGGATCAGGACACGTGACAATGGTCAACTACGTATTAAACAGACTCCATTCCAAATCAATACATATCATTAACTAAGGTTGGATATTCTAGCTACCAATTTATATGGCTAATCTAACAATAGAATATTATAATCCACAGAAGTAATTAAGGATAACAATAATGAACAATATGTACTAAGGTTGGCTAATATGTCACGTCCCAGAACCAGAATACTGGAGAGCGGATGATAGACATAGCCAGCTACGTATATTGAAGTGAATCCCACCTCGCAATACGGTCACGGCTGTCTAGATGCATGAGGGTTTAACTACAAGCCATTAGTCTCTTATGGTCAAGTACAAGCCTAGTGTCTCAATCTCAAACAAGCAAGTAATGTAACAAGATGGTAGATCATCAGACATACAAGGTAAGGCATCCCAAACATTACATATTCAAATGATCATGAAGCTAGTCATACAAAATGCGAAGACTAGGATGAGTTTAAGTCATACATGATCAACCCTAGGATTTGTCAATCATGTTACAACCCTTAGGCAGACAGGAATATAAATTTAACATGAGCTAACACTTACTCGGCGGCTAAACGCCTTAAATAAATAATTTATAATAGAGTGGGAGAGCAAATTAACTCACTCGTTTCCAGGGTTACGTCTACTGTTCACCATCTGGCTGGAAGATCCTCGGGTGCTACTCCGAAATCTAGCCATACAAAACCAGCTGGGTCAGACCCCAGAAAGAGCAAGTGCCACAAGGGAGGCTTCACTTAAGAACTAAAACCAGCATGTTAGATCACACGGCATAATAATGACAAGAAAACTTAGAGTTAAGAATTTAGGGGATAAACGATAAGATAACTAAGAAACTACTCCGGTAACCAAGTTTCAACTCGTAAACCAAACAAGGACCGGAGTTGTAATCCTTCACCTGAACAGAACTTAGTCTCTGACCGATTATCGATAAGGTAAAGCATAAATAATAAATGCACTGAAGTAATCATAGGCTGGCACTGTCTAGACAAGACTAGATTGGACTCCATCCATCAATCACAGCCAAGCAATGCGTATGGCTCGATACTTTAACTAACTAGGGTTATCACAAGTCTAGTTACTAACAAGATACATTGTGATGTTCCAACAGTCACAAGCCCTGCAGACGTAATCCAAGTTATCCAGTTGCAAGTTGAGAGAGTTGGATTAAGTGACTTGGGGGTGCAACACATGACAGTATGCTGGAAATGTGCTCTACTCGACGGCAGGCTACAAGTCCAATTAAAGCGCCCAGATAACATGACTGCCTTCGACTGGAAATTCTCTTTATGGTCTACTTGATCAATCTAGTCATTAACTTAGTCAGATTTAGTATGAATCCCTGACCGTAGAAATCAGGAATTCATGTCCTAGATATGATGCAAGACGAGACATGTAGCTTGTACAGATACAATCAAGAGAATTCACCCACGGTGTCAAGACGAGAGTTACATGTTACTTGTCAAGATTACATGTCATGTTATGTTACTTATCAAGGCAAGAGTGCATCACAACGGACCACCATCAAGAATTATCATGTCAAGTTACTTGTCAAGAGTGCACCACGACGGGTCACTATCAAGAGTTATCATGTAAAATTATATTGCCATGTCGTGTTCGTGTCTATCATGTTGTGCTCGTGCTAAGTGTAATTGTGTGCCAAGGATTTACTGGTCAAGAATGCGCCACTGCGGGCCACCAATAGAGTTACCAAAGAGTGTACATGCCACGCTAAGATCGTGCTTAAAGCCCACAGTACATACGAAACCCAGATAATACGTCATACAAGGCCATCATGGAAGATGCCTAGCATGTTCAAGGGTCACAACTTATACTAAGGACCATGGGGGACAAACATGGGTAATTGCAAGAGATGACACAAGGGGTCAATGGAGTGTCATGAAGAACATGCACCGAAAATACATGTGCTGAGAGTGGCATGCACCCAAGGCTATGCGCCTAAGGGCATGCGCCCTCATGTATGCGCCTCGGACTAAACACATCATGTAGGGCATATGCTATGGAAGGAATGCACAAGAGAGTGCATGCGCCCATGGCCTATACGCCCACAGGCATGCGCCTATGGTCTATGCGCCCATATGAGTGAGGCATGGTGCATAGAAAGCTAAGTCAGGAGCCATCTATACTGGCTATGTGGGCGCATAATAAGGGCTATGCGCCAACTGCAAAGGAACACCATGACTTAACACATATCTGAAGTTATGTGCATAAACAAGTAAAAGCTATGGGCGCATATAAAGCCATGCGCCTACACTGAAGAAGGCAGGAAGCTTGGGCGCATATAAAGGGCCCAAGACCGAAGCTACTGTGGGCGCATAAAATACCATGCGTCCACACATTGTTCTTCTTCTCCAACCCGAGAAGAAGAACCATGGAACCCATGAACTTCACAAGTCCATAAATCACTCAAAATAACTCAAAATCTGGGTTTTCAAAGGTCCATTTTGGGTAAAATCAAATTCTCTACAACATAGAACAATCAAAACATAAAAATAATAAAGTTTGGTAGATCAAAATCCCAAAAAAACTGAGAAAGCTACAAACTTAGATCTATACAAATCCCTTCATCTAAACCAAGAACTCCAAGTTCTAAAGAGGCTTAGAATCAAGAGGGAAGACAATGGAACAATAAAATCTAAGATCCATCATGAAGCAAGATTAGACTTGCCTTTGGTGGGTGGAGAGGATTAATGGAGGAAGAAGAAGAAGTTAATGAAGAGAGAGAGAGAAGTTGACTAATATATATAAACCCCTTTCCATCTCAACCCAAAATAAACCAAATCAAAACAAACCAAGCCAAGCTAAACTAAGACCAAGCCATGCTAGACAAGTCAAAATACGGGTCGGAAATCCGTACAAGTATTCTAAAAATACGTATAACGGAAAATAGGCATGACAACTCTATCTACCTTAAAAGAATTTCGTCCTCAAAATTTAATTAAGAGGCTAGAGATGTCGGAGCAAGCTACACTAATCACATGGTGATCTATGACAAACAGTTAATCAGGCAATCATTCATACAAGCAAGGATTTAAAAGCATAAGGCATAAGGAAGACATTATACCTTACGAGTCAAACAGGTGTGTATATCGCGATCGGATATCATCCTCATGTTCCCACATTGACTCACCCAAAGAGTGATGACCCCAAGCAATACAGACTAAACTAATAGTCTTGTTCTTGAGTATCTTCTTTCTTCGGTCAAATATGGATACGGGTCTTTCCTCATACGAAAGGTTGGTACCAACAACCAATTCCGAATTATCAGGGGCATGACTCGGATCTGGGATATACCATCGCAATTGGGATACATGGAAGACATCATGCACCTCACGTAATAACGGCGGAAGAGTGAGACGATATGACACATCACCTATTCGCTCTAGAATGTCGAACGGCCCTATATACCCAGGACTAAGCTTTTCCCGTACGCCAAAACGAATGACGCCATGAGTAGGCGAGATCCTAAGGAATACGTAGTCGCCGATAGAAAACTCCAGAGGACGCCGATGAGAATCGAACCAATGACGCTGGCGATCTTGCGTAACTCGAAGGTGATCTCTGACTTGTCTGAACACCTCGATAGTCTGCATAATCATCTCTGGACCAAGCATCTGTCTCCCGCCGACATTATTCCATGCTAACGGGGATCTGCACTTTCTGCCGTATAAGACCTCAAAGGGTGCCATCTGGATACTGGTCTGAAAACTGTTGTTATAGGAGAACTCCACGAGATGCAGGCGATATTTCCATGAACCATCGAAGTCGAGTGATCATGATCGTAATATATCTTCGAGAGTCTGGATCGTGCGTTCTGACTGACCATCTGTCTGCGGATGATAAGCTGAACTGAACTTGAGACGAGTCCCCAAGCTCTCTTGAAGAACTCGCCAAAAGTACGATATAAATCTTTAATCTCTGTCCGATACAATACTGATTGGTACTCCATGCAACCTGACTATCTACCTGAGGTACATCTCTGCTAGCTGATCCGTTGACTGGCCAACTCTGAAAGGGAGAAAATGAGCTACCTTGGTGAGTCTGTCAACTATAACCCAGATAGCATCTCTCTCAGCTGGGGATTTAGGTAACCCAGTTACAAAATCTATGGTGATATGCTCCTACTTCCACTCTGGGATCGGTAAAGGTTGAAGAAGTCTAGCTGGTCTCTGATGTTCAGCCTTAACTTGTTGGCAAACTAAACAACGAGAGACAAACCGGGCTATCCCCCTCTTTATGCCATTCCACCAAAAATGCTGACGGATATCACAATACATCTTCGTACCGCCGGGATGAATTGAATACTGTGAACTGTGAGCTTCTACCATGATCTCATGTCTGATGTCACCACTAGGTACCAAAGATGTCTTCCATATCGAAGTGTACCATCCTCATGGATACATAATTCTGCTCTCCGTCCTGCTACACATTCTGCCATAAACCGCTGAAGCTTAGAATATGTTGATTGAGCTATCTTAATCCTCTCAACTATACTGGACTGAACTTACATACTGGCGATCAATGCCACATTGGTAGAAAGAACAACTTTAATACCCATCTTCTGAAGATCTGCCAACAACTCTGGCTGTGCTGTTAAAAAATAAACTCTGGCTCTTCTGCTCAATGCATCTGCAACAACGTTGGCCTTCCTAGGATGATACTGCAGGTTGATGACGTAATCCACAAGTAACTTTAGCCATATTCTCTGACGCATATTGAGATCCTTCTGAGTAAACACGTACTTAAGGCTCTTATGGTCGGTGAAAATCTTCACCCGATCTCCATATAAATAATGCCTCCACAACTTAAGTGTGAAAACCACCGCTGCTAACTCCAAGTCATGGTTTGTGTAATTCCTCTCATGATCACGAAGCTGACGTGACGCATAAGCTACTACCTTACCATGCTGCATCAAGACGCATCCCAATCCTCTGCCGGAAGCATCACAATAAACTGAAAATCCTCCAGTCCCATCTGAAAGCGTGAGAATGGGGACCGTCATCAATCATTGCTTCAACTTCTCAAATAAACTCTGACACTCTGTTGTCCAAGCAAACTGTACATCCTTGCGGGTCAACTGCGTCAATGGTGCTGAAATTCGAGCAAAGTCTGATATAAACCGTCGGTAATAGCCGGCCATATCCTAGGTAACTCTGAACTTCTGCGACGGTACTGGGTACTAGCCATGTCTCTATAGCCACTATCTTTTGGGGGTCTACTTCTACTCCACCTTTGGTAATGATGTGACCTAGGTACGAAATACGATCCAGCCAAAATTCGTACTTACTGAACTTCGCATACAACTGGTGCTCTCTGAGAATCTGAAGAACTACACGAATGTGCTACTCATGCTCTGTCTTATTCTTGCTATAGACTAAGATATCGTCTATAAACACTATCATGAACTAGTCCAAATAGGGCATGAAGATACGATTCATGAAGTACATAAATACGGCTGGCGCATTGGTCGCTCCAAATGGCATAACAAGGAACTCCCAATGTCCATATCTAGATCTGAATGCTGTCTTCGGGATGTCTTGCTCTCTGACTCTAATTTGATGGTACCCTGACCGCAAGTTAATCTTCGAAAATACTGTCGCTCCTCTGAGTTGATCAAATAAATCATCTATCATTGGTAGAGGATATCTATTCTTGATTGTTACAGAGTTTAAGGTACGATAATCAACACATAATCTTGACATACCATCCTTCTTTTTCACAAGAAGTATCGGGGATCCCCAAGGATCACTAGCACGAATAAATCCTTTGGTTCTGAGTTCTTCAATCATCTTGTACAAGATCTCTAACTCTGAAGGTGCCATCCTGTAGACTCCCTCTAACATTGGTGCCATCCCTGGAAGCAAATCAATGGTGAACTCTATCTCTCTCTCTAGGGGCATGCCTGGAAGCTCTTCGGGAAATACATATGGAAACTCTTCTACTACTCTGGAAAACTGAACTGCTACTTCCATCCGTAAGACTGGTGGAGAAGGTTCTACTTTGCCTCTGGAAAATGAAAACTTTGGTTCGTCGGGAATACCAAAAATAATCCTGCCAATATGGCAGTCTATTCTTGCCTATTGATCCTTCAACCAATCCATTCCTAGGACCACATCATAGTCGGCCATCGAAAATTCTATCAATCTAGCGGAGAACTCTCTACAAGTAACTACGAATCGACATGAGGAATATACTCTATCTACCCTGTCACGACCCGCACCCGATTTTCGGATACGAAGCGTGTCCAAGCCCAGCTACGCATCGAGCGGACTCCAGCCCGACTCGAATACGTATAAGCTGTCAAGGTCATGGTAAACTGCCAAATCATGGCAAACAAATCTATATCTCAATCCACAATAAGATAATAAACAAAAATGAACACTATGGGTCGTGGTCTGCAGCCCACTAGCATAAATGTCCGATAAGACTCTAAGGAAAATAACAAGAGTCTACAACTGAAATGAGAAACATGATATCTCATGATAAGGAATGAAAAGCACGAGCGGATAATAAACACAATAACAATACCTGAATCCCGCAATGTATCATCATGTCTGCCATCCAGAACTACTAGCTAACTCCATGCGATCGCTAAACCTGAGGAGATCATCAGGTCCTCAGATGACATAGCAAGATACATAATATACATGCCTATCTAACAGTTTTATCATGCGCAAGAAAGAACAAGAACAAGACAAATGACTACGAACACGAACACGAATGCGAACACAGACACGAACACGAACACTAGAACAACTACGCATAATGAACTGCCGGATGAACGAAACATGATGATCAATGGAAGAAACCAAACCCTCGCCCCGAGTGTGGACTCACTGGTTTGAACTAAACACTAACCCTCGTCCCGAGTGTGGACTCTCTGGTCAGTACTAACCCTCGTCCCGAGTGTGGACTCTCTGGCAGTACTAACCCTCGTCCCGAGTGTGGACTCTCTGGTTAGTTCACGGCAAGGCACTCTCGTCCCGAGTGTGGACTCTCTGGTGCAAATACTACATCCTCGTCCCGTGTGTGGACTCTCTGATGTAAACACCCTCGTCCCGAGTGTGGACTCTCTGGTGCAAGTCAAGTCAAGTCTACACCCTCATCCCGAGTGTAGACTCTCTGGTGCAAATAATTGACATTCTAGTCCCTAGTGTGGACTCACGGGTGTAAACAGATCAAGGAAAACACCCTCGTCCCGAGTGTGGACTCTCTGGTGCCAAGGAAACAATGTCAAGGATTTAGCAGTTCACTACACGCACTCGTTCTATGACACGACTCAAGCAAGGTACTGACGAGAAACTCCAAATGTGAAACACAAGGCCAAAACAGGAACATGGCTATAAACAATAAAACAACTCCACAGAAAATAACACGAAAAAGCACATGTCCATAAATAATCCAAAAGCTGGAAACTGAAATAAAATGCATGTAAATAAAACTGTAGAGGGAGGCAAGGTATACTTGCCTGGTGGCAGCGTGAATAACCCATAAATACCGTCAACTGGTACGCATAACGTCCAAGTCATCACAACTGTCTCCGGAAGTTGAAACAAATATTACCAACATTCTCAGAATAGTCAAATTAGCTAGGATTGTCTGTCCTTAAGTCCAATTCTGGACACAGGGACAAAACGGTAATTTCGGACAAAAACGATATCCGCCGTTGGACCCGCTTTGCACCGAAAAGCGTGCCAGAGTCAATAGTCTCTAAAGTCGTCAAACTACATGTCTACAGATCCGGTTTTTCGATACGAACCCAACGGTATGTCTAATTTTGGATTCCGAGGGGCCGTGCACAAAATCGTCCGTTGAATAGGACCGTGGGGCCCGCAAAACGACGTACGATTCAACTGTCTCAGAATTGGACCAAACTTGACATACAGGACCAAAAAAATGATACGGTCCTGCTGGCGTAAGTTTCGTCATGATCCGAGGTGCACACACAAAGTTATGACTGAAATTTGCATCGCACGGATACGGGACAATTCCGACGGATACGCGTTTGATACGACGCGCACACACATCCAAATCAAGTTCCGTCAGTTCCCACACGTCCACTTTTACTGCCCGCTCCTGTCGGAGTTAGCGGTACGCGACGAGGTAGGCCGGTTTGACGGGACGCACACGTATCGGAAAAATCCTATTATTTGAAAACCAGTTTTTCTTAATTTTTTTGGAAGTTGAATAATTTCTAGTAGCTACTCTAATTGTTTGGCAAGGAAAGAAGACCCAACAGGTTGTCATGGTTTAACACATAATATGGCCCAACATCTAAAGAAAGATAAATGTTACAAGGACTCAAATGAGAGTTTAATCGGCTAGTGGCCCATATGTATGCATAGTTACTTACAGTAACCACATGTGTTGGTTGCTATTGTTGATGCTATGGTAAATAACCAAAGAGGTGGGGGCTATTTGCAATTTGGCCAATACTACTCTAAATGTGCTGAGCATGATTCCTACGTGAATAGTGAAGGAAAAGGTGTTGCTTGTTGATGTTCTATTTATTCCTTTTATGTGGTAGGTTTGACAAGTAAAAAAAATAACAAGCTTTGGCATCGAATGAGGAATCAATAATTAGCTAATTGCTCAACTAATTCCAGAATTCCTCATTTTTCCTATCAAATGCTCTCAAAGCATGCACGGATAGGGGTGGCGATGGGTAGGGTAGGATAGGGTAAGGGCAGGAAGAGGGCAGGGCAGGGTAGGGTATTGACATTTTTTTGATATCCTAGGGGAGCCATGAGGGTAGGGTAGGATAGCCCTCTTCCAAAAAATCAATACCCATTACCCGTCCTTGCCCTTTACCCTCACAGGGTAGCTGAGGGTCAGGGTAGGGTGGGTAAGGGTATTACCCTTGCCATTTCAATTTTTTTAACTTTGAAAATCATTTTTTTGCTAGTAAACACCTTGATACTTAAGATTTTTACAACATTCAAAAATCATAACAACTTAATAAAAAATAACAGGAGGAATATTTTTTTACTAAAGGCGCTGAACCCAGTTATATAGTGGAACCTGAGCTATCTACATACCCAAGGAGGGGACTAGACCTGACTCCTTAGGATCAAGCACCATATAGTTCTCCTAATCCTAAATACTAACTAATTACAAAAAAATACAAGTATGTAGTAGTAATACTATGGCAGTGGGAGTGTGGGTAATCAGGTTTGGAAGAAGGGTAGGGTCGAGGGTTTCAGAGGGTTAAGGGTAGTGGGTAGGATAATAATTCAGGGTAGGGTAGGGCGGGTACCCGGGTAAATGCACTAGGGTAACAAGATAAAACCCTTACCCTACCCTAATTCCAAGAGGGTAAGGGTAGGGCTTGCCCTCCTAGGGTAGAGGGTACCCGTGGGCACCTGAGGGTGCAGGGTACCCGGCTCGGGTAGAGGGCACCAGGGCAAAATCGCCAGCCCTATGCACGGACTACAATGTACATACATAAAAACGCTAGAAATTCTGGGAGAGATTTCTCACCATTTGGAGATGGACTGCTTTGTGCACGCAATGTGTATGGCAAGTCTTCCGATCCGACTGCACTTCGGCGGACCACTCGAGCACTGTCATGGCAGATGCTACGACAACGTCGAGTGCGGTGGTCAGGAAGTTACGGAGTGGCCGGTGAGGACTACTGCCGACGAGCAGGCTCGCGCTTGGTTGCACCCGCAGTGGGCGGTTCTGCCCGATGCCCGACGTCGGTTCCTAGAAAGTCGGAGCCGCGAGATCACATGGCAATCCCCGTTGGCCAAGGCTTGCGCACAGAAGCACGGCTACCGCATTGCCATGGCCGCTCCCCATTATCAACGCTCGACTGGTCGGCGAGGGGCTCGCACCATGCTGCCATGGATGATCGGAGGGAAAACAAGGCTGCACGCGCGACGATTGGTGAGACGAGGAGGCTCGTCCTGGCCGCACATGGTGGTTGCGCTGGGAACTCCGTCATGGCGCGGCGGTAGCACGGGATACTCCGGGGCTCGGCGGTGCTCGCGGTCGCCGCGAGAGCAGTACTCGGCCCGGGTTAGTGGCCAGGGGTGTAGCCATGATCGATACAGATGAGATGGATGAGAAGAAAGCAATGGACGGCTAGGGTTTTGGTGTGTTCGTGCTTCTCCTCTCTCAACCTCTTTTATACCACATCGAGTTTTGCTAGGCTCTATATTCGAATGGGCTCGGTTTGCTCCTGGGTTAGGCCGAGTGGAAAAGGAAACTTGCTGGGCTCCTACAGGGTTGTGGGCCCCAAATTAATATTTGATAATAAATCTCTTTTTCTTTTCCAAAAACTGTCATTCAAAGTATTATATAAAGCAAGGTTACAGTGAGATTTAAGTAAAATATTTGGATCGCCAAATCGTGCTCTATTCGGATAGCAAAAGTACCCCGAACACAAAGACTTGTATCCTTGTACAAGGGTGTGGTTCGATGGATGTTAGGTGTCCCAGGTAAGTACGGTCCTTACTGACAACACGTTTTTCCACCCTATTAGTTTCAGAGGATATTACACTTGAAGAGTTAAATGAAAAATAAGGATCCATGTACCCTATGCCAAGTGGGATGTATATAGTATTATGGTTACCAAAGTTCTAAATTATCCATCTCAACAATATAGCATGACAAAATAGTAATCAATAATGCATCACAGATTCACATAAATGTTTTCACCCTCTTTGATGCAGATCATGAGTGCTCGGGGTCGGTTGGTGTATGACTCCAATTAAGATTAGAATATGCTACCATATTCTGAACTATTGTGATGATCTTACAATACTTCTAATTCCTAACTATTATTATCCATACTATTCTCGACACTACCATCAACATTCAAATTTATCTATGCAAATGTGCTAACAAGTTCATCAAGAATGTTTGCATAGTATAGTCAGACAACAAAGATAAATCAAGAAACTTGATAATGTCGATTTATATGCATCTTGAGCATCTAATACTAACCAAGTATCAGATTGCTTCTTGAGCCCTATCAATTTAGCAGAGGAATACTATAATTTGAAAACACCAGAGTACATCATATTTTAAGGTTAAACTCATTAAATCCTAATCCAACCTTCTCAATTCTCAAACACACACATTCACCAACATTTCTTTGCCACAAATCCTAGTCATCTAGTACTTCGAAACTCAACTATGGCTAGAGTCATCTACCGTAATAATTTACTAAATAATTATTTATAAAAATCGTAAAATCTCCATTTAAATCAAATAAATAAAATAAAAATATTTCAAAATTTTCCGGGAAGGGGAGCTACATACCCCTACAAGACCGTTACCAGTAAGTATATTGAGCCTTACTGATAATGACTCGGGCTCCAGTCGTATCCGTGTCGCGAATCGTGCAGACGTAAATGAATGCGATGCACCCGAATCAAATAATACTGATGTTGGAAAATAGTTGACGAGAATGGTACCTGCCACCACCTCACATGATGCCAATTCTTCTGCCATGGTCAGAGCCATAGCCCGTCCTTGTCCTCTTGGTGCTGGTCCCCTCTGCTAGAAACCTGTCTGCCGGTTTTGAATCTGAGCTTGGGTATACTGTTGAGCCTGAGGCGATAATGGCCTCAGAGGCTGGTACTGCTGCTGCACTGGTGCTGGACCCCTAACTGATGGACTGGTTAGGTTTGATGACGATGAACTGGCTCTATTCGGACATGACCCTATCTTGTGATCCGCTGTCCCATAAGCCAAGCGTAATCCCTGTGCTCTGTGACATTCTGATACTACATGTCCTGGCTTCCCATAATAAGAGCAGCCCATTGCGGAAGACTGCTTCTGCTTCTGCTGCTGAGGATACGTCGGTGTCGAGTGCTGAACCGACGAAGCTGTGGTTGCCCTCCTAGGAGCTCCAATAGTCAAAGCCCTAGCTGCCGGGGCTGGTGCTGATGACTGGAACATCTGCCCATGAGACCTCTTCCGTCCTCCGCTTCTATCTACAATCATCTACGAAGTATATTCATGCCTCTTCACTGCTCGCAAGACGGCATCAAACGTCTGGTGCTCAAACTTCTCTACTAATATAATGATCTCTAGGTGGAGTCCCTGTAAGCCCACTTCCCAAATTTTTAATTTTTTAATTTTTATTTGTTTATGATTAATTTTATGGTCATTGGGAGTCATGCCAAAGCTTGTAGGTGGACTATGACCATATTAAGGTCATATGACCTTTAGATAGCTTATATATGTATTATTTAGCTATTTTATATTTTTCTACAATTTTTGGATATTTTTAGGTATTTAATATTTAAGGTTTTATTATTTTTAAGGACTTTCAGGATTTACTATAGGGTCATACGGGGGTATTTCTGGACCAAATATTTTTATTTCGGCTCTAAATGACTAGAAATATTTTCTAGAATTTTTTAGATTTTTTCTGGATTTTTCTGCAATTTATTTTGATTTATTTGGACTTAAAATAATTTTTAAATAATTTTCTGAATTAAATAAATAATTACCCAGTCATCCACCCGGGGGGCCCACCTGTCGGCGCCCGCTACAGTAACCGCCTCTCTCTCTCTCCTATATATATGCATGTATATTCACAAAACCTAATTAATTATAGCCTCCTCCTTTGTGGTTTGATCTTGGTGATTCCTCAACTTCCCGAGACGATTGCGGAGAGCCCCGACCTCGGATTCGCGTGCCATTTTTTATCGGATTCGTCTCGAGGTAAAATTCCTGAATATGTAATTTATTTTCACCAAATCTAAATCTTATTTTCTGTAAAATTCGTAGAGTATTAGTTGCCCGAAACTTGATACGGTTTCGATGTTTTCGAGATTCCGGGAGAACCAGAAATCGAAATCACGAACCGTTTGAAGTTTAGGAAAGCTAACACAGAGGTCTACAACATATTTTTTTCCAGAAATTATTTCGTTCATCTAGTATTTTAGTTATTCTGTTGAACTCAGAATTGATCGGTTGATCACCGTTTTGGTCACGATTAGCCATAACGGCAATATCTTTTGACCAAAATATAATTTTGTGGCACGGTTGATTCTAGCGCACTCGTGGCGCTGAAATCTACCAAGATGTACTTTCAAAATCTAGAGTTCATGACGTTTGACTAGATAGTCAATGGCACGTCTCGATTTGTGTGCCATGGTTTCGAAAATTAGAAACATGACTTTTGATGACAAAACTTGCATGTTTAGATTATATTTAGATTATTATTAGGTTAAATTAGGTTTTTAAGTACTTTATTCCAGAATTAACTATTATTAGATTAGTAACCCAGCTAGCCACTATTCCATGAATTTAGAACTAGAACCTTAGAATTGACTTGTGGTTTTCGTGCATGGTTTGTGGTACATTTTATGTTATAGGTTGATAGCTTCTAGATTGGCAATCCCCTCATCCTCGACTTGTGACTACGGTTTGTGCAAGGATTCAGGCAAGTACAATATTGCATTTATGTTTTAGCTCATTATAACATTTTCTCTATCATTTCCTTGTTCGATATTTCGTTGAGACATTGCTTGATATTTCGTTGAGACACAATTGTGACACCGTAGTTATTGTATCATTCTTAGTGTATCATTGACCATTATTGATTGTTAGAGAGTCGAGAGGGAAAATACTCGGTAAGTACGTGAACAAACCCAACTATTTTGATTGTGGATAGCTAAGTCATACACCCCACGCATGAGTTAGCCATACCCTATTATTGTGGATAGCCATCGTATGATGTGCCGTATTAGCCCAGCCATTCACGCATTAAAAGGTATTTCACACACACATAGTTGTTCCTATTTTTCCTTTATCTAGTCTATTATCTTGTTAGTTCATATCTTGTTAGTTCACATCTTGCTAGTTTACATTTTGCCAGTTCGTATCTCGTTAGTTCATACCTTGCTAGTTTTATTCTGCTAGTTCATATCTTGCTAGTGCTAGTTCAAATCATGTTAGTTCATCTCTTGCTATTTCTTTATATGCTCTTTGCCATCATGGTTTTTCGTTGTTCTAACTTATTTTTGACTAACAACATTAATTGCAATATGGTTGTACTCTGCTTCTTTCCTGACTGGATCGTTGTTATAGGTGAGGTTGACGTGCCTACTCTTGCGCTATGGACCATACGAGGGGGAGATAGAGACTCGAAGGCCAAACCATAGAAGACTAGTTAGTTGTGTGGTAGTTTTCTATAAATATAAAAGCTTACATTCTTCTTCACATGTAAAACTTTTATATTTTATAAAGTTGATTTAGTTGTTGTGAATGAGCAGTTAGTATTTATGAGCACTTTGTTTATTGCGGGCTAGACAACGTACTACCGTCGACACCGTAGCGTAGGCTGGGCTTGGACACGCACTCGTATCCCAAAAAGCGGATGCTGGTCGTGACAGTCCCGGCTGGAATCGCTGGGCTCGATCCAATTCGGTTGCCACCAAGGTAGGAGCAAACCGACTAAGTCTAGAAAACTCGGCCGCAAATCCATCGACCGTCCTTCCTATCTGCTTGAGATTAGTGAATCTCATCTACAGATCATACCGAGCTACTACGTCGAAGTACTTGGTCTGGAACTTGTTGCTGAATACCACCCATAAGACAGGCGTTGCTAGCCCAACTGCTAGCATCGCCCACCAGCTGCGGGCTAAGTCTAATAGCTATAGGCGTACAATGACCACCTTCTCATTCTCAGGAATCCTAGCTGCCTCTAGGATAACCTCTATGTCCTGAAGCCATACATCAGTGGCAATAGCATCTTCACTGCCGTAAAAGAAAGGAGGGTTCAGACGCTTGAAGCTGTTGGCCGCGTTGTTCCCCGGATAACCAACTCTGCCCATGGCATCTTGTACTGTCTGGTACAGGGCATCGCCCCGACGATCCTGTGATGCAAGCAATTCCCTGATGAGTCCCACCAGGGTTCCATTATCAGGCTCTGCAGGCTGAGCTGGCTGAACTGGTGGCTCTGGATCCCCGGAAGGCATGACTCAGGATGCTGCTTCGGAGTGCTGGGCTTGGTCTACAGGTTGATGCTGGTTCACTGGAGATGCTCCACCTTGCTGATCGGCAGGACCAGGAGCAATGCCACTGAAGAAATGACACGAGGAACAATAAGGAAGGACCAAGATAGATCGAGGATATAAGCATGTGATCAGGTCAATATTTCAGAAAGATTAGAAGACACAAGTAGAGATCAAGGACGAGTGCTGATTGAGACATCTATTCAGTGAAACCCTCACACATCTTGATTTACAAGACCTGTATGGGCCACCACTTAAACCGTGTCACGCTCCAGAACCAGAATACTGGAGAGCGGAGGACAGACATAGCCAGCTACGTATATTGAAGTGAATCCCATCTCGCAATACGGTCACGGTTGTCTAGATGCATGAGGGTTTAACTATAAGCCATTAGTCACTTATGGTCAAGTACAAGACTAGTTTCTCAATCTCAAACAAGCAAGTAATATAACAAGATGGTAGATCATCAGACATATAAGGTAAGGCGTCCCAAACATTACATATTCAGATGATCATGAAGCTAGTCATAAAAAATACGAAGACTAGCAAAAGTTTAAGTCATACATGATCAACCCTAGAATTTGTCAATCATGTTACAGCCCTTAGGCAGACATGAATGTAAATTCAACACGAGCTAACACTTGCTCGGCGGCTAAACGCCTCAAAAGAATAATTTATAATAGAATGGAAGAGCAAAATAAACCCACTTGTTGCCAGGGTTGCGTCTAGTGTTCACCATCTGGCTGGAAGATCCTCGGGTGCTACTCCAAAATCTGACCATACAAAACCAGCTGGGTCAGACCCCAGAAAGAGTAAGTGCCACAAGGGAGGCTTCACTTAAGAACTAAAACCAGCATGTTAGATCACACAGCATAATAATGACAAAAAAACTTAGAGTTAAGAATTCATGGGATAAACGATAAGATAACTAAGAAACTACTCCGGTAACCAAGTTACAACTCGTAAACCAAACAAGGACCGGAGTTGTAACCCTTTACCTGAACGGAACTTAGTCTATGACCGATTATCGATAAGGTAACAGTAAATGTATTGAAATAATCATAGGATGGTACTGTCTAGACAAGACTAGACTGGACTCCATCCATCAATCATGGCCAAGCAATGAATACGGCTCGATACTTTAACTAACTAGGGTTATCACAGGCCTAGTTAATAACAAGATGTATTGAGATGTTCCAACAGTCACAAGCCCTGCAGACGTAATCCAGGTATAGCTCCCCTTCCCAAAATTTTTGAATTATTTTTTTATTATTTATTTGATTTAAATGGTGACTTTTAGAATTTTAGAATTAATTATTTAGTTAATTATTATGGTAGATGAATTTAGCCATGATTGAGTTTTGAAGTACAAGACGGCTAGGTATCATGGCACGGATAGTGCAATAGCGTGCTTTGACTAGTGTTTAGCCATGGTAGGGGAATGCAAAGCCATATGAGTGTCCTAACTAGGAAAACCTGGCTAAGTTGTGACATGACCATTATAAATAAGTTTAATTAATTATTATTAGATTTATTGACCTTGCAGGAACCCGGGTGAACCAAGTTAGTCCGAACTGGGCCGAACCAAGCCCAAGCCCATGTAGTAGGGTAGTGCGTCCATAGACGTCCGTGTCGATATATATTTCGACGGTGTATTTCGCATTCTATTACAAATGGTCAAATGATTATTTTCCTAAAATAATTGTTATCTATATAATATCAGTATTATTAATATTATTTCAATGCTTTATTTTGGGACTATAGCATCATTGCTAAATATATTATTAAAATTTCCTAATTTAATATGCCAGAATACTAGGGAATACAGAAGTGTATATTTGGTGTATATATATATATATATATATATATATATATATATATATATATATATATATATATATATATATATGGCTTTATACACGTATAAGGTGTTATTTATAATTCCAGTAAATAGGATAAATTTGTATGTTATAACCACTTGTTACCTTTAGGAGATTTTAAGAGTACACTATGTATTTATTATACATGCACATATTTATAATATATATATATATATATATATATATATATATATATATATATATATATATATATATATATATATGTATATAGATAAAGATATTTTATGAAACTATTTAGAATTGGTGGTCGTATTATTATTATATATGTGTATTTGTGTGTGAAAATATATATATATATATATATATATATATATATATATATATATATATATATATATATATATATGAGGATATTATATGTTAATAAGAAATATAAATAAAGAATAGAAAAAAAAGAAAAAAAAGAAGCAAAGGGGCAGCAGCAATCCCGGCTGGGCTCCCAGACCCGAGCCCAGCTCCACCCCACACCTAACAAACCAGGCCACCCCAGCCAAAGGGGCCCAAGCCGAGCTGAGTAATCCCAGTCTAACATAAACCCGAGACCCCCTGTCACGCCCCGCTCCCGTAGGAGCGATCGTCCTCGCTAAGGCGTGATGCCGCACGAGCCTAGATTGCGCTCGTGCAAGGCAGTTCCATAACGGCCGATTACATCGGCGGCGACGGGGTTGTCGCACAGAAGTCCCAAGCAGAAATATTGAACATGCAGCGGAAATTTAAAACAAAACACAAGTTATTCAAAAGAAGCTATTTATTGATATTGAAACAAAGGTTACATTGGGGGCGCAAGGCCAAGATTACAATCGCTCAAGCTCACTCTTCTCACATTACAAGTCACTCAGCTCTCTCTCATCTCTCGATATATATATTTGTCGATCCAGCGGAAGCTTCGAAAGGCGATGTCCATATATTATGTCCCGTATAAGTCTTGGATCCATGTGGCCGCACGCTTCGAATCGCCAAGGAACTCCGCACCACGAGCTTATACCTGTGTCTGCACATGGAAACTGTGTGGGTGTCAGTACTCAACTGTACTGGTGGAGTGAGCTCCTCGCCCACCCATACAAAACTGACACGTTTATTTTACTTTGTGTAATACAAGCCCCTTTACAATTTTCTTTCTAGTCTTGCCTTAGGATCGATTTTAGGGCCGATGCCTTGATCTATTCTGTCTCTAGACCGTCACCGTGCCTTTGCACTAATAACGTACTCATACTTTACTGCTAGACCTTCTCGTTCCAGTAACGTCAACTTATCGCCTCGTGCTTGCCTTTCGTGCTATACTCTGGGATGTAACGACTCGGTCGTACCATGAACTCGATTCGTACTATCGTATCGCTGAGGCAGTGCCTCCTCGCTTGATCTTGCCTATACTCGTGTTGTGACAACGCGGCCGTGCCTCACATCTCGAGGTCGTGCCTAGCAACTCATCGTAACTTTACTAAACTTGTCCTACTGCCTTTCTCGACTTAACTCGCAACGACTAACCTGACTTGTGGAACCGGTGTTGAGAACTCAAGCACGACGCCATATCTCGTGCCGAAGCACATGTCTTTACGTATAGCCGAATCATAGGCTTTATAATACTTTGGGTACAACCGAGCACACCTTTTACCATTCAACGCATACCGTGCTTACACTTTCTTTGTTATGACCGACACCGTGCATGCGGATTTGCCGCTTAGCATGCCAATTATCTATATGAAAGGCCACTGGCATGATAAGCCATCGCAGACATAGCTAGGGTAGGCGGCGGGTCCTTCAGTGCAGGTAGCGAGTCCCGTTGAAAGCCCCCGACTACCCACGCAATCAAAGCATGCACTGCTATAACGTCTACCCCCTAGGATGACTGGGCCCGGTGCCCCGGTGTATAACCAGTCTAGGCAGAAATCCTTGTCGACAAGGTGTCCAATGACCACGCACCTACGAGATATCTAGACTCACGTAAATGCATGGCCTAATTTGTTGGTACGACTGGAACTATACTTAGCAACTCGTGCTCTGAACTAAACTTGGCATAACGTGCCCCTGGACCGTGAGACTCCCAACCGAGGGACCGCCTCGAACTTCTTAACGTGGATAGGAATGCGAGACTCCCAACCGAGGGACCGCCTCGAACTTCATTGAACTCGAGGGAATGACTACTACATAGCCTTCCAACTTAACTTGAACAAAAGTATTCCCAAAGTGCCACAGTCCGTGGCTAACTTTACATCGTACCAACCGTGGCTCGTGCCTTTAACTGACTTACGTCATACGCGACGCTATCACCCAAGTCATACGTTATATGACGGCCCTTGAGATCGTGGGACTATTTAACTTGACAACCGCAGAAAGAGCGGGACGACACTCGGAATGACTTAGGTCGACCGGCATAACTTTGCCTAACTTACACAAGCCTACAACTTAACCCGAGGGACGAGCCAAGGCTATGCCAAGCCTTGCGTAGTGCAAACATGCTTTATCGAGCATTTATGCGGGCGACGTCTATGACTTAGGCTAACTCATCGTTTGTGTCGAATACCAACTTTTTCCTCTCCCAAGCCACGGAACGAAGGATCGAGTGTCATTTTTAAAGCACGCCGTACACCAACTCTAATCCGACCGTGGGACGTTTTCTATATTCTAAACTCGATTCGATCCGTCGGGATAATTCCCTTTAGCTATGTGGATTCGCCTCTTTTATTATTAAGCCTACTTGTGCAAGTTGAAAACACACGAATTATTAAGTAAAGGCTGAGATGAGGCAAGTTTACCGAAACTACCCCACCTGAGCGATGTCTTCGAGTCACCGTTGTAAGGCCAAGTCCGAATGCCGTTGGCGTTTCGATTCATCTGATTAACTTCGTGGGACGGGGCACTACAACATACACCACTCAGAACAAGTCTCGTCCTCGAGACTTTCCTAAAGACAAACCATCCTACCATTTCTATGGCCAAGACTTAATCATACACACTCCGCCTACGCGTTTCTTCGATTCCGAGCCACGCTCGCACTTCTCGCTAACTTAGTCGTAAGGCACACCAACCGATCAACCAACATTCGAACTTGTCTCAAATCAATGATTACATATTTATTCGAAACTCACGATTTCAAAATCCTCGACACTTTCCTGTTCTTCAAGTCTCACTTGATTCAACGTATCACTTAGTTGGATCGTGCACATATTCCAGGCGTCTCCAAAATATATGAATTTCAGCCAAGCCTCGTGATTGAGAATCTGCTATTACCACTCGAGTCGGATCATGCATATATTCGGGCGTCCCTGATATACATGCATGTCAGCCGAGACTCGCGAGTGGTGCTTCCGTAACTCCCATCGCTTTGCGCCGGGACGTCTGTCTAACCGCTAGGCTAAGTCTTTTTGTCAGTACTGGAATCATAGTTCCCAAACAACGATATCAACACTGACTCCATCCTAAGGTCAAACCGAATCGATGGTACGGGGTTTCCTATCCAAGCTCGCATCACTCCGATTTCTAAACATCGAGCATAGATTCCCTACGTACATCCCAATATTCATCGCATGGGGTCCGAATCGTTCGATAAAACCATCCTATGATAAATCACGTTTTAACTGATTTCCTCGATAAGAACATATCGCTCGTTCATCAAGCCGTTTTGTATAGTCTATCTCTTTGAACACGTTCGACATAATACGCCTATCATTCATTCCAAGTCAAGCACGCTACGACACAATTCCTCTCTAAACCGTAATTCATATTCCACGTTTTTGAAATCATCTATTCCATTTCACGTAATAGATCACAAGGTCGTCTGACTTAACAGTATGCCACGCTTCGATCTCACGCGAGTCCGATTATTCCCGGTGGGCATGAATCACCATGCACGCTCCTGCGAGATAATCATTTTCATCGGGACGTAACTCTTGTTTGTGTCTAGACTAGTTCACTCTCGATGCGCGGATTGGACCTACTCAATCCTTAAGTTTCATTCAATCACCAATCGCAAGTCCTAACATTCTTGAGTTCTTCTTCGCATCAAGCTAACAAGTCGAGACAAATCAAAGTTGCCGCGTCCTGATTTTCTGAGTTTGATCATTCCCGCGACATGAATCACCATGTCAGCGCTCACGCGGAACGATCGTCCCAAAATTCGATGCAACACATGTGCGAGGCTAGAGTTGCGCTCGCGCAAGACAAGACCGTCGACGTTGTGGTTATCAACGCAACCATCAAAACACGATTTCTTTCACCCAATATTCGTCTCAATCAAGATCCTAAGTATTGCATCCATCAGAACGATAACACTTGTACGATCATCATTCACCGTGTCAGAGTACCCCCGAGTTATCGCATATCAATCTTTGATATGCCTCAATACCATCGATGATATGCGTAACATGACGATCTTCCTTTGCAATGAATTTCGAGTCGTACGAATGATGCTATCGTTCGACTGGATAATCTCCTCGATATTCAATTTCAAGTTCGATCATCATCCCTCGAATCGTTCACAACATCAATTTCTTCAACCAAAATTCATATATCGTTTATCCGTCTATCTTAAGTCATCGACTACGTATTTCCTCAATTCGCATCATTCCTTGCTAACTTAAACCATCGAGCACATCGATTTCAATCCTCAGAGTCGTTTGCGTAACTTCAAAGTCAAAGCTTTCGTGCACGCTATCTTTCCGTCGTGCTAACTTTTCGTATACTATCGTATCAATTTCTTCAATCAAGTCATCCATTTATTTTATCGTTTAGAATTTTCATTCAACCATTTCGTAACTCGCACTATCGTTTACAAATCGTCCGAACGGTATCTTGTTTGTGACTCTCGAATCATGACCAACTAAGCGCTACTCGTTCTAAGGCCTTGCGATATCATCGTTTGTGGACGCACTTGTACTATCCGTAACTCCTTTAGTTTCACCCGAACAATTTCTATAACGTCCATACCCACTCGGGTTCGAGCCATTCTACAAATCCTCAAAACTATCCTTCGAATCAAAATCGACTTTTTTGAATCCCGTTCGAACTATTCCCCGAATTTTAAGCACACTCATCTATATCGCATAGACGTTATCGTCGCTCGATAACACTCTATCGATAGTCACTCTAAGCGTAGTTTCGTTCCCGACCGAGCGGTACTCAATATCGCTCGTAACTCCCTTGCACCATAAAGTCATGGTGTGCGACACGCGGCACAACTTAGCCAAAAGGCCGTGTGCATAACCATCCCGTACGGACTATACTCCGAGTTTGTACGCTTATTCTTCTAATGTCGACGTAGGACTCGTTAGGCACGCACGCGACTTGCTAACTTTAGCACACATTTTCTGTCAAGTCAAGGTCGACACCGTTCGGCCCAAAGGCCATCCTCTATTGATGCATTCGATTGAACACTTGTACGAGCTTTTGAAAATATTAGACTTATTGTATAGACATGCCGAGGGACGTTTGAGGGAGAGCACACCAATAACAACAACTTACGGAAGCAACATTCAGAGTACGTGGAAATATCGGAGTTAAAGAATTCAATCAAAAATCCAAGGACGTAAAGCCGTGCTCTGATACCATTATGTCACGCCCCGCTCCCGTAGGAGCGATCTTCCTCGCTAAGGCATGATGCTGTACGAGCCTAGATTGCACTCATACAAGACAGTTCCATAACGGCCGATTACATCGGCGGCGACGGGGTTGTCGCACAGAAGTCCCAAGCAGAAATATTGAACACGCAGCGGAAATTTAAAACAAAACACAAGTTATTCAAAAGAAGCTCTTTATTGATATTTAAATAAAGGTTACATTGGGGGCGCAAGGCCAAGATTACAATCGCTCAAGCTCACTTTTCTCACATTACAAGTCACTCAGCTCTCTCTCATCTCTCGATACATATTTTTCGATCCAGCGAAAGCTTCGGAAGGCGATGTCCATACATTATGTCCCGTATAAGTCTTGGATCCATGCGGCCGCATGCTTCAAATCGCCAAAGAACTCCATGCCTCGACGCATCCAAGCGAGCTCCGTGCCACGAGCTTCTACCTGTGCCTGCACATGAAAACTGTGTGGGTGTCAGTACTCAACTGTACTGGTGGTGTGAGCTCCTCGCCTACCCATACAAAACTGACACATTTATTTTACTTTGTGCAATATAAGCCCCTTTACGATTTTCTTTCTAGTCTTGCCTTAGGATCGATTTTAGGGTCGATGCCTTGATCTATTCTGTCTCTAGACCGTCACCGTGCCTTTGCACACTAGTAACGTACTCATAATTTACTGCTAGACCTTCTCGTTCCAGTAACGTCAACTTATCGCATCGTGCTTGCCTTTCGTGCCATACTCAGGGACGTAACGACTCGGTCGTACCATGAACTCGATTCGTGCTATCGTATCACTGAGGCAGTGCCTCCTCGCTTGATCTTGCCTATACTCGTGTTATGACAACGCGCCCGTGCCTCACATCTCGAGGTCGTGCCCAGCAACTCATCGTAACTTTACTAAACTTGTCCTACGGCCCTTTTCGACTTAACTCGCAATGACTAACCTGACTTGTGGAATCGGTGTTGAGAAGTCAAACACGACGCCATATCTCGTACCGAAGCACATGTCTTTACGTATAGCCGAATCGTAGGCTTTATAATACTTTGGGTGCAACCGAGCACACCTTTTACCATTCAACGCATACCGTGCTTACACTTCCTTTGTTATGACCGACACCGTGCATGCGGATTCGCCGCTTAGCATGCAAATTATCTATATGAAAGGCCACTGGCATGACAAGCCATCGCGGACATAGCTCGGGTAGGCAGCGGGTCCTTCAGCGCAGGTAGCGATCCCAGTTGAAAGCCCCCGACTACCCACGCAATCAAAACATGCGCTGCTATAACGTCTACCCCCTAGGATGACTGGGCCCGGTGCCCAGGCGTATAACCAGTCTAGACAGAAATCCTTGTCGACAAGGTGTCCAATGACCACGCACCTACGAGACATCTAGACTCACGTAAATGTATGGCCTAATTTGTTGGTACGACTGGAACTATACTTAACAACTCGTGCTCTGAACTAAACTTGGCATAACGTGCCTCAGGAGCGTGAGACTCCCAACCGAGGGACCGCCTCGAACTTCTTAACGTGGATAGGAACGCGAGACTCCCAACCGAGGGACCACCTCGAACTTTATTGAACTCGAGGGAATGACTACTACATAGCCTTCCAACTTAACTTGAACAAAAGTGTTCCTGAAGTGCCATAGTCCGTGGCTAACTTTACATCGTGCCAACCGTGGCTCGTGCCTTTAACTGACTTACGTCCTACGCGACGCTATCACCCAAGTCATACGTTATATGACGGTCCTTGAGATCGTGGGACTATTTAACTTGACAACCGCAGAAAGAGCGGGACGACACTCGGAATGACTTAGGTCGACCGGCATAACTTTGTCTAACTTACACAATCCTACAACTTAACCCGAGGGACGAGCCAAGGCTATGCCAAGCCTTGTGCAGTGGAAACATGCTTTATTGAGCATTTACGTGGGCGACGCCTATGACTTAGGCTAACTCATCATTTGTGTCGAATACCAACTTTTCCCTCTCCCAAGCCACGAGACGAAGGATCGAGTGTCATTTTCAAAGCATGTCGTGCACCAACTCTAATCCGACCGTAGGACGTTTTCTATATTCTAAACTCGATTCGAGCCGTCGGGATAATTCCCTTTAGCTATGTGGATTTGCCTCTTTTATTATTAAGCCTACTTGTGTAAGTTAAAAACACACGAATTATTAAGTGAAGGCTGAGATGAGGCAAGTTCACCGAAACTACCCCACCTTAGCGATGTCTTCGAGTCACCGTTGTAAGGCCAAGTTCGAACGCCGTTGGCGTTTCGATTCCTCTGATTGACTTCGTGGGACGGGGCACTACACCCCCCCATCGGCTCAAAAACATACAGAACATATATATATATATATATTTATATATATATATTTTATATATATATATATATATATATATATATATATATATATATATATATATATATATATATATATATATATATATATATAGGGCCGATCGGGAAGAATATACGATCGAAACCCTAAAACACAGCCATCTCCAGAACCTGCGACCTTGTCAGCCACCTGGGCAGCCACCCACGGTCGTGTGCCGCTGTGTGAGTCGCTGGATGGCGGAAGAATCACGCGCGCACAGGACAGCGAACACGACGACAGTAACAGCGTGGCGCCCCACTTCTTTGTAAGATTTCTCCCTCGACTCTCTGTCTTTTTCCAAACTGAATTAGGTGTTGGAAACACAACCTATAGGTCTTTGACACTAATGGATCGTTTTGAACCAAACCGAAATGAAATTGATATAAAATTGATACAAAAAAAGGGCAAAAAACTGATTCGAAATAGGACTGACAACAGTCAAGTTAGCCTACTTTGCATTTAATTATCTTCCAAACCATGCATGTTTTCGAAAACCTATTTGAAGGAGTTTATTGACAACATATAGGGCTTCACAACCCTTTTTGTGGATTTGGAAATTATCGACTATGCGTCGAGAAATCGAATCCCGAAGTTGACCGAAAATTTGTTTTAAAATCAATAAAATTCTTCGATACGACGTGCGTCCCGCCAAACCGGGCGACGTGGTCGCGAACCAAAAGCATTAAAAGGTGCGTAACGGTTTCGTGGACGTGTAGGCTTTGACGGAATTCAAATTGGTCATGTGTGCGCGACGAATTTGATGCGTATCCGTCGAAATTTACCGTATCGGCCTCTGTACAAATTTCCCAATTACTTCGTGCACGCTCGTCAGATCGAGACAAAATTTGTGCCAACAGGACCGTATCATTTTTCTGGTCCTGTATGCCAAGTTTGGTCCAATTCTGAGACAGTTGAATTGGACCGCCGTTTTACGGGCCCTACGGTCCGATTCAACGGGCAATTTTGTGCACGGCCATTCGGAATCCAAAATTGGACATACCGTTGGATTCGTATCATCAAACCGGATTCGTAGACATATAGTTTGATGACTTTAGAGACTATTGACTCTGGCATGCTTTTGGTGCAAAGCGGGTCCAACGACGGACATCATTTTTGTCTAAAATTACCGTTTTGCCCCTGTGTCCAGAATTGGACTTAAAGACAGGCAATCCTAGCTGATTTGACTATTCTGAGAACATCGATAATGTTTATTTCAGCTTTCGAAGACAGTTGTGATGACTTGAACTTTCTGATTTATTGATTGGCGATACATTGTTGGTTCTCCGTGCAACCCCCAGGCAAGTATACCTTGCCAACTTGTATAGTATAATTTATATGCATGTTCACTATCTCGCTGCTGTTCTTTTTCTTACATTCATGATTGCTTTATTCCATGTCTAGTACACTCATCCTGTTATAGTTTTACTTTATATATTTTTAGTTGCCTGCACATTCTCGTTCCTTTCTGTTATGATATTTCTATCTGTTACACTGTGTTAGTTTCATATGTATTCCTTGATAGAGTCGTCTAGTCCTACACCACGATTCCCTCGACTTGATTATAACTTGACTTGACATGACTTGAGTAGGACTTGACTTTGACATTCTATAGATTGTGAGTACTTACCTTGACAACGGTCTATAGGATTTTATACTATGATTGGCTACCGTCTTGGTTGTGAGTACTTGCTTTGACTGCGATTGAGACACTATAGATTGTGAGTACTTGCCTTGACTACAGTCTATAGCTTTGACCTATTAGCCATTTCTAGTATGGCATGCCAGTGTCTTAAGATCCTTGTGTTTAGATCTTGTGTCTTGGTTTATTTTGTCTCGTTGGATATCCTTGATTGTCCCTTACTTCTTTGTATATTTGTACTGTTACATATTGGCTTGTATATTATGTATCTTGCTAGTCTTCTGAGGACCTGATGATCTCTTCAGGTTTAGCGACTGCATGGAGTTAGTTAGCAGAGCGGGATGGTAGAGGATTGTGATGTATGATACAGGTATTTGCTTGTGATGTTCTTTATTATCCTTTCGTGCTTTATATTCAGTACCATGATATTTTCTGCTTATTTTATAGACTCATATCATTCTTAGAGTCTAATCGGACAATATGCTAATGGGCTGCAGACCATGACCCATACTTGTTCATTCTTGTTTATATGATTCATATGGATTGAGATATAGTTTAGATTAGACATGATACCCATGACCTTGACAACTTATACGTACTCGAGTCGGGCTGGAGTTCGCTCGATACGTAGCTGGCTTGCCCACGAACTCGCGTCCGAAAATCGGGTGTGGGTCGTGACACCAGGTTGTCCAGTTGCAAGTTGAGAGAGTTGGATTAGGTGACTTGGGGGTGCAACACATGTCAGTGTGCTGAAAATGTGTCCTATTCGACGGCAGGCTACAAGTCCAATTAAAGCTCCCAGATAATGGGACTGCCTGTGACTGGAAATTCTCTTTATGGTCTACTTGATCAATCTAGTCATTAATTTAGTCAGATTTAGTATGAATCCCTGACCGTGGAAATCAGAAATTTATGTCCTAGACATGATCCAAGACGAGACATGTAGCTTGTACAGATACAATCAAGAGAAATCACTCACGGTGTCAAGATGAGAGTTACATATTACTTGTCAAGTTTACATGTCATGTCATGTTACTTATCAAGGCAAGAGTGCGTCACAACGGACCACCATCAAGAATTATCATGTCAAGTTACTTGTCAAGAGTGCACCACGATGGGTCACTATCAAGAGTTATCATGTAAAGTTACATTGCCATGTCGTGTTCATGTCTATCATGCTGTGCTCGTGCTAAGTGTACTTGTGTGCCAAGGATTTACTGGTAAAGAATGCGCCACTGCGGGCCACCAAAAGAGTTATCAAAGTGTGTACATGCAACGCTAAGATCATGCTTAAAGCCCACAGTACATACGAAACACAGATAATACATCATACAAGGCCATCATGGAATATGTCCATCATGATCAAGGGTCACAACTTATACTAAGGACCATGGAGGACAAATATGGGTAATTGCAAGAGATGGCACAAGGGGTCAATGGAGTGTCATGAAGAGCATGCACCCAAAATGCATGTGCTGAGAGTGGCATGCGCCCTCATATATGCGCCTAGGACTAAACACGTCATGTAGGGCATATGCTATAGAAGGAATTCACAAGAGAGTGCATGCGCCCATGGCCTATGCGCCCACATGCATGTGCCTATGGTCTATGCGCCCACATGAGTAAGACATGGTGCATGGAAAGCTAAGTCAGGAGCCATCTATACTGGCTAAGTGGGCGCATAATAAGGGCTATGCTCCACTACAAAGGACACCATGACTTAACACATATCTGAAGTTATGTGCATAAGCAAGTAAAAGCTATGGGCGCATATAAAGCCATGCGCCCACACTTGTCACTCCCCGATCCCGATATACGTATTCTTTCATGAATTCTGTATGCGGTATCTGTATTTAGCATGTGCATAATTCTGTTTATTATTTATTAATGGTTGCATGTAGCTTTTAAGCTTGTCATTAGTGGAATGGTTAGAGCAAGATTAGAGATTAGGGTTTTCTTAAACCCCTATTTATATTCTCTTCCTCACTCTCTCTCCTCATTCACTCTTCCATTTATTTCCCTCAACCACCATCCATAGGCAAGTACAACTTGCTCAAAAGTAGAGATTAGTGAATTTTCCATTCTTGATTTTTTTCTTGATATTATTTGTCTATAATGTTCTTCTCTTCATTTTCTACAAGTTTAGTTCTTGAAGTTTTTGATTTTAATGGCTAGATTTATGTAGATCTGAGTTCCTAAAACTAGGGTTTCATGGGTTTTTAGAGTTTTGATCTATCAAACTTGGCTATTTTCGAAAACAAATGGTCCCATGTTGTAGAAAATTTAATTCTACACAGTTTTGACTAGGGTGAGTATTCGGTTCCAACCGAACCGAATAAGCGAAAACCGAATTCGACCGAAACCGAATAAGCAAAACCGAAACCGAACCGAATTGGACCATAACCGAATCAAACCGAACCGAATTAAATCGGTTCGGTTTTCGATTTATTTGGTTTACTCGATTTTTTTTTGGTTTATTTGCGATTTTTTTGTTAATGTATATATATATATATATATATATATATATATATATATATATATATATATATATATATACATATATATATATGTATATACAATAGGTATATATATATATATATATATATATATATATATATATATATATATATATATATATATATATATATATATATATATATACCTATTGTAACTAAAATATATATATATATATATATATATATATACCTATTGTATATACATATATATATGTATATACAATAGGTATATATATATATATATATATATATATATATATATATATATATATATATATATATATATATATATATATATATACCTATTGTAACTAAAATATATATATATATATATATATATATATATATATATATATATATATATATATATATATATATATATATATATTGTAACTAAAATTTCTTATTCGGTTTTCGGTTTTGGACCGAAACCGAAACCGAATAAGAAAATTTAGTATTTTCAAAACCGAAACCGAACCGAATTTTTTTAAAACCGAACCGAATCTCTTATTCGGTTCGGTTTCATTTTCGGTCCAAAACCGAATAATGCTCACCCCTAGTTTTGACCTTTATAAAGTTAGATTTTGACTTGTTTGGAGGAAGTTAGGGCCAAAACAATATTTGGACATCTCCTAGGTTCGTCTGCGCTAGTTCTGGTGGGGACGATGAATAGTGCCCTTGCCGCATGAGTATTCGCAGCCGCATGAGCATTCGCAGCTGCATGTGTATTCTCAGCCGTATGAGCAATTGCAGCCGCATGAGTATTCTCAGCCACATGAACATCCCCAGCCGCATAAGATCCATCCCCCACTGCCGCATGAACTTTGTTTTCTTGAGCCGCATGCGCCTCGTATATTTCAGCCGCATAAGCCTGATTATTTGCTGTCGTGTATGCCTGATTATTTTCTCAACGCATAAGCCTGATTATTTGCAGCCGCATAAGCCTGCCTCAATCACTGCCGCATATGCCTGATTATTTTTTCGGTAGCATAAGCCTGATTATTTGCTGCCGCATATGCCTGATTATTTTCTCGGCCGAATAAGCTTGATTATCTGCAGCCGCATAAGCCTGCTTCAACCGTGCCGCATGTGCCTGTGCCACATGAGCCTTTCGTGCCGCATGAGCCTTTCGCAGAGCAGCCGCATGAGCCTGTTTTCCTCGGCCGCCTGAACCATTTATCCATCAGCCGCATGATCCTGTTCTTTCCGAGCCGCATGCGCTCATATCCCCTGGCAGCATGAGCCCGTGTAAGCCCCTAGTTTTTAAATATTATTTTTATAATTTTAAATAGTGCTTATATCCTTAAAATGAGTTATTATAATTATTAAAAAATTTTAGAATTTTAAAATAGTTTTTAAATGATTTTTAAAGTAAAATATATTATTTTGTAAATTTTTAAATGGTTATAATAGCAATTTGTAATTGTTTTAAATGTTTTAATCACTGTTTGCAATATTTGAATTATCTGTGCAAATTAAATTTTGTACAGAACCACAGCGGGGGTGTATATGCAAATTGGATTTTGTATTAACTAAGGCGGTTGGATTTAGTGTAATTATCAAACTATGAGGGGGCTTTCTGTAAAACACTAACCCGACTACCGCCTCGCTCTGTCGTCGTCTCCGGCTAACCCCGGCCTAAACCCTAACCCTAATCCCTAATTTTTCGACCAAAATCCAAATTTTCCACCGCCTTCCTGCCCTATAAAACCACCCCGACCGAAACCGTAGCCTAGAATACCACCCCGACCACCCCAGCACCAGCCCTGCTGTAGTGTCCCGCTCCCGTTGGGGCGAAGCACTATGTAATAGGCTCGTGCCAAGTTAGACCTGGTCGGGAACATAGATGGCTAGTCTGACTCAGCGACGAGTTTGGTATACAAAAACCATGGCATCAATAAAATCGATTTGGACGAGTGATATGAGTACCGTTCCAACAAATGGATCGACTACTGTTGGAATAAGTCCTAGATGTGGTAGGCGGCGTCTTGGCGAAGGAACTCTAAAGAGAGCGACGCAACCCGTCTGCCGTTGGTTTTATTGATTTTCTTGGCTTTCTGAACGAATTGTTGCGTAGATTTGATAGTGTGCTTTCGCATCGATTTCTGAATGCGTCTTTGGGAATTTCGAAGGAAGGATTGAAGGAAGGGTTCTAATTCGATGCTCGTGCCATTGCAGGAGTTCGTGTAACTGACGCTTGACCGTCGCAAAGTGTTCTCCTACCCTCGGCACAATCTCCTTAGGTGGGTGGTTCTTCGGCCCCTTCTTTTCTACTCCTTTCCGCCAACTAAATTCTTAAAGTTCAACGTTCAAATCGATAATGCTAACGAGATGTATGCTTGCCACTAAGATCAAGAGCTCGGGATAATATATCAACCTAGAGAAGTTAACTCCGAATTTATAAGTTCACACTAAGTAGAGAAAAGATAAAGTTCTAAAAAAGAGATAGAATATATTTCATGCCATGCAAAACACAACGATGAAAACCTTGGTGGCGGTACATCATGCCTCAGAGGATTTGGTGCCTACGGGATGCTAAATCAGAACGTACAGTGTCGGAGGAAAGGACCCTTGCACGAGTAGGAATGATTATGTGATTTGATAATGGTTACGCTATACAATTTACTTCATACATATTAAACTGTTCATACATTCGCATGGTCAAGGACGACTTGTGCACAAGGTGAGCTTTCCTCGAGACGGTACCTGGGGCCCTGGGACTGAATCGGCCTAGGAGAAAATTATGGAAATCGTGCTTCGGCGCGAGACATTGCGAGACCTCCAGGTAGGCTCGCTACCTGGACTGGAGGGCGCGTCGCAAGGCTACGTAATCGTCCTTCATGGTGTCGATATCACCAATGACCGCATATAGGATAGATTGCATGCTCACCTATTATCTTGTGCAGGTGGTAAGTATCATGTATATTTTGTGCAGGAAAGGAGCACGACCGTGGTAAGAATGCCTTTAAATTGGTTATGTGTTATCGTTTAAAATGTGCCTTCGATATGAACTGCAATTCATATAGTTCTAAATAGAAAGATCACTTCATATGCTAGAATCCTTAATAAGCAGTGTCGGTTTAGACGAGTGGGTTTATCCCATCCACTAGCAAATGTGCTAACCCCCAACTCCCCAGGTAACGAGCGCGCTGCGGGAGGTCGAGACTAGACCTGAAGCTAAAGAACGGGAGGCGGCACGAAGTTCTCCTATTTTGAAGTATTTTGAAGCCCAACTCAGATTGAAGGCTTTGTTCAAATGTATAAAGGGGCGTGAATGTATGGAACGACAAGGATTTTTTCAGGACAAGCTTGTCGAGAGTTTTTCTTTTGTGCTTCAAGATGTAGCCGCAACAGCATATGTAATGTAAAAATGACCTTGCACATACTTTGCAAGCTTATGAATGAAAAGCTAAATTTCTTCCTATGTTATGTCTTCAACTCTCTGTACTGTTTAATTTCAACGCGTCAAGTCAAAAGGAATTTCCAATAGCACATCCTTGCCTTGTGTAAGTCCATTAAAGACTTGTACGACATCACGTCCCAACCCATGGGGATCGATTTATATCGAGTCAAGGCGATGGCGACCGATTCGGCGAGTCGGGGCATGACAAGTTGGTATCAGAGCATGGTTCACACCTCGGTCCTTTCAAAATACTTTCTTTTAGATGATGCCGTTGCGATTTTTCAAAACCTATGCTTTTCGATATATGCGGCCTGAAATAATCGTTCCATACATATAAGCCCGTAGATATTTTGAGAATACTAATGGGTTTGCTCAATTTTGTAGGAATACCGGAAAGACTGGGTGTCCCTGCTGTCAATGCCACATTGATTAGCACGGATAGCACCGAAGGTACGACGCCTAGCGATTCTGCCATGGAGCGACTACTACGCCTCATGGAACTCCAACAACGCCAGTCGGAGATGCAGCAATGACAGCTGCAAGAACAGATCCAGGCCCAAATCAGCACCCAACAAAAGCAAATGGAGGCCCTGACCTGGATCATGAGCACTATAGCGACGCAACAGAACTCGACGACCGTCATGTCCGAAGAAGAAGTGCAACCCGTAAAGACAAAACAAGTGTCTTCCTCCTCCCTGCTCAAGATGACCAAGTTCAAGAAGATGAACGCGCCTGAATTCAACGGTCGAGCAGAGCCTGACGAAGTCATGGGGTGGCTAGTGAAGATTGAGGGCCTGTTCAATCTCTTCAGCATCAAGGGGTCCAAGAGAGTCGGGTGTGCAGCTTTGCAGCTCAACTTGAGGGCCTACGACTGGTGGGAGGCGAAGAAACATGAACTCCAAGAGGCCAACCCCAACGCCAAGATCTCATGGAAGACGCTTAAACTGGCCTTCTCGTACCCTTCGTCGACAGAAGGAAGAGGAATTCATGTCTTTGAAGCAAGAAAACTTGTCCGTTGAAGACTACGATACGAAGTTCGTGAAGCTTGCGAAGTTTGCCAGGGCCTTTCTGCCGAACACAGAGGCGTGGTGCGAGCGCTTTCAGCAAGGCCTAAATGATGATTTGCGTCGGGACGTCGTGAACCAGAGATGCTAGACGTACAGGGAATCATATAACGCCGCCCTTGATAGTGAGCGAATCTTCGGTCGAGCGTCGCAGAAGGGCGGATCAAGCATCCGCAAGAACTTCAACAAGTGTCCCCACGACGCGGGAGGATCTGGTGCGCCAAAGCGCCAGAACACGTCTGAGTATGGAGGGCCTCACCCAGGCGTACGGTGCCATCGCTGCGGCAAGATGGGACATCTGGCGATCGATTGTCGAGGAGGATGCTTCAAGTGCGGCCAGCTAGGTCACAAGGCAGTAGATTGTCGTATGGGGAGGGCGAACCAACATCCACCAAGGGACGTCCAGAGCCAGAACAAGAACAGGGCGCCTCCCGCCCATGGCGCAAACGCGGTGCCCGTGAACCCACAAAATCGCCAAGGGGCGCAAGGCCGAGTCTACGCACTGACTCGGGACGAAGCTTTTGCGTCCGACACTGTCGTGACAGGTATACTACTCTATAAAAATATGCCTGCTAGAGTATTGTTCGATTCGGGTGCTACGTATAGTTTCATATCCGCCAACTTTGTAAAAGAAAATGAACTACCTATACAACTTTTAGATATGAATCTTAGCGTTAGCACTCCATCGGGAGTAGATATGCCTGCCACTTAAATTTGTAAGAATGGTTACATCTGCATCGGAGGGAAGAATCTATCCTTGGAAGTTATCGTCCTCGACGTCAAGGAGTACGATATAATCCTCGACATGGATTGGTTGGGTGCATGCCACGCAATGATCGAGTGCGCGGAGAAGAGAGTTGTATTCCACCTTCCGGACGAAACCGAGTTCTCCTATTCGTGCGGAGCATCATCAAAGTCGGCAATGATGATATCGGCGATTTCGGCAAGGCGTATGTTGCATTCCGGGTGCAGCGAGTACCTAACATCAGTTCGAGACACGAGAACAGAGATTGCAAGCACGGCCCAGACTGAAGTCGTGGCAGAATTTCCTGATGTGTTCCCAGACGAGTTGCCAGGGATGCCGCCGGACCGAGAGATAGAATTCAGCATCGACACCTTCCCGGGCACCCGACCGATATCCAAAGCACCTTATCGAATGGCGCCGGCAGAGCTGAAGGAACTGAAAGCACAACTACAAAAGTTACTAGATCGTGGATATATTCGCCCTAGTGTCTCCCCGTGGGGTGCCCCAGTATTGTTTGTAAGGAAGAATGATGGATCGATACGGCTGTGCATCGATTATCGGGAACTCAACAAAGCCACGGTACGAAACAAGTACCCGTTATCGAGGATAGACGATTTGTTTGACCAGCTGCAAGGGGCACGGTGTTTTCCATGATTGATCTTCGCTCAGGCTACCATCAATTGAAGATCAAGTCCGAGGACGTGCCGAAGTCCGCCTTCCGAACTCGATATGGTCACTACGAATTTCTAGTCATGCCCTTCGGCTTGACCAATGCTCCTGCCGCATTCATGGATCTAATGAACCGGGTGTTTCGACCGTTCATAGACAAATTTGTCGTCGTATTCATCGATGACATTCTTATATATTCGAAGAGCAAGGACGAGCACATGGAACACTTGAAGACGGTGCTACAGACTCTGCGTGAACACCAACTTTATGCCAAGCTAAGCAAGTGCGAGTTCTGGATGAGCAGCGTGACGTTCCTTGGGCACGTTGTCTCAGCTGAAGGCGTCACGGTGGACCCAAAGAAGATTGAAACAATAGTCGAATGGAAGCGGCCTACCTCAGCAGGCGACATCCGAAGTTTCCTCGGCTTGGCAGGCTACTACCGTAGATTCGTGAAAGATTTTGCCAAAATTGTGTCGCCTCTAACTCGCCTCACCCAGAAGGGAGTCGCATTCGAGTGGAACGACGCCTACGAATCGAGCTTCCAAGAGTTAAAGAAATGGCTCATATGAGCACCGATCATTGTACTTCCAGACGGGCCAGAAGGGTTTCAAATATTTAGCGATGCATCGCGGACGGGTTTGGGATGCGTGCTTATGTAAAGGGATAATGTGATTTCATTTTCTTCGAGGCAATTAAAGCAACACGAGAAGAATTATCCTACACATGATCTTGAGTTAGCGGCTATTGTGTTCGCGTTGAAGCTATGGCGGCACTGTCTTTATGGTGTAGCTTGCAGCATCTATACGGACCATAAAAGCCTCAAATACATCTTCACTCAACGGGACCTGAACTTACGACAGCGGCGTTGGCTCAAACTCATCAAAGACTACGATCTGACTATCGAGTACACGCCAGGTAAGGGAAACGTCGTGGCAGACGCCCTGAGTAGAATGTTCACTGGGTGCTTGTCTATCAACCGTAACATACAACGAGACTTAGCAGAGATGGGTATCGAACTCCGAATCCGTTATCGTAGAGCACGATTGGCTCAATTGCACCTTGAGTCGAGCTTGCACAACAAGATAAAGACCGCACAGGAGGACGACCCATTCCTGAAGAAGATGTACGAGTTGATTTCGACGGGAAAGGCGACCGACTTTATGGTGGACGAGGGCGGAATGACGCGGATAAAGGGGAGGATATGCATGCCGAACCATGCCAAACTTAGAAAGGAGATTCTGACGGAGGCCCATTATGCGAAGTACTCGTTGCACCCCGGTAGTACCAAAATGTATAAGGACCTGCGCATGACCTTTTGGTGGCACGGCATGAAGAAAGACGTGGCAACGTTTGTGTCACAGTGCATGGCCTATCAACGGGTGAAGGCCGAGCATCAAAGACCAGGCGGGAAGCTACAGAACCTCGACATTCCAGTATGGAAGTGGAACGACATCTCTATGGATTTTATCATGGGCCTTCTGAAGACGTCGCGGGGGAATGATGCGATTTGGGTCATTGTCGATCGTTTGACCAAATCCGCTCATTTCATCGCTATTAAAGCATCATGGAGCGTCGATCGGTTAGCTCAGGTTTATCTCGACGAGATCGTCAGACTGCACGGGGTACCTGCCACAATCATTTCAGACAGAGACGGGCAATTCTTATCATATTTCTGGACGAGTCTACAAGCGGCGCTGGGTACTAAGTTGAACCTTAGCTCCGCGTACCACCCATAAACCAATGGCCAGACAGAAAGAGTGAATCAGATCCTGGAGGATATGCTACGTCTGTGTGCGATAGATTTGAAGACTAGTTGGGACACGTACTTGCCATTCGCAGAGTTCTCATACAATAACAGTTATCAATCGAGCATCCAAATGGCTCCCTACGAGAAGCTTTACGGAAGGAAGTGTCGATCTCCGATTTGCTAGGACGAAGTCGGGGAGCGACAGGTGCTCGGGCCAGAACTAGTCGAACAAGACGTCGAGAAGGTCCACATGATTCGAGATAGGCTCCGTATTGCTCAGAGTCGACAAAAGAGTTATGCAGATACTCGTCGACGACCGTTAGAGTTCTTGGTTGGGGACCATGTGTTTCTGAAGGTGACGTCGATGCGGGACGTCATGCAATTCGGAGTAAAAGGCAAGCTGAGTCCGAGATTCGTAGGGACCTTCGAGATCGTCGAAAGAGTGGCGACCGTTGCTTACCGGAATATGCTACCTCCTGTCTTGGCCGAAGTGTACGACGTCTTCCATGTCTCCCAACTTCGAAATTACGTGCATGACCCAAGTCATGTGGTTAGTTTTGATCAGTTGGAGCTACGCGCCGATCTATCATACTCGGAGGAGCCCGTACAAATTTTGGACCGTAAAGAAAAGATCCTACGGAGTCGATCGATGTCCTTGATTCGCGTACTCTGGCGCAACCATTCCGTTGAGGAGTCGACGTAGGAACTAGAGGCGGAGATGAAGGAGAAGTACCCTTCACTTTTTGCCGACGAAGGTCAGACCCTTGTTCTTAAGTTTCAGGACGAAACTTTTTCTGAGTGGTATATTATGTAGTGCCCCGCTCCCGTTGGGGCGAAGCACTATGTAATAGGCTCGTGCCAAGTTAGACCTGGTCGGGAACATATTTGGCTAGTCTGACTCGGCAACGAATTTGGTATACAAAAACCATGGCATTAATAAAATCGATTTGGACGAGTGATATGAGTACCGTTCCAACTAATGGATCGACTACTGTTGGAATAAGTCCTAGATGCGGTAGGCGGCATCTTGGCGAAGGAACTCTAAAGAGAGCGACGCAACCCATCTGCCGTTGGTTTTATTGGTTTTCTTGGCTTTCTGAACGAATTGTTGCGTGGATTTGATAGTGTGCTTTTACGTCGATTTCTGAATGCGTCTTTGGGAATTTCGAAGGAAGGATTGAAGGAAGGGCTCTAATTCGATGCTCGTGCCATTGCAGGAGTTCGTGTAACTGACGCTTGACCGTCGCGAATTATTCTCCTACTCTCGGCGCAATCTCCTTAGGTGGGTGGTTCTTCGGCCCCTTCTTTTCTACTCCTTCCCGCCAACTAAATTCTTAAAGTTCAACGTTCAAATCGATGATGCTAACGGGATGTATGCTTGCCACTAAGATCAAGAGCTCGGGATAATATATCAACCTAGAGAAGTTAACTCCGAATTTATAAGTTCACACTAAGTAGAGAAAAGATAAAGTTCTAAGAAAGAGATAGAATATATTTCATGCCATGCAAAACACAACGATGAAAACCTTGGTGGCGGTACATCATGTCTCGGAGAATTTGGTGCCTACGGGATGCTAAATCAGAACGTACGATTTCGGGGGAAAGGACCCTTGCACGAGTAGGAATGATTATGTGATTTGATAATGGTTACGCTATGCAATTTACTTCATACATATTAAACTGTTCATATATTCGCATGGTCAAGGACGACTTGTGCACAAGGTGAGCTTTACTCGAGACGGTACCCGGGGCCCTGGGACCGAATCGGCCTAGGAGGAAATTATGGAAATCGTGCTTCGGCACGAGGCATTGCGAGACCTCCAGTTAGGCTCGCTACCTGGACTGGAGGGCGCGTCGCAAGGCTACGTAATCATCCTTCATGGTGTCGATATCACCAATGACCGCATATAGGATAGATTGCATGCTCACCTATTGTCTTGTGCAGGTGGTAAGTATCATGTATATTTTGTGTTTCAAGATGTAGCCACAAGGGCATATGTAATGTAAAAATAACCTTGTACATACTTTGCAAGCTTATGAATGAAAAGCTAAATTTCTTCCTATGCTATGTCTTCAACTCTCTGCACTGTTTAATTTCAACGCGTCGAGTCAAAAGGAATTTCTAATTGCGCATCCTTGCCTTGTGCAAGTCCATTAAAGACTTGTACGGCATCATGTCCCGACCCGTGGGGATCGATTTATATCGAGTCAAGGTGATGGCGACCGATTCGGCGAGTCGGGGCGTGACACCTGCCCCCTTCTTCTCTGACCAACCTCGTCGGAGTTCGCTTTTGCCAGCCTGACGCCTACAGCGCACGTCGACCACCCCAACCACCGCCATCTTGCTCGCCTCGACGAGCAGAGGCCAGTGCCACCCTTCGCCGCTGACCATGATGCCTCATTCGCCGTATCACATCTCCGACAGCAACCCTTCGACGGACACGTACGTGTCATGCCTCCTACGTGTCGAGTCGTGTCTCGTGTACACGTGCGCAGACTCGTCCAGTAATGGAGAGTCCAGTGATGAGTGTGGACACGGCTAGTTCGAGTCGTGCGTGTCGTGCACGTCCCGGACACAGGATTCGACCATTCTTCGTGTCCTTAACTGTCAGGACACGAAGTATATGTTATTGGTTTTAAAACCCGTTAACCTAAACCATAATAAAATTAATTAAAACCCTACCCCTATCACATAACTCGAGCTGACCCCCTGGCCAGCCCGAGCCATGTTAAGCCCCTGTTCCCCTAGCCCAGGTTCGAGCCCCCCCTTTTCATTTTGTTTTTGTTTTTATTTTATTTTGTTTTATATATATATATATATATATATATATATATATATATATATATATATATTATATGTATTTATATATATATGTATATGTATTTATATATATATTATTATATATATACTGTTATATATATATGTATACTGTATGTGTATATATATATATATTTTATATTTAGTATTTATATATATATGTATATTTATTATATATATATATATATATATATATATATATATATATATATTTGTTGTATGTGTATATATATAAATTTCAAATTCAATTTTGTGCAAAATATCATTATGTGTAAATTTACAAGTTATTTTATTATATAATTTTGTGACTTGTATATTTTACCACTTTAAAATATATTTATATATATATTTGAATTCCTGTATTTTATTAATCATGGCCATTTGAAGTCCAAACCTAGCATGGATTTTTTGGGTCCAAATGTGTCTAATACATTCAGAGTCTGTGCAAGTCATATTGAACTTGATTCATGGCTTTGGGTCCCGTATCTGGACTTCGGTTCAATTTCGAATAAGTGGACAAAATAGTAAATAATTAATTAATTATTTTCCAGAAATTGTTACTTGCTGTTTTTGAATTTTTATATATATTTTAAGTGCTGTAAAAATCTGAGAAAAATTATATTTAAATACTATGTTAATTTAGCTAATTTAATATAATTTTTCCAGCATTTAATAAGTACTTTTGTCATTTTATAAATATAGGAAAACAGAACTCATTTTCAGGATACATATGTTTGCTGATTTTTAATAAATATCTATGAAGGTTTATAAATTCCAAAAAAATTAGTATAAATTTCTATAATTAACAAGAATCATTATGTTACTTTATTTTATATAAAATTGAGCTTTTTGTCTATCTCAAAAATTATTGGAACAAAGTGTACAGCTGATTTATTTATTGAATAGTTACGACTTACAATGTTTTGTGTTGAATTGAGTTATAGTCATTTTGAACCTCACCCTACACTAGTGTAAAGACCGTAAAAAGTTAGTTTGGGTATTATGTCATCCCACATTGGTCTCCTATGCTAAAGTCATCATTTGGCTAGGTGTCCAGTCAGAAAGTCGTGTCACACAACTAGAGTCTTAGTGTTTAACTTAGTGTGAAAACTAAGTTTATGTATTATTTCTACAGTGACGAGTCACCAGACATCTATAGTATTTCTATCGCTACTTTGCTTTGCTAAAGGCAAGTACTTCTACAAACTTTTTATACTGTTACTACAATAACTGTGATCCCACCATGTTAAATGCTGATCCTTGGGGTAGCAAGTTAAACCCTCACATGTTGTATTACTTTCAGTCTCTGCCATGCTTAAGACAGTTTTTATATCTCTCACATGTTTAACAACGGGTTAAGGAGAAACTGTTAGTAGAGTACATGATCATGCCCCCTTCTTCGTATGTATTTACCGCGTACGGTAATATTTTATATATAACTTTGCTGTATGTTCTGATCCCACATTTGTGTATGGATATACACCGATGTCGTTAGTACACGTATGTGCATTCTAGAAAAACTTGATATGTACTGCTGTACATCCTATTTACCTATTGATCGATCACGTACATGCTACGGTTTTAAATTTTAAAACAAACATATGTTACCATTTCTAAAAGAACCAATTAAACCATGATATGCCATGATTCCAGTTTATTACACTTCTGTTCATTTTCATGTTTCATATATTTAGTTTGTTAGAATCAGTACTTGCTCCCATCCTGACAGGATAACGTTGTAGGTATACTTACTGAGGAAGAGTTGCTTTGTGATTCCTATTATGGAGTTGCTACCGAGGACCAGACTTTATCTTACGAGGATGTACCTGCGGAGAAACTCGTCTAGTTTGTGTAGTTGCTCTAGATATTTGAGAGTAGTCATGTATTAGACTACGTATTTTGTAACTGGACCAGTATCCAGTTTTACATTTTGGACTTGTACTTAGAACTTACTTATATACGAGATGACTTTTGTGTTTGGAACATTTCTGTCTCATTATTACAAATAGAACTGTTAGCACACTTTGGTCTTATCTTATTTGCATTTAGAACAGCTTACTACGCTTTATCTCAAGCTTAGACTGGACATGACTCGGCCCGGCCCAACAATTTGGGTAGCGGATCGTGACATGTTTTTAGTGGTGGCCCATGCAGGTCCTGACTAAATTGTTTGGTTACGTCATTATGCCAAGCATGCCTGCAATTAGAAATTTAAGGTAACTAGACAATACTAGGAATGACGCTTAGAACACCTAAAGGATTACTAGGATTGCAACATAGGAAACACATCACATCATATGCTCATTATTATAAAATTAGACTTTCTTGTTGTTTATGATTTTTTACTTAAAAGAGTCCTTATAAGTTTATTTATTTATTAGATGGTGCTCACCCGCTAATTCCAGTATGCCACACCTGAAAATGGCACACTTCCTAAACAGTCGGTTGACCAGTTGATCGATGCACCTCCACCTCCACCTACTATACTCCCCCATTCCACAAATCCACCAACCCAGATGCCTCCACCACCTTCCACATCACAGACCCAGCAGGACCCGATACTCCCACCACCACCTATTACTATACCTGCCCAGGCTTCCGTCACTCTCGACGGGAACCAGATCACTCTGATCCAAGGGTTCCTAACGACCCATCAGGAGCAGACCACCCTACTCCGTCAGAGCATGGAGCGTTCTGAGAAGCGTACCGTGGTCCCACCACCTGTAGAGCCACAGCAGAGAGCAAGGATAATCAAGGGCTTCATGGGCCTGAACCCCAAGGAGTTCTTAGGGATTGAGGGCATCGTAGTAGCAGATGACTGGCTAGACTTAGTAGAAAGGAAGCTCCTTGGAGCTAGGTTGTCGAATGACCTCCAGGTCGAGGCAGCGGGATTTCTGCTAATAGACTTGGCAGGAGTTTGGTTCAGGAATGAGCCGCTATTCGCGAAAGGGAAGGCCACTTGGGATGAGTTCAAGACCCAGTTCAAGAAAAAATTCTTCTTGACCACCGCTAGGGTAGCCATGGGACTACGATTCCAGAACATCCAGCAGGGGAACCGTTCTGTTGACGAATATGCAGCAGAGTTTAGTCGCCTGAGCCGTTTCGCTCCTAGTCTAGTTGCAGACCCAGAGGAGATGACGCGTCGGTTTTGCCATTGTCTAGTTCCAGATATTGGCATTCTTATAGTGGAAAACGGTACGACTGACTACAACCAGAGCCTAGAGTTGGCCCGGAGCATAGAGGAGCGTCTTCAGTCTTACAAGAGGCCGACTTCTGTACACCTTGAGGGACCCTCCAAGCGTCAGGCTTTCCAGCCGAGAGCACCGGCGCCGCACCAGCAGACATACCGTCCTCCCGCACCACATCACCCGACCCCACAGTTAGAGCCCCGGGACCCCGACAGCAGAAGGGAGCTGTGTGTTCTTTTTGTAAAAGGCCAGGCCATGACGCTTTCGTCTGTAAGAAGAGGTTGGGACAGTGTTTAGCTTGTTACCACCCATCAGCTTCGAGACTGCCCAGTAGCAAGGGTACCAGGTGCCGGACCACCGTCTAGAGGACCGCCGCTTCTGACTCGGTAGCAGAGGTTTGGGCAACATCTGCAGCAGCAGAAGGGACCCTAGGGGAAGGCTTATAGTCTGGCTCTTGAGGCAAAACTGGAGCAGGTTTCGGAACCAGATTATTTGGCTGACATCATCACAGGTCATGTTTATTTGCATACTTTTTTAGCTCTATGCTTGTTTGATTCTGGTGCATCACATAGCTTCCTGTCATTAGAGTTTATACATAAACACCACTTAGTAGCTACACCTACCGAGGAGATGAGTAGAGTAATGACGGGAGGCGGACCAGTGCTCATTAGGGCTATCTATCGATGCTCTATTACTATAGCTGGAAGAGAGTTTAGGAGACGATTCTTTGTGATGCCACTCCCCGGGTATGATATCATATTAGGGATGGACTGGCTTAGCTATGCTCACGCATGTAGAAGCATAAAAAAGAATAAAGAAAGGTCCATACGGCCAAGGATCCCCATGCGGCTCAGAGAGCTCATGCGGCTCAGATATCCATACGGCTCAAGAGTCTATACGGCTCGAATAGTTCCATGCGGCCCAGAGAGGAGCCACGTGACCTTCAACAGCTCTTTCCTTCGTCTTTTTCTGCATTTAATGCCCTGACGGCTGACAGCTCTGACAGATGACAGCTCTGACATAAAGGCACAATAATGACTGACATAAAGGAGCGTTCCTAGAGAAGAGGAGGAGATCTTCTCACAGCTGGCAGAATCTACCGAGCCCCGAGGCATGCGGCTGCTGTATTTATCCGACCGCCTACTTCATGCGGCCGCCTACTCCATGCGGCCACCCATCTTCATGCGGCTGCATCCCTTATGCGGCCGCCCGTCAGTATGCGGCTGCCTATCCTCATACGGCTGACTATCTTCATGCGGCTGTTCGTCCCCATGCGGCTGCCCATCTTCATGCGGCCGTTCATCCTCATGATGACCCAGTGGAGACACGTGGCACTTTTCACGATGATTGAGACATGTGGCATTCTTATCTTCCTAGGATTGTGGGTGCTAACAAATCCTAACAGAATCAGATTTACTGCAATCACCATAATTGTCCAGATCGAGCAAATTAGACACGTGGCAAGCCATCACAAGTCGCGAATATTCACGGTAATCAACATTTATTGCCCACAGAGATTTGATGCAATCACATTAATTGCTCAAAACTATTATATTCAAGATGAGCGACCCAGATTCATTGATCCTTAACCGCCGACTTTTGAGAATGGACAATCATTGCAAATCCTAATGATACTCCCCCACTCTTATAAATAGCAAGGTGCCATTCCCTTACAAAGGAGCAGGGCACAGGACAGCACACCCCCTCGGATCCAGAGAGTCAGAGAGAGAATATACAAAGATCGAGAGGACAGAGGAGCATATACAGAGATAACAAGGAGAGCATTTCTTCATCAACGCCAAGCAGTTCTTCTACAGAGCCAAGGCTGTATCCGATCGTCCAAGGAGTAAGGCAGAGCTGCCGTCGCTTTCCCGAGCCTCTATTGTCACCCCCCCAGAATCTAAAATAAATAATTGTACTTAGATTGCTGTACCTAGGTTTTTGTCCCTAGGCTTTCTTTGTACAAGCGAGTTTGTATTGTGAGTCTAAGTTCAATCCTCCTACATAAATTGTTCTGTACTTTTACAATCAATGTCAAACACGATGGCGACTCTGCTGGGGACAAACTTCTCCACGGCTGAGAAGTTGGTGACACAATCGGATGCAGCCAAACTTGGCTCCACGCAACAGAAGATGGTCGTCCGCTTCGACCAACAGGCGTTTGAAGAAATGCTCTCCGACGGGAGCGCTGGCCCGGTCCAGAAGCAAACCCACACAAAGAAGGCTCGCAGGGAGTGGAGGCCAAAATCATTTGCTCCTCCCCAGGTCCTAGATGGAGTACTCTCTGCTACCCAAGACGGCGAAGGCGACTCTCATGCGGCCCCACGTGAAGCCATAGAAGACTCTGCTGTCCCAAGTCTGGCAGAGGAAAGCACTACGATACTGGACTTGCAGGGACAAAGAGTGATTCTATGTGCTCCAGGAAGAAGTCGAACACTCATGCGGCCAAGACCGTCAGCCGCATGCATGATGCTCATGCAGTTGAAACTTCCAGCCGCATGAAGAATATCCATGCAGCCAGAACTTCTACCTGCATGGAGAAAACTCATACGGCCGAGACTTCCAGCCGCACGAAGAAAGCCTATGCGGCCACAACTGCCAGCCGTATGAAGAGTGTTGACTCCAGCCGCATACTGCCTGCTCCACGCAGCTCAGGCTCAGTCTTCGATCGCCTCTCCTATGGTCCTGATCTCTCATGTGCCCAAGAGAATATGTCTAACTCTCTGCAGCATCATTTTGACTCTTCCTATTATACGCCTTCAGGCGCTCGAGTGAAGAAGTCAAAGGCAGCGCAAGCTCGACGAGCTCAGTCGGCTGTCCCAACCTCTGACCATCCGAGCGCTCCACATACTGTTATGCGGGCCTCTGATGGAAAGTTGTACAGAACCACTCGAGTCCAGCCCCCGGCGGTAAACGGACAGAGTGGTTCCCAAAAGTCTCCTAAAACCCAGGAAGCAAACATTGTCGTTCCAGACCCGTCTGACTTGCGTGAGATTATCCTCCACAAACGCAAGGAAAGAGAAGAGGCCCCGGTATGCAAAGAGTCCTCCCACGGACATCACTGCACCCAAATCATTGTCAACTGCTGTTGCAACAACGCGACAGCAAGAGAAGACCGGCAGTCTGTTTTCCAAAGGCTATAACGACCAAGCTCAGAGGACGAAGTGCCTCCCGTCGTCTCTTGCAACTTTGCTCAGAAGATCCCCGCCGATGGGAGAGGGAAGAAGATAAATGTTTCCAGTCCGAAGATTTCAACCACTGTGACTAAGAAACTGTCGTCTAAACGGTTGTTCACTACCGGAGTTTTCCGAGGTACCCGTTCGATGACGAAATCTACCACAGTAGGAGATTCATCATCCATACCGCTGGGGGTTACTAAAACAGGGGGTAGCACTCCTCAGAACATCCACGATAATCCGATGTTCCAAGGAGATGAGCCCGAGGAAATAACTCTCCCGTCAGATACATCAGATGTCGACGTCCCCGAGGACGTCCACGACTCTCAAGATGAAGCAAGCTCTGAAGTTACGGGTACTATTCCATCTGAGTCCGAACCAGAGGAGAACATTCCCACATACCCCGATGACTTCTCCGTAAAGAGATATGACTCGGAGGGCACGTCCTCCACCGTTCCTTCTATCTCTCCTCATGTAAGGACGGTGTTCATGACGGACAGCAACCAAGGAGGTTCCAGTGATCGCCAACGCATCGACACTCTGGAGGCCATACTGCATGCCTTGGTCAAGTCTGTAGACGAGATCAAAGCGGCTCTTCCAACTCTGTAAGGAGGGACGCCTGGCCAAACAAGTACGGGACCCGCGGTCAATACGGACTCAAATTCAGCGACACCAAACCCGTGCAATAATTCTCCTGAGATGTCAGCTCCTACCACTGCGGATAAGGCCAGAGAAGCGAGAAGAGAGGTCCAGAAGCTCCGAGCCATGTTTTACGCTCGAGAAACCTCTCAAAACCTCAGAATACGACAACCATACCCTGCTGCATGGAGGGATGTCCCCTTCCCACCAAGATATAAACCGTTCAATATTAATCCCTATGATGGCAAGACCTCCACGAGTCGGTACATCACTTACTTCGAGGTCACTATCGACCATCTGCCCCATGACGATGCCATCCTTACACGATTATTCATCGGGGTATTGAAAGGGGTCGCCTTCGACTGGTATCTCAACCTGCCAGACAACTGCATCCACTCCTTCGCCAGCTTCAAACGCATATTCTTGGAGAGATTCTATGAAGTAGGACAGGACATCACAATGTCCACCCTCATGGACGTCGTCCAAGGAGAGAAAGAGTTGACAAGGAACTATATTGAGCGGTTTTGCCAAACCGCAATGAAGTTGCCGTCTGGTAACCCGGATTCCTCCTTGATTGAAATTTACCAAAAGAGATTGCTCCCAACAATCAGTCTCTGGATGGGCGAAAGTCAATTTAAGGACTGGAAGACGTTTATCATCAGTGCCACTAGCGCCGAAGAACGGTTGAAGAAGGCTCGCCAACTGGGATTGCACATCTCGGAGGAAGAGAGCAAAGGCAAGCGTCCTAATACCAACAACGAGAATGGGTGTAGCCCCTCCAACAATCGGGACAACAGGAGTAAGCAGGCTATGGTAGCCGACACAGCCCAAAAATCTGAGTCAAAATCGGCAGACAAACAATGGCCGCAAATGACCTACTCCTTCGAAGATGGCCATGTCAAGCCCATCTTGGACTTGCTCATACAAGGAGACAGAATTCAGCTCCCTCCACCAAGACGGGAACCTCGGTCGGCAAAAATGGAGAGCCCAAAGTACTGCCATTACCACCGCTACGTCCACCATGCTACACACGACTGCTACCAACTGAAGCGATACATCCAACATCTCATAGATTAGAACGCTATGGCCATCAATTTCGAAGAGGTAACCATGGCGGCCAATATGGTGTCCATATAATTCGGCAGCTTCCCTCCAACACAGACTCAAGACGGTGTGGTACCCATCCCTCTGGCGACAATGGAGATTGCTAATCTTCCACCTCCTCGAGATCAGTCTACTGGTCTAGTGCCCCTCACTACATCACGGGGGGAGGTCATGTGGATCCATCCGGACCTGGTACTTGAAGTAACCCAGTCCACACCACCTTCCGTTTGGAAGAAGAAGAGTGAAAAAATCAGATCCTTCCGCACAATATCGGCAGATATCGAAGAAGTCACGGCTGTCGTTATTCGGTCTGGGGCACAATCCTAACCTATGGCTGATAACTCGACTGAAGATCATCAGCCAGCTAGTGCTGACGTTCCAGGACCTTCTCAGCCTCCGACGATCGACAAGCCTAGGCCGAAGGAGACTCGCTTTGACAAATTCCTCCGAAAAAGGTTCCTCAGGGGCTGGAGAGGCCCTACAACTTCAACATCTTGGCGCAATTGGCCAACATACCAACCAAATTATCATTATACGAGCTCCTGAGACTCTCAAAGGATGTTCGCGCAACATTGAGCGATGCACTCCAAAATGCCAACGCATATCTGGCTCAGGTCAATCTCACAGGAGAGAGCCCGCCTACAAATCTCCAAGAGAGCGCTTGTACAGGAGCAATGCCCAATATTGTCTTCACTTCGCAGGATATGCTCATCAAAACCAATCTGCACGACCGTCCGTTATACTACACCGGATACATCGGGGACGTAAAGGTGGACCGGATGCACATTGATCCTGGTTCTTCCATAAGCATCATCCCGAAGGGTCTGATACATCATCTCCGTATTCCTATGCATCGCCTGACGCCAACAAGCACCGACATCAACGGTTTCAATTCGGACAGGAGCTACCCAATTGGGAAGATTCGCTTGAAGTGCCAAATTGGCGATCTCCAGTCGGAAGTCACCGGTTACGTCATAGATGCGGACACTTCTTACAACATCCTCTTGGGGCGCCCTTGGATACACGATTATATGATCGTGCCTTCCACGTTGCACCAATGCTTCAAGTATGTCGACAAACACGGCTTTGTGAGGACAGAATTTGTCGACATTGATCCCTTCAAAGGAGTCGAATCCTATTACTCGAATTCCTGCTTATACGAGAATTCGAAGAGGTACCTGGATGAAGATGTACAAGCTCGAACTGAGATGGCCTCAGGATCAGAAGAACCTCTGACGATCCACCTCCAAGCTCGCAAACCTGGCAAATTCGTACCCCTTACGGCTGCTCTGCGTAAGGATGCGATCAGCCTCTCGGCACAAGAAGGGCAAATGATAATCCGGCTGCCATGGTCCGGCCAAGCGTCGAGACCCACAACGGAGCCACTGACAATCAGGCTACCGAGAGTCGGCCAGCCACAAGCAAAGAAGTTCAATCCCTCAGACAAGCCAATGACGATATGTCTTCCCAAGAAGAATCGTCATCCCAATGCAAAGTCTGGGACTTCTAGCGAACCAACAACTCCCTGTCCAGCATCGAGTATCAAACTGGGGGTCGCTAGTTTGCCAACAACTCCACGTTCGGCTCCACCAACAGAACCCCTAATGATCAAGCTGCCCAGGTCATCATCTCAGTCTTCATTTATATAGGGGGTGACCGAAGAAGAACTGGAACTGGCCAAGTATGTGGCTGTCCACACTGATGTTCCCTCCGCAGATGATGTAATCCCTCTAGAAAAGATACCTTACTTCATCAATAAAGGGCTATCTTTGAACTACCTCGAGCTTAATAAGCTTTGTACAATGTATGCTATGGAACACAGTATAGGCACTCACCTACACACACAGGTGATAAATGTTTACACCGCAAACTAGCTTACTCCAGTGGAAGACACTTACCGCATAATTGAGGGAGGGGACCATCCAATCATCTTCGGCCGGAAGGACGACCCATAGCCCTTCACCATAGAGAAGGTCGATCTCGAATCAGATGCCGAAAGACTGCCTCTGTATCTCTATAGCCCCCAATCCAAATACCTCATACAAAAATAGGGGTATGATCTGGAGACTACGCCAGGCTTGAACTACGGCACCAGTCGACGATTACCTTTAAAGTCGCCAGTCCCGGCTGGCAAACCACGGGACTACTACAGCAAGACCCGATGTGGATTAGGGTATGTCACGCCCACAACGACCCCTGAAAGTTCAGATGAGAAATGCGACTGGCATTCACATTCAACCGGATCACCAACTTCTGATTCGAATACCAGCATCGGAGACGTATTCAGACAAGTCCTGTCAGTCAATATGGCATTCGCCGACGCTTACAAAGAAGATGAAGACATTCCTGAAATCCTCGAGTTAGAGCCGTGGGCCCCACAGCTGGATACACAATAGGAAAAGCGGTTCGAACTGAGAGAACCTCCTACTGAAGATGAGGTTATACAGGTCGACCTCGGCAGCAAATCTTCTCCAAAACTAATCTTCGTCAGTAAAAGCCTAACAGACGAAGAGCGAGAATCACTGCTGGAACTTGTCAAAGAATATATTGATGTGTTCGCCTGGAGCTACGAAGACATGCCAGGACTAAACCCCGAAGTTGCCCTTCACAAGCTCAACATTCGGCCAGATGTAAACCCCGTCAAACAACAGCAGCGACGCTTCCGCCCTGGCATCATGGATGCGATCGAAGTCGAAGTCAACAAACTGATAGCCAGCGACTTCATTCGTGAAGAACAACATCCAGACTGGGTCGCCAACATAGTACCGGTCCTCAAGAAGAATGGGAAGATTCGAATCTGCATCGACTTCCATAATCTAAACGAGGCATGTCCCAAAGATGAATTCTCCCTCCCTATCACAGACATCATGATTGACAATACATGCGGCTTCGAACGCATGTCATTCATGGATGGTTTCTCGGGGTACAACCAAATCAAGATGTCTCCTGACGACGAAAAGCACACATCATTCCGAACACCGATTGGCACATATTGCTACACAGTTATGCCTTTTGGTTTAAAGAATGCTGGCACCACATATCAAAGAGCCATGAGTATCATCTTCAGAGACCACTTGCGCAAGACTGTGGAGTGTTATATTGATGACATCGCCGTCAAGAGTCGCTATAAGGGAGACCACCTGCATGATCTGATGACAGTGTTCGACCTGATGCGAGCACACAACCTGAAGATGAATCCTACAAAATCCTTCTTGGGCGTATCCAGCAAAAAGTTCCTGGGTTTTATTATTACTGCCCAGAAAATTCATGTAGACCCAGAAAAGACGAAGGCAATTATGGAGATGGATCTCCCGAGAAATCTCCGCGAACTCAGAGGCCTTCAAGGAAGGCTAGCTTACAACAGAAGGTTCATTTCTAACCTCTCCGGGCGATGTCGGCCATTCACCCATCTCATGAAGAAAGGCGTCTCATTCGTTTGGGATGAAGAATGTCAATGTGTCTTCGACAGCATCAAAGAATACTTGTCGAACCCTCTAGTCCTGGTGGCCCCGGTTGCTGGGAAACCATTCTTGCTATATGTACGAGCAATAGAGCATTCCCTCGGCGCTCTGCTGGCGTAAAACAATGATGCAGGCCATGAACAAGCTATATATTACCTCAGCCAAATGATGATCGGGCCAGAGCACAGATATACGGCTGTGGAGAAGGAATGTCTCGCCCTGGTGTTCGTCATTCAAAAGATGCGGCACTATGTCACGGGGAAAACCATACATGTGATATCACGAGTCAACCCCCTCAGGGTCCTCATGACTAAACCAGCGGCACTCAGCTCCCGCCTCGCCACATGGGCAATATTGATGTCTCCTTATCATATGGTCTTCGTCCCGCAAAAGGCTGTTAAAGGTCAAGCTCCGGCAGACTTTTTACCATCCCACCCAGGCTCAGAGTCGTCCAGAATATATGAAGGAATCCCAAATGAGGTCGTCGACTCACATGTGGCCTCCCACGATGATATATGGCGAATGTTATTCGACGGTGCTTCGAGAACTGGACCCAAGGTCAACATCGTCGTTGGAGTTGGGGTGGTATTGATTTCTCCTTCCGGACTGGTGATCAATCGTGCTTACTCCCTCGCGGAACCTTTCTCTAACAATGTGGCCGAGTACAACGCTTTGGTCATTGGCCTCCAACTTGCAAGAGAGCTGGGGGTAGAATATCTTGAAGCATACGACGATTCGCAGTTAATCGTCAATCAGATCCGGGGTTCATACGAAGTCTGCCATAAAGACATGATCCCCTATCACCAAATAGCGATCAATATTATTTTATCATTTGAGGGATTCTTCATCGAACACGTTCCCAGACTCTAAAACATCAAAGCCGATGCCCTAGCAGGCCTTGCCGCTTCCCTAGCAGTGCCAAACCATATTCATCATTCGGTTGACGTGATAGGCCACGAACTGGTCTGTCCCAAGAACAACGTTTAATTCGTGGTAAGTTATTCCGCTCAAACGATCGATGAAGCACCAAACTGGAGACAACCATTCATAGACTTCGTAGTCTACGACATCCTGCCCGAGAACCCAAAGGAAGCCACTTCCATCAGAAGGCGTTCTCTCAGATTCTTCTACGATACAGAGACGAAAATGCTGTATCGGCGATCCTACTATGGGTTATTGCTTCGGTGTCTGTCAAACGCAGAAGCCAAAGAAGTCGTACGCGAAGCTCATGACGGTGTCTGCGGGGCCCATCAGCCTGGCCCTAAATTGTAAGACCGTCTTCGCCGAATGGGCTACTACTGGCCCACGATGGTAGCATATGTGATAGACCATGCAAGAAAGTGTAAAGTCTGCCAAGTCCATGCGGACTTCATCCACCAGTCATCTAAATTTCTACATCCAACAGTGGCATCCTGGCCATTTGAAGCATGGGGAATGGACATTATCGGTCCGATTACTCTACCATCCTCCCGAGGACATCGCTTCATACTCGCAATCACGGATTACTTCATCAAACGGGTAGAAGCTATTCCGCTCACAGAAGTAAAGACTTCAAATGTGATCAGCTTCCTCAAGCATCATGTCATCTATCGCTTTGGACTTCCCCGAAGGATCATCCACGATAACGGTCCTCAGTTCGTAAGCCATGCCTTCTATCGGTTCTGCGACAAGCATCGCATCCAGAATATTGCTTCAACATCATACAATTCGACAGCAAATGAGTTGGCAGAAGCATTCAACAAAATAATCAACAAACTTCTCAAAAAGTTTGTGTCTTCCAATAAACGTGACTGGAACGAGAAGCTTGGTGAATGCTTATGGGCGTACCGTACTACAGTCCGAACAGCCACTGGGAATACCCCATTTTCCCTGGTATACGGGAGTGAGGTAGTCCTCCCGTTGGAGACTCAAATACCCTCATTCCGTGTCTCCCTTACTTACCAATTGACGACGGACGATAACTACCGTCGTCGGCTACAAGAGTTGGAGGCCTTAGATGAAAAGTGCCTCTTGGCTCAGCAACGAATCGAGCTATACAAAGCACGCATCTCCGGAGCCTTCAATAGGAAGGTTAAAATCAGAACATTCCAAGTGGGCGATCTCGTTCTGGCAGTCCGGAGGCCGATGGTCATGACTCACAAAACTGTCGGCAAATTCCAGCCAAAATGGGAAGGTCCGTTTATCATTGAGGCCGTATTCTCCAACGGTGCTTGCCGCCTCGTAAAACAAAACGGAGACTTGCTCATGTTGCCCGTCAACGACAAGTTCCTGAAGAAATATTATGTCTAAACGACCTTTTCCAGATTATCGAGTCATGTACCCGCTGGTACCGCTGAACTCATATTCACAAAACTCCAGATCATCGAGTCATGTACCCGCTGGTACCGCTGAACTCACATTCGTAAAATTCCAGATTATCGAGTCATGTACCCGCTGGTACCGCTGAACTCATATTCACAAAATTCCAGATTGCTGAGTCATGTACCCTCTGGTACCGCTGAACTCACATCCTTCTTCCACAAAAATCCCAGATTATTGAGTTATGTACCTTCTGGGACCTCTGAACTTACACTTTGATTCCAAAATTCCTGGATTGTCGAGTTATGTACCCGCTGGTACCCCAGAACTTACATCCCGGTCACTCTTTTGGGGAGAAAGTCATGTATAACCATGCCTCTGAACTTTCTTCTTGAAAGAGCTCCTTCCTCATGATCCACTACCCGCACTCCCAGTGCACAAAAAGGGTAACAGATCCACAAATTTCCAAAACGACCATGTCGATGTTACCTCTGAGTCGTCTCAATTTTGCCAAAAACAAATTACCCCTCTACATAGAACTTCCATGTCCTCATTACCTCTGAGTCATTCTATGTACCCCCCTTCATTGAGCCCACTCCTGCCATGTCCTCATTGCCTCTGAGTGGGAAGGCTCCGTCGAAGAAACCCTCATGCTTGCCATGTCCTCATTACCCCTGAGTAAGTATGTTGATTCCCTTTTGACTTATTGTCCGTACCCACAACCGGAGTACGCCAAGGATAATAGGTCCACAAATATCCTCCGTTGAGTCCACACCTGCCATGTCCTCATAACCACTGAGTAGGAAGATTCCGCGGTAAAAAAAGGCCTCATGCTTGCCATGTCCTCATTACCTCTGAGTAAGTATGTTGGTTCCCTTTCATCCTATTATCCGTATCCTAAGCCAGGGTATGCCAAGGATAATAGGCCCATAAATGTCCTTTGCTAAGTTTCTCAGCACAGGCCCATCACTTCTCATTATGCCCCGGGAGCCCAGCTGCTCCACGGCATTCTTTCTCCCGCTACCAGGAACGTCCATGACCACCTTACCGTGGAACTGTTCTAGGTATCCCCAATCAAACTTGTTATCCGTACCTAAAATCAAGGTATGCCAAGGGTAACAGGTCCACATACAAGTCCCCCATGCAGGACAAACACCACCATAACACCACAGACACAACAAGCAGTACAGGTAAAGGGTAGAATAAAACATACTCTTTTATTTGGAAGACGAAAATACTGCATGTTCTAGGGACAAACGTCCCACATAAAGAAAGAAAAAGAACAAAAATAAAAAAAAGAAAAAAGCCGTCTATGGTTCGGCGGTACATAATTCCAGGAGACGGTTCTTCACCAAGGCGGTCTCCCGTTCAAGCCGCTGCCTAGCTCGACGCTCGGCCACATGGGACAATCGCTCCGCACTATCCAAGTCCATGTGCGCCCGCCAGCCCTCCTCAAACTTCTTCAGAGCGCATTCCAGATTAGCAGACGTTCTGGAAACCCTTTCGACATCCTGAACAATCAGCTCCTTGTCCGTACGAGAAGCTTCAAGCTCAGACTCCAAAAAGGCCAGCTTCTTCTGAAGCTCGAGAATCTGCTCCCTGGTAGCGGTTCTTCCCTGGGAGGCGGCCGCCTCCCGAGTTCTGCAAACCTGACTCCGGTGGCTCAGTTGGTCGTACAAAAGAGACAGGTCGCCAAGGTCCTTTGCTATAGTCGTCTTAGATGTATCTTGTGCGAGCCTTATCTTCTCCAGGGTGGTGGTGAGGAACTCCCTCTCCTAATCAATTGCTGCAGACAAATCAGCTTGTCGCAGCACTTGAAACTGGGCCATCAGCTGATCAGCCTCCAGCAGTTTTGGCTCCAGAAGCGCGGCTATCCCTTCCCCGCCAGGAAGGGTTTTGAGAATGTCAATCTGGCCCTGGGCGCATTGTCGGGCCAAGGTGAAAGGAGTCCCCCGCTCCACAGCAGCGTCTACTTCCCTCTTCAAATGGCGATAGAAGCTATCAACCACATCCTACGATACCTCATCCAGAACTTCTGTAGAGGACGATATCAGAGGAAGTGTGGCCGACAGTGTCGAGGAAGACGCAACAGAACTTGCCGCCCCTGCCACAAGGGAAATAAATTCTGAGCGAAAGGATGCCTGAACAGCGGCCAATTCCTCCTCCGCGGCCCGAATGATTTGGATACTCGATAAAGCTGAGAGGTCAACCCCCAAAGTCATACAAGCAGAGAAAGATACAGGGGCCATTGCCCTTTGTTCGGGCTGTGACGCCATATGAACTCCTGAACTCGATTCGGCGGGAGGTCTCTCAAGACAAGCCGGAAGAGTAGGGGGCATGCTCCCTTCCGCTAGATCCTTTCTGGCAGAGCCTACCATAACAATGTCCGTCATCGGTATTGAAAGGACAGGACCTGTATGCCCTGAACAACCATTAATCAGTCTAACCCGAAGGATGTGATGATAGAGCGAATAGGCCTCCTCATTAGTTAAAATGTGGCTTATCTTACCAGGGGATGGTTGTAAAGGCTGAGGCTTGTTCACAACCACCATAGCCCCCTCACCTATGACCTTCGGGCCAAATTTGGCTGGCTCTTCTGCTCCAGCCGTCCCGGAGATGGATGCGGCTCGATCAGCGTCACCTTGACAAAATTCAACAGTTTCGGGAACAGGTTCATCGAAGCCCCCGTCTCTCGAGTCACGACCTCGGCAACCTGAGATTCCTCTTCTTCTGACACCTACGAGAGGGAAGGAAAATGATTAGGATCAAAGCTAGAAGAAAGAAAGAACTAAATAGAGATGGTAGTGACTTGTTTACCTCCGACGCGGGGTCAACTTCCTCGCCTATTTCCATTATAGTTAACTTGCGATGTCTGGTCGAAGCCAGTTTCCGGGAGCGAGGAATACCGCCAACAGGAGAAATTTGCCTGCTACGCTTTCGTACAGGACCAGGTGCAACGGGTGGCTGATCTGCCACCACCTCATCTGACAAAACAGGCGGCTGATCCGCCCCAACATCTTCCACCGGACGGGAAGAGTCATCTGCATCATACTCGTCGCCCTCATCATCCGCAGTAATAGAGTCCGAATCTGGCACTTCGACTCTATTCTTCCTCTTCCTCGTCTTGGCCCCTGGGACCTCTCATCCAGGCCAGTACCAACAATAAAACTGGCACCCGGGTTAAAACCGACAGGGAGTTTGTTCGCCATAATATGGTACAAAGCCGCCATATACAAAATCTCTACCGACGCCTTAATAGCAGGGACCGAGAAAATAGTATGGGTATGGAATGTATCATAGTAGTGCCAGGCCCTGATACCGTCAAGAAGGCTACCTTCAAAACCCAGACAAGAGCTGGGACTGTCCAGAAAAAGCTGGCTGTATCCAAACTGTCGGGAAAACCTGCTGGACAGATAAGGCTCCAGGAAGACAGCATTGTGGTTGCGATACACCAGATGAGCGGGGCGGATGTTACGCAGCCACAGAAGCATCTGGCCGTCCAGAAGCTGAGGGGGCCCAATATCGTCGAGATGTACAGCCGTTATTTCCTCATCAGTAAAACGAGGGACAGATACGAAAAAGTTGTACATATCTGCTCTCGCCAGCACCATCCGACAGGTGTGCATGGTCTCGTACTCTTAAGTCTCATTGCGATAACGGAAGATAAAAACGTCGTCGTCAGTTACACCGTCTTCAGAGCCCGATCTCATCAAAGACGGATAGTGCATCAGCAGCCACCCCATCAGATATTGATAGGACAGCTCAGTCCGTTCAAAATCTTTTGTTACATCGCAGGCGATGACCTTGGACGTAAAAGTGCGGAGGCTACGGTGTATGCTGCACACCATGGCCGGGGGGAGAGCTAGTTTGACTCCCAAAACTAGCTTCACAGCCGGAAGGATAAAATTACGACTGATCCTCTCAATAGAACTAGCTCCTCCCGAGACTACGCAATTTCGCAGCCATACCATCAAGAATCCTGCCAGGAGCGCCTTCTCTGACAGCTCTTGGGTATCCTGATAAAAATAACCAAAAGAGTCGGTTTGACTCCCAAATCTGTCACTAGTGGTGGCCACCCTCTTGGCTGACGACACCAAGGCTTGAATTGCCTCCCGGGATTGAGGACGTCGGGAAGTAACTCGACCTGAGGCACCCATCGAAAAGAGATAGCGTACCCAGTCCTTAGTGTGGGGAGCATTCCCTTCCGAACTGCTGTCCTTCTTGGCTATCTGCTGACATGTGATATAGTGGCACAATATCTCTTGATAAATAGCCACGAAGCCTGGATACCGTTCCTCCAACTCCTCGAACTCCTCATTCGTAGGAGTGTACGCCTCAAAAGCTTCATCCCCCCAAGGAAGCTTGGAAATCGCGTGCATTTCATGGAGTGCAAGTCCCATTTCCCCTACGGGTGTATAGAAGGTTCACGTACGGCGGTTATACATCTCCAGCAGAGATATAAATAATCTCTTGTTTATGGGCAAGCCATGACTGGTTCCCCGAATAGCATGATAAAGACCAATCTCACACAAAAAGGCCTCATACTTTCGTGAGATCCACATAGACAGATTGATCTATTAGGGAATGGGGTGTATCCAACTCGGGAGCGTCAACCGGCCAATGGGATAGGAGCCCTTCCGAGCAAGTTGGTTCAGGAAAGTGTCGGCTGCAGAAAATGTGAAATTGGGACCCGGCACATTCAAGAAAGTTCCCGGGGCCAATCCTATTACATAGCAGCTGGCATGCACCTTGCCCGCACACACTGACTTCATACTGTTGTTGTAATGGATGTCTCCCACAAACATCCCATTTCGTGTAGGAGTCAAAGACTCTTCCATCTTTCGGTCCAGTGGGAGCATATTAAACCAAGATAGTGGAAAGTGACGCTCCATTTGGGGGATGCGGATCGCCATCCCGTTAGAAATAAAACTCCAGTTCTCTGACACATCCAGAACTTGACTGTTCTTCACAGTCAAGGCGTCTTCGAAGAAGAACGCAGGCTTCAGGTATTCCCCATCTAATTTCCCCGAGTTCATCATAGCGCAGAGAAAATAGAAAGGCTGGTTCTTGAGGGCATTCAATCTCGCCGGAGGCTCGTCACTAGGTAACTGGTCCGCCACATACCGAACTATATGGTCGTACCTATAGCCTATAGCGGCTTGGGCACGACCCACCAGGGGTTCTCCAGCAGCATTAACTGGCAAATTCACTGAGAAGAAGACAAAAGAAATAAGTTAAAAAGATGGCCAAGGAAAAACTGACTAGTGCCCTCAAGCCTATGCGGCTCGGGTTCAATGAAGCCTCAGGCGGCCCAACTCAGAAAAAAGATTATGCGGCTCCGACTAGTGGAGACTCATGCTGTAGTGACTAAACAAAGTTATGCGGCTCTGTTCAAACGCAGTCCCATGCGACAGAGTTCGAATAAGTTTAGGAGGCTCATACGACAAAACGAGTTCATGCGAGCCTATGCGGTCCAGATCAAATGTGCTTGTGCGGCTCAATACAGATAAGTTCATACAGTCCAGTTCGAATATGCTTATTGGTCCAAATCAGGTAAGCTTATGCTGAGCTTATGTGGCCCCATTAGAGAAGTGCTTATGCGGCCACGATAACAGATCTCATACGGCTCAGACATGGAACATACCCCATGCGGCTCGAGACGTGTATGCGGCACACAGAAAGATGAAAGCTCACGCATAAAATATGCGACGTAGCCATGATTGTCAGGGTTCCAAACTCACGCAAAAGTCTTTACCGGCGATGGCGGGGTGAACGTCGAGGTGAACTACGGGTACAACCGCTGGCGGAGGAGCTGCCACATTCGTCGCCGCAGAAGCAGCTTTCTTACCCTTCACCGCCGATGAAGACGCTGCCTTCTTAGCCTTCGCCGCAACAGTCTTCTTGGGAGCCATTACTATGATCAGAGAAGGAGGACGAGGACAAGAGAGCTAGGGCAAGAGCGGAAAGTAAAGAAAATCTCTTTTCCAAACACTCTGCTATTTATAGGCAGAACCCCAATGGACCGACGCATCGATCCATGTGCAGTATAACCGACTCTTCGGTTATTAAGGCAATCTAATTATTTAAGGCTAAACTCTTGGGATCCTGCCCCAAAAAGCGGCCTTAAAACTGACGACAAATCAATAGCAATTAATGCAAAAGATTTGCACACGTGGCAGGATGATGTAGCAAGGAGCTCATGCGGCCAGACAGCCTATGCGGCCAAAGAGTCCAGGCGGCTGGGTGGCCAATGCGACTGAGGAGGCCATGCGGCTGGGACATCCATACGGCTAGGTCATCATATACGGCCAGAAGAGTTTATACATAGCCATGCTTCTTATTCAAAGTATTTCAATTTTGCAAATTAAAAACTTTGAAGGGGGTCTTGTAGAAGCATGAAAAAGAATAAAGAAAGGTCCATACGGCCAAGGATCCCCATGCGGCTCAGAGAGCTCATGCGGCTCAGAGATCCATGCGGCTCAGAGATCCATGCGGCTCAAGAGTCTATGCGGCTCGAACCATACGGCCCAGAGAGGAGCCACGTGACCTTCAACAGCTCTTCCCTTCGCCTTTTTCTGTATTTAATGCCCTGACGGCTGACAGCTCTGACAGATGACAGCTTTGACATAAAGGCGCAATAATGACTGACATAAAGGAGTGTTCCTAGGGAAGAGGAGGAGATCTTCTCACAGCTGACAGAATCCACCGAGCCCCGAGGCATACGGCTGCTGTATTTATGCGGCCGCCCACTTCATGCGACCGCCTACTTCATGCGGCCACCCATCTTCATGCGACTGCATCCCTTATGTGGTCGCCCGTCAGCATACGGCTGCCTATCCTCATGCGGCTGACTATCTTCATACGGCTGTTCGTCCCCATGCGGCTGCCCATCTTCATGCGGCCGTTCATCCTCATGACCAGTGGAGACACGTGGCACTTTTTACAACGATTGAGACACGTGGCATTCTTATCTTCCTAGGATTGTGGATGCTAACAAATCCTAATAGAATCAGATTTACTGTAATCACCATAATTATCCAAATCGAGCAAATTAGACACGTGGCAAGCCATCACAAGTCGCAAATATTCACGGTAATCAACATTTATTGCCCACAGAGATTTGATGCAATCATATTAATTGCTCAAAACTATTATATTCAAGATGAGCGGCCCAGATTCATTGATCCTTAACCGTCGACTTTTGAGAATGGACAATCATTGTAAACCCTAATGATGCCCCCCCACTCTTATAAATAGCAAGGTTCCATTCCCTTGCAAAGGAGCAGGGCACAGGACAACACACCCCCCTCAGATCCAGAGAGTTAGAGAGAATATACAAAGATCGAGAGGACAAAAGAGCATAAACAGAGAGAACAAGGAGAGCATTTCTTCATCAACGCCAAGCAGTTCTTCTACAGAGCCAAGGCTGCACCCGATCGTCCAAGGAGTAAGGCAAAGCTGCCGTCGCTTTCTTGAGCCTCTATCGTCACCCCCCCCAGAATCTAAAATAAATAATTGTACTTAAATTGTTGTACCTAGGTTATCGCCCCTAGGCTTTCTTTGTACAAGCGAGTTTGTATTATGAGTCTAAGTTCAGTCCTCCTACATAAATTGTTCTGTACTTTTACAATCAATGGCAAACAATGCAGCTATAGACTGTCATGAGGGTAGTATTATGTTCAGTCCTCCAGGTACGACACCATTCAGTGTCAGGAGGACAGGGCCGGAGATCAGCCTAGAGCCGAACTATTGTGCGACAGTTGGGGAGTTAGCACCGCCACACCCTATCATTAGGGAGTTTATGGATGTATTCCCAGAGGATCTTCCAGGACTTCCGCCTGACAGAGATGTGGAGTTCACTATAGATTTAGAATCGGGTTCATCACCAGTATCCCGGGCTTGCTATAGAGTGAACCCCAAGAGGGCCGTAGAGATAAAGGAGCAGATTGATGACCTGTTGAAAAAGGGTTTTATTCGATCTAGTGCTTCTCCATGGAGAGCGCCAATACTTTTTGTGCCGAGGAAGGATGGTACAGTCCGATTGTGTATTGACTACCGGGCATTGAATACCATCACCATTAAGAACAAATATCTTCTGCCCAGGATAGATGATTTGTTCGACCAATTGAGTGGGGCAAAGGTATTTTCCAGGATAGATTTGAGATCCGGTTACCACCAGGTGAAAGTCAGGGCTGCAGACATTCAGAAGACGGCGTTCAACACGAAGTATGGGGAGTACGAGTTTTTGGTGATGCCATTTGGTCTCACAAATGTTCCAGCTGTCTTTATGAACTTGATGAATAAGATATTTCACCAGTATCTGGATAAGTTTGTCGTAGTATTTATCGACGACATCCTGATATACTCGAAGACGTCGAAGGAGCACGCAGAGCACTTGCAGACAGTTTTGGGGATTCTGAGGCAGTAGAGATTGTTTGCCAAATTGTCGAAGTGCGAGTTCTTTTTGGACCGAGTGGAGTTTTTCGGTCATATAGTCACTGGAGAGGGGATCTCGATGGATCCCAGGAAGATTGCTGCCGTTGAGACATGGAAGGCTCCGACGTCAGTTTCAAAGATCAGGAGCTTTTTGGGTTTAGCAGGCTATTATAGGAAGTTCGTCCAAGATTTTACTAGGATAGCTGAACCCATGACGAAACTGACACGGAAGGACGCAGAGTACATCTGGTCAGAGGACTGCCAAGCAGCATTTGAAAAACTAAAGAGGAGGCTGACGACCGCTCCAGTTCTGATATTACCTTCAGGGTCTAGAGGTTTCACCATATACAGCGATGCTTCGGGAAAGGGGCTAGGATGTATCCTACAGCAGCATGGAAAAATGATTGCTTATGTATCTAGGCAATTACGGACTCATGAGCGGAACTATCCTACCCACGACCTAGAGTTAGCTGTGGTGATCTTTGCACTCAAGTTGTGGAAACACTACTTATACAGAGAGCGTGTGAAAATCTTTACTTACCACAAGAGCTTGAAGTATGTTTTCACACAGAAAGAGCTGAACATGAGGCAAAGATGATGGTTGGAGTTGATGAAGGACTTTGACATCGATTTATAGTATCATCCCGGGAAGGCAAATATGGTGGCGGATGCGCTGAGCAGGCATCCGATGGCATGGTATCTGATGATAGATCGACATTTACGGAAAGATCTGGAGAAGCTCGGTATAGAGATAGTTCGACCAGGATCAGTGATACAGATGATGGAGCTAGACATTCAGTCATGTTTGATAGAGCAGATCAAGGAGGCACAGTCTACAGACGAGAGCCTTAGCAGACTTCGAGCCCAGGCTTTAGCTGGATTGCTAGATGACTTTACCATAGCAAATGATGGATCCTTGAGACATGGCAGCCGGTTATGCATACCGAAGATAGAGCTGATAGAGGTAGTCTTGCAGGAGGCGCATAGATCACGATATTCTATTCATCCTGGTGCCAACAAGATGTACGGTGACTTGCGAGAACATCTTTAGTGGCACGGAATGAAGAGGGATGTATCATATTTTATTTCGAGATGCCTAGTTTGCCAGCAGGTCAAGGCAGAGCATCAGAGGCTAGCTGGTCTATTGCAGCCGTTATCCATTCTCGAGTGGAAGTGGGAACACATTACGATGGACTTCGTTTCAGGGCTTCCTCGTTCCCAAGGAGGAAAGGATACCATTTGGGTCATCGTTGACAGGCTGACGAAGTGTGCACACTTCATACCCTTCAAGGTGGGGCTCTCCACCGAGAAGTTGGCAGAGCTATACATGCAGCAGATAGTTCGCTTGCACGGAGTACCAGTGAGCATCGTGTCAGACCGAGATAGCAGATTCATGTCCCACTACTGGAGGAGCTTGCGGGAAGAGTTGGGCAGTCGGCTCAAGTTCAGTACAGCGTACCACCCGCAGACAGATGGACAGTCTGAAAGGATGATACAGACGCTAGAGGACATACTGAGGACTTGTGTGCTGGACTTTGGCAGATCATGGGAGAGCCATCTGCACTTGGTAGAGTTTTCATACAATAACAGCAACCAAGCCAGCATCGGTATGTCTCCTTTCGAGGCACTATATGGACGACGATGCCGTACACCGCTCTTTTGGGATGATGTTGGGGATGGAGTTATGCTTGGGCCAGAGATGATCACGGATGCAGCAGAGAAGGTCGGGATGATCAGAGACAGGCTCAGAGTTGCTCAGGACAGGCAGAAACACTGGGCCGATGCTAGTCGCAGACCGATGGAGTTCGCCGACGGAGATATGGTGCTGGTGAAGATATCGCCTACTAGGGGGACGATCCGGTTCGGACAAGGCGGCAAGTTGAGCCCCAGATACATCGGACCGTTTGAAATACTTGGCAGGATCGGAGAGGTAGCTTACAGGGTTGCACTTCCACCCAACCTAGCAGGATTTTATGATGTCTTTCATGTGTCTCAGCTGAGGAGATATATTCCAGACCCCAGCCATGTGCTAGATCATTCAGAGTTGGAGATCGGACCGAACCTTGCAGTTACTGAGCAGCCAGTGGAGATATAGGACATGAGGGAGAAGAGGCTGAGGAACAAAGTTATACCCTTAGTACGAGTAGCTTGGAGCTGTCACTCTCCGGGAGAATCTACTTGGGAAAGGGAGTCGGACATGAGGGAGAAGTATCCTTACTTGTTCGACCCAACATCCGCGAGGGAACCACCCGTTCCCGCTTGATACCTTAGAGGTTAGTCTTAATAATAGCCTTAGTCATTCTTTGTATTGCTTGTTATGTTAGAATGTTTGTAGAGTCTTCGATCCTTGTGAATTTCGAGGACGAAATTTTTCAAGGAGGGAAGATTTGTAAGCTCCTAGTTTTTAAATATTATTTTTATAATTTTAAATAGTGTTTATATCCTTAAAATGATTTATTATAATTATTAGAAATTTTCTAAAATTTTTAAATGGTTTTTAAATAATTTTTAAAGCAAAAATATCATTTTATGAATTTTAAAATGGTTATAATAGCAATTTGTAATTGTTTTAAATGTTTTAATCACTGTTTGCAATATTCGAATTGTCTGTGCAAATTAAATTTTACACAGAACCACAGCAGGGGTGTATATGCAAATTGGATTTTGTATTAACTAAGGCGGTTGGGTTTAGTGTAATTATCAAACTAGGAGGGGGCTTTCTGTAAAACCCTAACCCGACCACCGCCTCGCTCTGTCGTCGTCTCCGGCTAACCCCGGCCTAAACCCTAACCCTAATCCCTAATTTTTTGGCCAAAACCCAAATTTTCCACCTCCTTCCTGCCTATAAAACCACCCCGACCGAAACCCTAGCCTAGAACACCACCCCGACTACTCCAGTACCAGTCCTGCCCCCCTTCTTCTCCGACCAACCTCGCCGGAGTTCGCTTTTGCCAGCCCGACGGTTACAGCCCACGTCGACTGCCCCAACCACCGCCATCTTGCTAGCCTCGACGAGCAGAGGCCAGCGCCACTCTTCGTCGCCGACCACGATGCCTCCTCCGCCGTATCGCATCCCCGACAGCAACCCTTAGACGGACACGTAAGTGTCATTCCTCCTACGTGTCGAGTCGTATCTCGTGTATACGTGTGTGGACTCGCCCAGTAATGGGGAGTCCAGTGATGAGTGTGGACACGGCTAGTTCGAGTCGAACGTGTCGTACACGTCCCGGATACAGGATTTGACCATTCTTCGTGTCCTTAACTGTCAGGACACGAAGTATATGTTATTGGGTTTAAAATCCGTTAACCTAAACCATAATAAAATTAATTAAAACCCTACCCTTATCACATAACTCGAGCTGACCCCCAAGCCAGCCCGAGCCATGTTAAGCCCCTGTTCCCCTAGCCCGAGTTCGAGCCCCCCCTTTTATTTTGTTTTTGTTTTTATTTTATTTTGTTTTATTTATATATATATATATATATATGTATATATGTATTTATATATATATATATGTATATGTATTTATATATATATATATATTATTATATATATACTGTTATATATATATATGTATACTGTATGTATATATATATAATATATATATATATATATATATATATATATATTTGTTGTATGTGTATATATATAAATTTCAAATTCAATTTTGTGCAAAATATCATTATGTTTAAATTCACAAGTTATTTTATTATATAATTTTGTGACTTGTATATTTTACCACTTTAAAATATATTTATATATATATATTTGAATTCTTGTATTTTATTAACCATGGCCATTTGAAGTCCAAACCTAGCATCAGTTTTTGGACCCAAATGTGTCTAATACATTCAGAGTCTGTACAAGTCATATTGGACTTGATTCATGACTTTGGGTCCCGTATCTGGACTTCGGTTCAATTTCGAATACGTGAAAAAAATAGTAAATAATTAATTAATTATTTTCCAGAAATTGTTACTTGCTGTTTTTCAATTTTTATATATATTTTAAGTGCTGTAAAAATTTGGAAAAAATTGTATTTAAATACTATCTTAATTTAGCTAAGTTAATATAATTTTTCCAGCATTTAATAAGTACTTTTGGTATTTTATAAAAATAGGAAAACAGAACTCATTTTCAGGATACATATGTTTGCTGATTTTTAATAAATATCTATGAAGGTTTATAAATTCCAGAAAAATTAGTATAAATTTCTATAATTAACAAGGATCATTTTGATACTTTATTTTATGTAAAACTGACCATTTTGTCTATCTCAAAAATTGTTGGAACAAAGTGTACAGTTGATATATTTATTGAATAGTTATGACTTACAATATTTTGTGTTGAATTGAGTTATAGTCGTTTTGAACCTCACCCTACACTAGTGTAAAGGCCCTAGAAAGTTAGTTTGGATATTGTGTCACCCCACATTGGTCTCCTATGCTAAAGTCATCATTTGGCTAGGTGTCCAGTCAGAAAGTCGTGTCACACAACTAGAGTCTTAGTGTTTAACTTAGTGTGAAAACTAAGTTTATGTATTATTTCTACAGTGACGTGTCACCAGGCATCTATAGTATTTCTATCGCTACCTTGTTTTGCTAAAGGCAAGTACTTCTACAAACTTTTCATACTGTTACTACAATAACTGTGATCCCACCATGTTAAATATTGATCCTTGGGGTAGCAAGTTAAACCTTCACATGTTGTATTACTTTCAGTCTCTACCATGCTTAGGACAGTTTTTATATCTCTCACATGTTTAACAACGGGTTAAGGAAAAACTGCTAGTAGAGCACGTGATCATGCCCCCTTCTCCGTATGTATTTACCACGCACGGTAATATTTTATATGTAACTTTGCCGTATGTTCTGATCCCACGTTTGTGTATGGATATACACCGATGTCGTTAGTACACGTATGTGCATTCCAGAAAAACTTAATATGTACCGCTGTACATCCTATTTATCTATTGACCGATCACGTACATGCTACGGTTTTAAACTTTAAAACAAACATATGTTGCCATTTCTAAAAGAACCAATTAAACCATGATATGCCATGATTCCAGTTTATTACACTTCTGTTCATTTTCATGTTTCGTATATTTAGTTTGTTAGAATCAGTACTTGCTTCCGTCCTGACAGGATAACATTGTAGGTATACTTACTGAGGAGGAGTTGCTTTGTGATTCCTATTATGGAGTTGCTACCGAGGACCAGACTTTATCTTACGAGGATGTACCTGCGGAGAAACTCGTCTAGTTTGTGTAGTTGCTCTAGATATTTGAGAGTAGTCATATATTAGACTACGTATTTTGTAACTGGACCAGTATCCAGTTTTACATTTTGGACTTGTACTTAGAACTTACTTATATACGAGATCACTTTTGTGTTTGGAACATTTCTGTGTCATTATTACATATAGAACTGTTAGCACACTTTGGTCTTATCTTATTTGCATTTAGAACAGCTTACTACGCTTTATCTCAAGCGTAGGCTGGACATGACTCGGCCCGGCCCAACAATTTGGGTAGCGGATCGTGACATGTTTTTAGTGGTGGCCCATACAGGTCCCGACTAAATTGTTTGGTTACGTTATTGTACCAAGCATGCCTGCAATTAGAAATTTAAGGTAACTAGACAATACTATGAATGACGCTTAGAACACCTAGAGGATTACTAGGATTGGAACATAGGAAACACATCACATCATATGCTCCTTATTACAAAATTAGACTTTCTTGTTGTTTATGATTGTTTATTTAAAAGAGTCCTTATAAGTTCATTTATTTATTAGATGGTGCTCACCCGCTCATCCCAGTATGCCACACCTGAAAATGGCATACTTCCTATCCAGTCGGTTGACCAGTTGACCGATGTACCTCCACCACAACCTACTATACTCCCCCACTCCACAAATCCACCAACCCAAATGCCTCCACTACCTTCCACATCACAGACCCAACAGGACCCGATACTCCCACCACCACCTATTACTATACATGCCCAGGCTTTCGTCACTCTCGACGGGAACTCACTGATCACTCTGATCCAGGGGTTCCTAACGACCATCAGGAGCAGAACACCCTACTCCGTCAGAGCATGGAGCGTTCTGAGGAGCGTACCGTGGTCCCACCACCTGTAGAGCCACGGCAGAGAGCAGGGACAGTCAAGGACTTCATGGGCCTGAACCCCAAGGAGTTCTTAGGGACTGAGGGCATCGTAGTAGCAGATGACTGGCTAGACTCAGTAGAGAAGAAGCTCCTTAGAGCTAGGTTGCCGAGTGACCTCCAGGTCGAGGCAGCAGGATTTTTGCTGATAGACTTGGCAGGAGTTTGGTTCAGGAATGAGCCACTATTCGCGAAAGAAAAGGCCACTTAGGATCAGTTCAAGACCCAGTTTAAGAAGAAATTCTTCTCGACCACCGCTAGGGTAGCCATGGGGCTACGATTCCAGAACATCCAGCAGGGGAACCGTTCTGTTGATGAATATGCAGCAGAGTTTAGTCGCCTGAGCTGTTTCGCTCCTAGTCTAGTTACAGACCCAGAGGAGATGACGCGTCGATTTTGCCATGGTCTAGTTCCAGATATTGGCATTCTTATAGTGGCAAACGGTACGACTGACTACTACCAGAGCCTAGAGTTAGCCCGGAACATAGAGGAGCGTCTTCAGTCTTACAAGAGGCCGGCTTCTGTACACCATGAGGGACCCTCCAAGCGTCAGGCTTTCCAGCCGAGAGCACCGACGCCGCACCAGCAGACATACCATCCTCCCGTACCACATCACCCGACCCCATCAGTTAGAGCCCCGGGACCCCTGCAGCAGAAGGGAGCTGTGTGTTCTTTCTGTAAAAGGCCAGGCCATGACGCTTTCGTCTGTAGGAAGAGGTTGGGACTGTGTTTAGCTTGTGGGTCTACCATCCATCAGCTTCGAGACTGCCCAGTAGCAAGGGTACCAGGTGCCGGACTACCGTCTAGAGGACTGCCGCTTCCGACTCAGCAGCAGAGGTTTGGGCAACATCTGCAGCAGCAGAAGGGACCCCAGGGGAAGGCTTATAGTCTGGCTCTTGAGGCGGAACCGGAGCATATTTTGGAACCAGATTATTTGGATGACGTCATCACAGGTCATATTTATTTGCATACTTTTTTAGCTCTATGCTTATTTGATTCTGGTGCATCACATAGCTTCTTGTCATTAGAGTTTATGCATAAACACCACTTAGTAGCTACACCTACCGAGGAGATGAGTAGAGTAATGACGGAAGGCGGACCAGTGCCCACTAGGGCTATCTATCGATGCTCTATTACTATAGCTGGGAGAGAGTTTAGGGGACGATTCTTTGTGATGCCACTCCCCGGGTATGATATCATATTGGGGATGGACTGGCTTAGCTATGCTCACGCAGCTATAGACTGTCATGAGGGTAGTATTCTGTTCAGTCCCCCAGGCACGACAACATTCAGTGTCAGGAGGACAGGGCCGGAGATCAGCGTAGAGCCGAACTGTTGTGCGACAGTTGGGGAGTTAGCACCGCCACACCCTATCATTAGGGAGTTTATGGATGTATTCCCAGAGGATCTTCCAGGACTTTCGCCTGACAGAGATGTGGAGTTCGCTATAGATTTAGTACCAGGTTCATCACCAGTATCTCGGGCTTACTATAGAGTGAACCCCAAGGAGGCCGTAGAGATGAAGGAGCAGATTCTTGACCTGTTGAAAAAGGGTTTTATTCGATCTAGTGCTTCTCCATGGGAAGCACCAGTACTTTTTGTGCCGAAAAAGGATGGTACAGTCCGGTTGTGTATTGACTACCGGGCATTGAATACCATCACCATTAAGAACAAATATCCTCTGCCCAGGATAGATGATTTGTTCGACCAATTGAATGGGGCGAAGGTATTTTCCAGGATAGATTTGTGATCCGGTTACCACCAGAAGAAAGTCAAGGCTGCAGACATCCAGAAGACGGCGTTCAACACGAAGTGTGGGCAGTACGAGTTTTTGGTGATGCCATTTGGTCTCACAAATACGCCAACTGTCTTTATGAACTTGATGAATAAGACATTTCACCAGAAAGTGATTGCTTATGCATCTAGGCAATACCGGACTCATGAGCAGAACTATCCTACCCACGACCAAAAGTTAGCTGCGGTGATCTTTGCACTCAAGTTGTGGAAACACTACTTATACAGAGAGCGTGTGGAAATCTTTACTGGCCACAGGAGCTTGAAGTATGTGTTCACGCAGAAAGAGCTGAACATGAGGCAAAGACAATGGTTGGAGTTGATGAAGGACTTTGACATCGATTTATAGTATCATCCCGGGAAGGCAAATATGGTGGCGGATGCACTGAGCAGGCATCCGATGGCATGGTATCTGATGATAGATCGGCATTTACGGAAAGATCTGAAGAAGCTCGGTATAGAGATAGTTCGACCAGGATCAGTGATACAGATGATGGCGCTAGACATTCAGTCAGGTTTGATGGAGCAGATCAAGGAGGCACAGTCTACAGACGAGAGCCTTCGCAGACTTCGAGCCCAGACTTTAGCTGGATTGCTAGATGACTTCACCATAGCAGATGAGGGATCCTTGAGGCATGGCAGCCGGTTATGCGTGCCGAGGGGAGAGCTGATAGAGACAATCTTGCAGGAGGTACATAGATTGCGAGATTCTATTCACCCTGGTGCCAACAAGATGTACCGTGACTTGCGGGAACATCTTTGGTGGCATGGAATGAAGAGGGATGTATTACGTTTCATTTTGAGATACCTAGTTTGCCAGCAGGTCAAGGCAGAGCGTCAGAGGCCAGCTGGTCTATTGCACCCGTTACCCATTCCCGAGTGGAAGTGGGAACACATTACGATAGATTTCGTTTCAGGGCTTTCTCGTTCCCAAGGAGGGAAGGATGCCATTTGGGTCATCGTTGACAGGCTGACGAAGTGTGCACACTTCATACCCTTCAAGGTGGGGCTCTCCACCGAAAAGTTGGCAGAGCTATACATGCAGCAGATAGTTCGCTTGCACGGAGTACCAGTGAGCATCGTGTCAGACTGAGATAGCAGATTCACGCCCCACTACTGGAGGAGCTTGCAGGAAGAGTTGGGCAGTCGGCTCAAGTTCAGTACAGCGTACTACCCGCAGACAGATAGACAGTCCGAGAGGATGATACAGATGCTAGAGGACATGCTGAGGACTTGTGTGCTGGACTTTGGCAAATCATAGGAGAGCCATCTGCACTTGGTAGAGTTTTCATACAACAACAGCTACCAAGCCAGCATCGGTATGTCTCCTTTCGAGGCACTATATGGACGACGATGTCGTACACCGCTCTTTTGGGATGATGTTGGGGATAGAGTTATGCTTGGGCCCGAGATGATCACGGATGCAGCAGAGAAGGTCGGGATGATCAGAGACAGGCTCAGAGTTGCTCAGGACAGGTAGAAACACTGGGGCGATGCTAGTCGCAGACCGATGGAGTTCGCCGACGGAGATATGGTGCTGGTGAAGATATCGCCTACTAGGGGGACGATCCGGTTCGGACGAGGCGGCAAGTTGAGCCCCAGATACATCGGACCGTTCGAGATACTTGGCAGGATCGGAGAGGTAGCTTACAGGGTTACACTTCCACCCAACCTAGCAGGAGTTCACGATGTCTTTCACGTGTCTCAGCTGAGGAGATATGTTCCAGACCCCAGCCATGTGCTAGATCATTCAGAGTTGGAGATCAGACCGAGCCTTGCAGTTACTGAGCAGCCAGTGGAGATTTTGGACAGGAGGGAGAAGAGGCTGAGGAACAAAGTTATACCCTTAGTACGAGTAGCTTGGAGCTGTCACTCTCCAGGAGAATCTACTTGGGAAATAGAGTCGGACATGAGGGAGAAGTATCCTTACTTGTTCGACCCAACAGCCGCGAGGGAACCACCCGTTCCTGCTTGATACCTTAGATGTTAGACTTAATAATAGCCTTAGTCATTCTTTGCATTGCTTTTTATGTTAGAATGTTTGTAGAGTCTTCAATCCTTGTGAATTTCGAGGACAAAATTTTTCAAGGAAGAAAGATTTGTAAGCCCTAGTTTTTAAATATTATTTTTATAATTTTAAATAGTGTTTATATCCTTAAAATGAGTAATTATAATTATTAAAAAAATTTAAAATTTTTAAATAGTTTTTAAATGATTTTTAAAGCAAAATATATCATTTTTTAAATGGTTATAATAGCAATTTGTAATTGTTTTAAATGTTTTAATCACTGTTTGCAATATTCGAATTGTTTGTGCAAATTAAATTTTGTACAGAACCACAGCGGGGGTGTATATGCAAATTGGATTTTGCATTAACTAAGGCGGTTGGGTTTAGTGTAATTATCAAACTAGGAGGGGGCTTTCTGTAAAACCCTAACCCGACCACCGCCTCGCTCTGTCGTCGTCTTCGGCTAACCCCGGCCAAAATCCTAACCCTAATCCCTAATTTTTTGGCCAAAACCCAAATTTTCCACCGCCTTCCTGCCCTATAAAACCACCCCGACCGAAACCCTAGCCTAGAACACCACCCCGACCACCCTAGTACCAGCCCTGTCCCCCTTCTTCTCCGACCAACCTCGCCGGAGTTCGCTCTTGCCAGCCCGACGCCTACAGCCCACGTCGACTGCCCCAACCACCGCCATCTTGCTCGCCTCGACGAACAGAGGCCAGCGCCACCCTTCGTCGCCGACCACGACGTCTCCTCCGCCGTATCGCATCTCCGACAGCAACCCTTCGACGGACACGTATGTGTCATTCCTCCTACGTGTCGAGTCGGGTCTCGTGTACACGTGTACGGACTCGTCCAGTAATGGGGAGTCCAGTGATGAGTGTGGACACGGCTAGTTCGAGTCGTGCGTGTCGTGCACATCCCGGACACAGGATTCGACCATTCTTCGTGTCCTTAACTGTCAGGACACGAAGTATATGTAATTGGGTTTAAAACCCGTTAACCTAAACCATAATAAAATTAATTAAAACCCTACCCCTATCATATAACTCGAGCTGACCCCCTGGCCATCCCGAGCCATGTTAAGCCCCTGTTCCCGTAGCCCGAGTTCGAGCCCCCCCCCCCCCCCCCCCCCCCCCCCCCCTCTTTCATTTTGTTTTTGTTTTTATTTTATTTTATTTTATTTATATATATGTATATATGTATTTATATATATATGTATATGTATTTATATATATTATATATATTATATATATATATATATATATATATATATATATATATATTTTATATATATATTATTATATATATATACTGTTATATATATGTATACTGTATGTATATATATATATATATATATATATATATATATATATATATATATATATATATATATATATATATATTTATTTATTTTAATATATATATATATATATATATATATATATATATATATATATATATATATATGTGTGTGTGTGTGTGTGTGTGTGTGTGTGTGTGTATACACATATATATATATATATATATATATATATTATATATATATTATATAATATATATATATATATATATATGTGTATACACACACACACACACACACACACACACACATATATATATATATATATATATATATATATATATATATATATATATATTTTATATATATATATATATATATATATATATATATATATATATATATATATATATATATATATATATATATATATATATATATATATATATATATATATATATATATATTTGTTGTATGTGTATATATATAAATTTCAAATTTAATTTTGTGCAAAATATCATTATGTGTAAATTCACAAGTTATTTTATTATATAATTTTGAGACTTGTATATTTTACCACTCTAAAATATATTTATATATATATTTGAATTCCTGTATTTTATTAATCATGGCCATTTGAAGTCCAAACCTAGCATAGGTTTTTGGGCCCAAATGTGTCTAATACATTCAGAGTCTGTACAAGTCATATTGGACTTGATTCATGGCTTTGGGTCCCGTATCTGGACTTCGGTTCAATTTCGAATACGTGGACAAAATAGTAAATAATTAATTAATTATTTTCCAGAAATTGTTACTTGTTGTTTTTGAATTTTTATATATATTTTAAGTACTGTAAAAATCTGGGAAAAATTGTATTGAAATACTATGTTAATCTATCTAATTTAATATAACTTTTTCAGTATTTAATAAGTACTTTTGGCATTTTATAAAAATAGGAAAACAGAACTCATTTTCAGGATACATATGTTTGCTGATTTTTAATAAATATCGATGAAGGTTTATAAATTCTAGAAAAATTAGTATAAATTTCTATAATTAACATGAATCATTTCAATGCTTTATTTTATGTAAAATTGAGCTTTTGTTTATCTCAAAAATTATTGGAACAAAGTGTACAGTTGATTTATTTATTGAATAATTATGACTTATAATGTTTTTGTGTTGAATTGAGTTATAGTCGTTTTGAACCTCACCCTACACTAGTGTAAAGGCCCTAGAAAGTTAGTTTGGGTATTGTGTCACCCCACATTGGTCTCCTATGCTAAAGTCATCTTTTGGCTAGGTGTCCAGTCAGAAAGTCGTGTCACACAACTAGAGTCTTAGTGTTTAACTTAGTGTGAAAACTAAGCTTATGTATTATTTCTACAGTGACGAGTCACCAGGCATCTATAGCATTTCTATCGCTACCTTGCTTTGCTAAAGGCAAGTACTTCTACAAACTTTTCATACTGTTACTACAATAACTGTAATCCCACCATGTTAAATGCTGATCCTTGGGGTAGCAAGTTAAACCCTCACATGTTGTATTACTTTCAGTCTCTACCATGCTCAGGACAGTTTTTATATCTCTCACATGTTTAACAACGGATTAAGGAAAAACTGTTAGTAGCGTACATGATCATGCCCCATTCTCCGTATGTATTTACTGCGCACGGTAACATTTTATATGTAACTTTGCTGTATGTTCTGATCCCGCATTTGTGTATGGATATACACCGATACCGTTAGTGCACGTATGTGCATTCCAGAAAAACTTGATATGTACCGCTGTATATCCTATTTACCTATTAACCAATCACGAACATGCTACAGTTTTAAACTTTAAAACAAACATATATTGTCATTTCTAAAAGAACCAATTAAACCATGATATGCCATGATTCCAGTTTATTACACTTCTGTTCATTTTCATGTTTCGTATATTTAGTTTGTTAGAATCAGTACTTGCTCCCGTCATGACAGGATAACATTGTAGGTATACTTACTGAGGATGAGTTGCTTTGTGATTCCTATTATGGAGTTACTACCGAGGACCATGCTTTATCTTACGAGGATGTACCTGCGGGAAAACTCGTCTAGTTTGTGTAGTTGCTCGAAATATTTGATAGTAGTCATGTATTAGACTACGTATTTTGTAATTGGACCTATATCCAGTTTTACATTTTGAACTTGTATTTGGACCTTACTTATATAGGAGATGACTTTTGTGTTTGGAACATTTCTGTCTCATTATTACATATAGAACTGTTAGCACACTTTGGCCTTATCTTATTTGCATTTAGAACAGCTTACTACGCTTTATCTCAAGCGTAGGCTGGACATGACTCGGCCCGGCCCAACAATTTAGGTAGCGGATTATGACAGCCCGTACTCCCGAGCCGTATAAAATTAAGCTGACTTAATTTTCTGGCCGCATGGATCCTGGCCGTATGCAGTTTGACCGCATGAGCCTCGGCCGCATGTTCTTTTGTGTCTTAGTCCTCATTTCTAAGCTGACTACCTATGTGATGGTTGGATAATCCTATGTGTGTACAAAGGTACAATCTATATGAGCACCGAGGTACAATCCTATGTGCTAAGTGTTCCTACGTGATACCTGCCAGTACTTCCAAGAGTCCAGCATTTACATAGCAAATAGTCGGTGGCAATGACGTGGTATGTATTGTGTGTTACATTACACCAAGAAGGGGGTACATACGTATGACTCCATGAGCCAGTACAGAATCTTTCTTAGGGTACTCGTACAATGTACGACATCTAGTGGAGCGAACATATGACCACGACATGTGAACTCTTAGTATAACCTAGGGATTAACTAGGCAACTAACTTGGTAGATGCATTGGGTGGGAAGAATCCCGAGATCGTGCCATACTAGCCACCCCAGGTCCAGACCTGACGTGTCGGGTTGGCCGCCACGGATATGGTTTTATTCGCCTATAACGGATGGCTATATCCGACTCCTACGAGCTATGTGTTAAATATTTTAGCGCGGTAGCCCTTCGGGGGACTGGTGCATAATTAAAGTGTTATATGTCTTACGGTTTGGCTAGCCCTGCTGGTTTGACACGATCTGAGGATTCCTTTTAATTAGTATTGCGGGGATAACTCCGCCAAATATAGAAAGCCGCAGGAATGAATGGCCGCTTGGAAAACAACTTGACTGTGCTTAAGCCTTCCGTTAGTAGCCGAGGGACGTGGACTGTCAAGGTGCGTGGTCCAACCCATGTCCTTGTTTGGTTGTTCGATTGGTCTACCGTACTAGGACGGGCTGTAGACCGAGGTTACGATCGGAAGCTTTATTTATTATTTATAATATTATTTTATGCTTAGGTTTTATCTTAATCTTTTGTGCTCCCTTGTGGTACTTGCTATTTGGGGCTGACCTTGCTGGTTTTGTTTGGCCAGATCACGTAGCAGAGCCTAAGGAACCGACCTTCTTCCCTGACGTTAATGGTGCATACTAGGAGCATGGCTGGCGGGGGACACGAGTGGGTTTCTTCTCCACCACTCTAGTATCTTTACTTATGTCCGGGCATTTAGTCACCGGCATATGTTTAGCCGGCTAATCTAGACATTTTGTCTTTGTATAATTGTAATTAAATCAGACTGCAGCTGAATACAATTTTGTACCTATGACTTTCTGGGCTAGCTAACTTATAAAGCTAGATCTCCATGATCTTTTTGATGAAGCATCAGAGACACCTTACTGCTTTATCTTATATGTTCATTAATTGATGTTTTTTTGCTTGAATGATTGAGACATAGATGTTCTGTGTGACCATAGGAGACTTGAATATAGCATACACCCCCTTGTCTCTCGACAGCCATGATCGCCGTATGACGTTTGTATACCTCATATGGAGTAGCTGGCCTAGTCCGTCTCCGTATTTCGGTAGTGGGGCGTGACAAGGTTTTATTGGTGGCCCATGCAGGTCTGATTTTCAGACTTGTGGGGTGTTACTATTATAGGAGTCTCAATCAAACTCGTTCCCTTTGAATCTCTTGTCTCGATTTCTCTTTCCTCACCTTGATTGATAACCTGAATTGCATCCTCGAATCCTCCTCGTCCTGATAATTAATATCATGTACCTTTTCCTATGGGGGTACTTCTTTCTCAGTAGCTGGCAAGGCCAACATGGAGGAACATCCAGTAGAGCACGGCTCGACGGGGCAGCAATCGGAAGGAATACATTCTCCTGACCAGATCCGAGTGGAAGTGATATCAGAGCCAGTAGAACCGCAGGTTCTAGATACCCCTACACCCCCAGCGGTACCGACAGCGACGACAGTACCTGATGCTGCAGCACTCCTGGAGGTCATCCGGGGATTTTTGGCCACTCAGCAGCGTCAGGTGGCAGTCCATCAGCAACAGTAGACCCGACAGCAGGAACAGAATATGCTACTGAATCAGGGGTTACAATTAGCCCTTGAAAGAAGTGTCAGAAATGATTCGTGAGCATCGGAGAGGTTTTGTCGACTTAACCCGAGATATTTTGACGGCACGGAGGATGCCATCACGATGGATGCTTGGCTTCAGGATACTGAGGCCATATTGACCGCAGCAAAGGTTCCAGCAGAAGAGAAGTTTGACCAGGTCGGACTAATACTTCAGGATCTCGCCCGCAATTGGTGGGCATCAGAAGAGGTTGGACTAAGGCGTCATGTTCCCTGGGATAGCTTCTGTACCAGATTCAAGGCCAAGTACTTTGGCGTGGTAGTGCGGTATGAGCTACAACAGAGGTTTATCAGTGTCAAGCAGGCTGGGAAGACGGTGGATGGGTATGCAGCAGAGTTCTGCAAACTGAGTCAGTTTGTACCGATAATGGTAGCTACAGAGCCAGAGAAGGCTATGAGGTTCCAGCAGGGACTTCATTTGGAGATTCTACGGCTAGTATAAGGGCACAACTATCAGACTTTTGATGCCGTTTTAACGGCAGCTCGGAGGCATGAACTCACCCAACAATGGTTGGTGACAAGACATGGGGGCCAGAAGAGGTCTCATACCCAGAGTAGGAGCGGAGGAGCAGTACAGCGAACCTCGGCGCCAGCACTCGACATCCGTATTCATGAGTCAGGAGCACCGTGGAGGATGGCGGTATCTGAGATATCAGCACCAGTTCGGCATCAGCAGCAGAGAAACCAACAGTAGCGCCCGGAGGCGCCCATTGGATGTACTTACTATGGTAAGGGAGGGCACACTAGGGATGTGTGTCGTTCGGCTAATGGGTTATGCATGAGGTGTGGCAGTCTAGACCACAGGATTGCCAATTGTCCTATAATGCAGAGGCCAGGAGGGCCCGTTCAGCAGTTTCCTACATTGCCAGCTCCAGGGGCAGCACCGAGCAGAGGACCAGCATTGGTCGTAAGGCCGCTAGCCCAGCGTCTACCATCGCAGACTCAGATGTTTTGCCAGGCACAGAACCAGGAAGGCCCGCAGTGGCCGCAGCGACATCATGGTCGAGGAAGGCAGCAGAAGGGAGCTCAGCAAGGCCAGGGCCAGGCCTTCACCTTATCACTGGAGGATGCGCTAGCTTCAGGCGACGTAGTTGCAGGTAATATTTCTGTTACCTCTTTTCCTGCAGTAGCATTATTTGATTCAGGGGTTACCCACTCTTTTATATCTGTACGATTTGCGACACATATTGGATTGGAATTCGAGGCATTGCCGGAGAGGATGAATATACTCACTGGTAATGGGCTCGTAGGAGTTAGCAGAGTATGCTTAGCGTGTCCAGTCGTAGTGAGTGGGCGTTTATTGCCTGCATCTTTGATTGAGTTCCCTATGGGCAACTTTGACGATGTCCTAGGCATGGACTGGTTAAGAGACAGTCATGCGACGATAGATTGTCGGGGAGGTAGGGTAGTATTTAATGTACCTGGCGTAGAGGAGTTTGTCTTTGTTCGACCTTTGGAGGATCGACCCAAGGGCATCGTTACAGAAGCATTGGCAGAGCAGAAGCAGATTCCAAGGGTGGTCAGAGAGTTTGTTGATATATTTCTAGATGAGCTTCCAGGTTTACCACCAGTGAGATATGTGGAGTTTTGCATTGAGCTGAATCCTGGAACGGAGCCTAAAGTCGGCAGAGTTTACAGGATATCGCAGTCAGAGTTAGACAAGTTGTACCAGCTTGAAGAAGAACTGAAGGTGAAACAGTTTATCCGAGACAGTAAATCGCCCTGGGCAGCACCGATGATTTTGGTACCCAAGAAGGATGGATCGATGCGAATGTGCATTGATTACCGGCAGTTGAATGCAGTAACCATGAAGAACAAGTATCCGTTACCAAGGATTGATGACCTGTTTGATCAATTGAGTAAGGCTTGCATCTTCTCTAAGATTGATCTTCGATCTGAATATTTTCAAGTGAGGGTCCGGGAGCAGGACATACCCAAGACAGCATTTAGATAACGGTATGGGCATTATGAGTTTCTGGTAATGCCATTTGGGCTGACTAATGCCCCAACAGTATTCATGGATTTGATGAATCGTATCTTTCTACCCTATTTGGATAAGTGTGTAGTAGTATTTATAGATGACATTCTCGTCTATTCCAGTAGTGAGGAGGAACATGAGAAACATCTTCGGACAGTTTTGCAGACCCTGAGGGAGCATCGACTTTATGCGAAGCTTAATAAATATGAGTTTTGGTTGGATCATATTTCGTTCCTGAGACACATTATTTCTGTAGCAGGAGTGTCAGTAGATCCGAAGAAGGTTGAGGCAGTGGAGAATTGACCAGTTCCGAAGACGGTAGCAGAAGTGCGTAGTTTCTTGGGGTTAGCAGGTTACTACAGGAGGTTCGTGGTAGACTTTGCCAGCATTTTGGCACCCTTGACGCGTTTGACGCATAAGAATGTAGAGTTTGTTTGCTCAACAGAGTGTCAGACATCATTTGAAGAGTTGAAGAAGAGATTAATCTCAGCCCCGATCTTGACACTTCCAGTAGGATCGGGAGGGTTTACAGTGTATTGTGACGCATCCGGGAAGGGGCTTGGATGTGCATTAATGCAGCATGGCAAGGTGATAGCATATACATCTCGACAGCTTCGAGATCATGAGAAGAACTATCCGACTCACGACCTGGAATTAGCAGCAGTAGTATTTTCGCTTAAGTTATGGAGGCACTACTTATATGGGGATCGAGTGGAGATTTACACTGATCATAAGAGCTTAAAGTATGTGTCTACCCAGAGGGACCTGAACATGAGACAGAGAAGATGGTTGGAATTACTAAAAGACTTTGATGTAAATCTTCAGTATCATCCAGGCAAGGCGAATGTGGTAGCAGATGCCTTGAGTAAGAGAGGTGGTGCATTCATTCTAACCACGCAGAGGCATATTTTGGAAGATCTTCAGGAAATGGGAATTGAAGTGATCTTGCCGCAAGATGCGAGAGTTATGGCCAGTTTGCAGATTCAGTCTACTCTAGTAGAGAGGATCAGAGCGGCTCAGGCAGAGGATCCGCGAATCCAGAAGCTTCGATCGGAGTGTGAGTCAGGTCTCAGGAAGGAGTTAGTAATCCATAAGGATGGTACACTTAGGTTCGGAAACCGTCTTTGTGTACCAGGTGGAGACCTTTGAAATGAAGTTATGTCAGAAGCTAATAGTTTTCCTTATTCCATTCATCCTGGAGTGTGAGACTCGTCTCACAGTATCAGTATTTATATATGGATACGTATTTTGTAGTGTATTTCGTATTTTTTTGGTTTTCGTAATACTTTAAAAAAAATTTCTAACTTATAGATTTTCTCCTTGGCCGGCATACCGCCAGTATACCGGTGTATACCGACGGCATATCGTCCAGACAGATTTTTCCATATTTTAGATTTTTTTTTATTTCAGATATTTTTATGAATAGTGTTTTCAATATTTTTGTGAATAGTATTTTGGATATTTTGATGAATAGTATTTAGATATTTTTGTGAATAGTGTAGATGCACCCTATTATCCATTGGATATTTGGTTTTGTTTGGATGGCCATGATTGACCTAGACTTTCATATGGATTATGATCCAATGGCTAAGATTAATTCCCCCTTCTATATATACCACTTCACTTTCTCTATCCTCTCTCTTTTTATTCTCTTCACTCTCCTTCATTTCTTCTTCCCTTCTCTCCCCCTTGGAGCTTGCCAAGAGCTTGACCTTGAGGTCTAGAGTGTGGTTTCGTGCCCCTCTTGGTGGTGGAGTAGAAGATTAGGCTTGGAGCTTAACCTAGGCAAGTACATCTTGCCAAATCTTGAACAAAAATATTTTTGTTGTCATTTTATTTTCCTTGGTAGTAAATACTTAGAATTGTTCTAAACTCATTTTGTTAAATATAGTTTCCTTATGATTCTCGTATATATGCATGTTTCCAAAAATTGTTTAAGCAAGGTTTTGATTTTCTGTTAAAACCCAATATGGACTTAGTAGAAAACTTGGTATCAAGAGTGATACTAGTGTTACCATCATGTATCTTGATCACATATACATATATGAGGCCCTCACCTAGTTTGTATATCATGGATTTCGAGTTTGGTGGCAATCGGAACCCGTTTCGGTGCCCCGAAAACCTATTTTTGGGAGTATTTTGAGATATTGATCTATCAAATCTTTGAATTTTGAAATCTAATAGTTCCATATTGTAGAAAATTCAATTCTATGCAATTTTGACTTTTGAAAATTCGAATTTCGATTTAAAACGAAGTTTTTATGGCCGAAATAAGTTTTGGCAAAAATCTGGATTTTGTTGCTGTTTGGAAAAACGGTATACCGCCGGTATGCCGGTGTATACCGCCAGTATGCCATTTTTTGCACCAGAAACCTTCTGTCTTTAGGTCGGGATACCGCCGGTATGCCGCAGTATACCGCCGGTATTTCGTTTTGGTCTGTTTTTGCCCGTTTTGGCCCTTTTTTCCGTTTTTGATATTTTCTTCGACTGTAATGATTTCTTAATATGATAAGATGATCTTGCTCAGTTAGATAATGATTGTAGACCCTATATAGACTTGATACTAGCACATGTTCAACCATTTTATGAAATGTACTTAGCCTTGATTATTCTTCTCCACATGCTATGATATGTCTTTTGATAGATTCTTTCTTACAAGCTATGATAATTGTTGTTATGCCTTCTTGCTTACTTGATAGTGACCCATCGTGGTGCACTCTTGAACATGCCTTTTTCTTGATTACATGATAGTGGCCTGTCATGGCGCACTCTTGATTCTAGTACATGTTTAGCTCTTTGATAGTGGCTCATCGTAGCGCACTCTTGTCTTGATATTGTCATGTCTTGTTGTGGCTTGTTGTAGTGCACAATCTTGCTTGTCTTGTCCAGTCTTACATGTCTCATGTCAAGGATAAATTCCGCGGAATGCCACACCTGGAATCCAACAAGAAAATATTAAGAACTAAACAACTTGCTTGATTACCTAGATCATTGAAAATTTTCCAGTTATCTGTTGCCCCTTTGGTCTTGGCATTATATATATATCCTTGGGATTTGGAGCTATCTGTCATGATGAGCACTCTTCCAGCACACCGTCGAGTGGGGCACCTCTTTAGGACACATGTATCTTACTGCAGTGTGTCTGCTATACTTATTTTCTTTTTGGCTTGGACCATTCAGGTAGTAGCAGGCAGGTGCTGGACTTGGAATTCTCAGACTTGCATTTGTTAGTAATTAGGATTGTGACAACCCTAGTTAGCTAAAGTATCAAGCCTTAATCATTTCTTGGCCGTGATTGATGGATGGAGTCCATTCTTGTCTAGTCTAGTCATGCTCCAATTTATCTTTTTGTAGTACTTAGCTTCCTGTCATTTTTTACATGCTATCCTTTCTACTACATGCTCGACTTTACCATATGCTCACATGCTCTAGTTACATAACATGCTCACAGGTTCCAGTTACTAACACGCTCATATGTTCCAGTTATCTTACATATTCCAGTTATCTAACATGCTCACATGTCCCGACTACTTAACATGCTCACATGTCTAGTTTATCTTTCATGTTCACATGCTTCCTTTTCCTTACATGTACACAGTTTACATTCTGTCACATGTTCTTTACCTTATGCTACATGTTGCTTTACTCATTGTCTTTCCTATTCTCGGGATAAGTGCATTGGTAGCGCACGAGTCTCGATTTGCTTTTACTTATTTCTGTCTCTATCTGTTGCTATGAATTGCATGCTGGTTTTAGTTCATAGTTTGGCTTCCTTTGTGGTACTTGTTATTGGGGGTCTGACCCCACTGGTTTTGTATTGACCAGATCTAGTTGAGGAGCCCAAGGATCTTTCGGACCTTCCTCTCGATGGTGACCACCCGGAGCACCAGGGGACTTGAGTGGGTGTTCTTTCTCTTACCCACTCTTTTCTGTACATATTCTTTTGAGGCGTTTAGCTACCGAGCACGTGTTTAGCTCGTGTTTTGGACTTGACATTTGGCCTAGGGGCTTAGACATGATGTTATATTTCTAGACTGCAGCTAGAGCTGATCATGTATTACTTAGTCTTGCTAGTTCTTTATTTTGTATTACTAGCTTCATGATCATCTATATATTATAGTTTGGGATGCTTTACTGTCTTATATGCATGATGATCATATTCTTGTACCTTACTTCTTGTCTAAGACTGAGATATCTAGGATTTTGTGACCTAGGATTGACTGTTGGTTTGTAGCAGTGACCCCCATCTATACAGCTTATACGTTGTTTCGGAGTACTGGAGTACTTTGGTATACGTAGCTGGCCTTGTCCGTCCCTACTTGCCAGTATTCTAGTTCTGGGGCGTGACATAGGTTTTAGTGGTGGCCCATGCAGGTCTGATTTATCAGATATGTGAGGGTTGCTGGTAGTTATCTCAGTCACAATTTCTTCTCCATTGATATCCTTCGTATTACTCTCTACCTTTGATATTTGACCTGATATCTGCTTTGATCGTTGATCTTTCATGTTCCCTCGACCTAATCCTTATGTCCTTAAACTTTCAGGGGTACTGTTCCTGGTCCTTTCGATCAGATTATCCGTATCCCAACCATGGTGGGTCAGCTTCCGCCAGTTCTTCAAGTTCGGGAGGAGCATCCTCAGCATTCAGGAGCAGAGTCTAGAGTGGACCGAAGGGCAGAGTCGCCAGTTCCTCCTGTTCAGCCAGCAGTACCAGTTCAGCCAGAGCAGCCAGAGGGTGTTGTTCGAGCACTGGTGGATGTTTTGAGTGGTTTTATGGCATCGCAGCAGTGCTAGAGCGATGTTCTTACCCACTCTATCCAGATGGCTTTGGAGAGGGGTGGTGCTCAGGTCTACAATTCTGTGAGCAGCTTCAGGCGTCTCCATCCCCCGTACTTCTATGGTACAGAGGATGCTATTGCGTCTGATGCGTGGCTTCAGGATACTGAGGCCATTCTGGAGGCGGCAGGGATTTCGGCTAGGGAGCGTGTGGCAGTTGTCAGGTTACAGCTCTTGGATTTGGCCCGCGACTGGTGGGCGGCTCATGAAGTGTCTCTTGTGGCACCGATAGCTTGGGCAAATTTTAGCGAGAGGTTTCAGACTCACTATTTTGATACGGTGTCGTGTTATGGTCTGCAGCAGAGGTTCATTTGCTTGCGGCAGATGAGAAGAACCGTCGACGGCTATGCGGCAGAGTTTAGCAGGCTCAGTCGGTTTGCCCCTTCCTTAGTGGCGACCGAGTTGGACCGGGCGAGGAGGTTCCAGCAGGGACTTCATCTGGAGATCATACTGGCAGTTGAGCAGCATGAGTTCCAGACCTTTGATGCAGTGATGAGGGCGGCGAGGAGGCATGAGTACACCTCGCAGAGGATCGTTGATAAAGTCGGAGGTCAGAAGATGTCTCACATTCAGAGGGGATCTTCTACCCAGTCGTCAGCACCAGCAGTCAGGACATTGGAGATTGGATCACCTAGAGGAGCAGTTCCAGCAGCTTCCTTTCAGCAGTCATCTCAGATGCAACCTCAGCAGCAGAGGTCGTCTTCATCTATTGGATGTTCTCATTACGGAAAGCCTGGGCACGTTCTTTCTGAGTGTCGTAGGGCACATGGGTTGTGTTTGGTCTGTGGAGCTTCAGACCATATGATAGGATCTTGTCCACAAAGGGCTAGTTCTTCCTCAGTACATCCAATTCCATCGACTACACCGGTAGTCCAGCAGTATAAGGCTCAGGTACCGGTTCAGCATCAGCAGACTCAGAGGCATTTACCAGCGCAATCCCGGATATTCCAACAGCATAGGCCTTAGCAGTATGTGCAGGTCCAGGCACAGAGGCAGCAGGGCCAGAAGTCGATTAGAGCAGCAGTTCCGAGGCATGGGCAGGCAGAGTTTGGTATGTTAGAGCAGGTTTTGGCCGAGGGCAGTCATATTGTAGGTATTGTCCTATTCTTCTTCCACTCTTATTTATCTTTTGGGTTACACATATTTAGCGAGTTTCTCGTCTCACTCTTCTGTTTTCATATCTTGAGATACATGATATTTATCACATGTCTCGACTACGAAGATACGTCCTGGGTAGAGTCATGTCTTGGATTAAGTCATTGGTACCGGCTTATTTTGAGAATTGACTTTTATCTAAGTTGTGGAGTCAGCGTAGGCCTGATCCTACTCAACTGACTCAGGAGACATGTTTATTCATATGCCTCCATCCCTTCTTGATTGTAGTTATGTTATTGCTTACGCATTTACTTATATTACTGTTGTCTTTATCTTACCACATGCCATGCTTTGTTTTGATTGACATGACTTTTCAGCTCTTTGGTTTGGTTTTCATGCTTGACTAGATTTAGAAAATTTCGAGGACGGAATTTATTTTTAAGTTGTGGAGAGTTGTGAGACTCGTCTCACAGTATCAGTATTTATATACGGATACGTATTTTGTAGTGTATTTCATATTTTTTTGGTTTTCGTAATGCTTTAAAAAAAATTTCCTAACTTATAGATTTTCTTCTTGGCCGGCATACAGCCAGTATACCGGTGTATACCGACAGCATACCGTCCAGATAGATTTTTTCATATTTTAGATATTTTCAATTTCAGATATTTTTATGAATAGTGTTTTCGATATTTTCGTGAATAGTGTTTTGGATATTTTGATGAATAGTATTTAGATATTTTCGTGAATAGTGTAGATGCACCCTATTACCCATTGGATATTTGGTTTTGTTTGGATGGCCATGATTGACCTAGACTTTCACATGGATCATGATCCAACGGCTAAGATTAATTCCCCCTTCTATATATACCACTTCACTTTCTCTCTCCTCTCTCTTTTCATTCTCTTCACTCACTCTTCATTTCTTCTTCCCTTCTCTCCCCCTTGGAGCTCGCCAAGAGCTTGACCTTGAGGTCTAGAGTGTGGTTTCATACCCCTCTTGGTGGTGGAGTAGAAGATTAGGCTTGGAGCTTAACCTAGGCAAGTACATCTTGCGAAATCTTGAACAAAAATGTTTTTGTTGTCATTTTATTTTCCTTGGTAGTAAATACTTAGAATTGTTCTAAATTCATTTTGTTAAATATGTTTTCCTTATGATTCTCGTATATATGCATGTTTACAAAAATTGTTTAAGCAAGGTTTTGATTTTCTGTTAAAACCCAATATGGACCTTGCAGAAAACTTGGTATTTGTTTGCCATTAAAATTATGTTATTGCAAATTTCAATACAAACAGAACAGTGTTACAATATAGGACTTAGACGTAGTCCTAGGAGTACACTTTTGTTTATCTGGGTCCCTTGTGCCGATGGAGCGAGTGGTAATGCGTTGACTCCATTGACGATCTGACGACGGTTCTCGGTTCTCTGAAGGTTTGGATTGCTCTGGGTGCTAGAGCTTGCGGAGAGGAGGAAGACGTTGAGTGTCTGTATCTGCCTCTCTGTGTATGCTCGCAGGTCTGCCTTTGTATATGTATGTCGGTGCTTGTATGATGTGTGTGTGGAAGAAGAAAATGATCCCTCTATTTATAGTCTTGCAGGATGGCTACTCATACGCGCATATGTCGGATGCGCCTGGTCGTGGGAACGCCACGTGGTGATTGCTGATGGAGGCGCATGGATAATGCGCTCTATTTGAGGAGTTGAACTCTTTCTGTTGCCTTTGTGGGCTGCGGCTGAGCTGACACGTAGCAACGGAGAGGATCTTTCAATTGTTGAGATCTTGGGTGATTAGCACCCCTTCATAGGCTGAATCAAGTCAAAGGACACGTGTCGTAGGCCCATGGTTCGAAGATCTCGGATTTGGTGATGAGTGATCTGATAGGATGCGCCTGGGACTGGGCGCATGAAGAGACTTTGGCTCGTAACCTTTAGGAGTCACGAACCAGTCGGGGCGCATGGCTTTTGAGGCACATGCGGGGCTTCAATAGTGACTTTGACTTCTGTCTTTAGGGATCAGAGAAAAAGTCTGAGGCACATACAGAGATTTGGGCGCATGGCTGCGAGGCGCATGCGAGATGGTTGGGCGGCCACGTGGCTTGTAACCGTCGGAGGAAAGTAATGATGATGCTGACGTTGGTGACGCTTCGTCTTCTAAAAAAGCTGTCAATTGTTCAGTCCTCGGAGGACGTGCTGCCAACTCTGTCAGACCTCAGCATTTAATGTTCTTTGACGGGTGATGGACTGTTGAGTGGGTGCATCGATCGGCATTCCACTAGGCGCATGGGGACGCATGAGGGCGCATTCTTGTGAGACGCTTGGTGTTGAAGGACGCATCCTTATGAGGCACTTGGTGTTGAGGGACGCATCTGTATGATGTGCGGTCTGACCGGCGCATCCGTTTGCATGATACGTCTTTATTGGCCCGACTGTTACGTTCTTCGAGTGCTTTAAATAGCCATTTTTGACTTGGCTGAATTCGAAGCGTCAAGTTTATCACCATTAAATGTAAATTTATTGTACGAGATTCGGAGAGCCAGCCACTTGGCACAAGGGATTGATTTGCCCGGCCTATAAATAATAGTATGGAGAGGGTTTGCTTCTCGTTCTCTCACGTCCTCCCGAAATGAACTTGTTTGCCCGAGCGTATTCTGTTGACGAGATGCTCCCGAGGGTGAAGATGCGAGGCATTGTCTTCATTGATGCACTTGAAGGTGACTGTTACATCCAAAAGTCGGAGTCGAGGGCTTCTGAGGCAGGCAGAAGGTGCCTGTTGCATCCAAAGATCGGGATGCTCGAGCCTCGTCTCTATTATGCTGGAAGAGCCGCAGATCGGAATTGTGGTGCTCCGATCATCTTCCTTGGGCTTTGGGAGAGCTCCTCCTCCCGCTAGAGTGGGTGTTGCCCATTCTGGTTGGGTTGAAAGCTACTCCTTTGGCCGTGGGTCGATTGCGGTGCTCTGCTCTTCCTTGGTTTGAAGAGCTCTTCCTCCAGCTAGAGGGTTGATTGTCCGCCCTCGTTCTGCTCAATAAATACTTTATTAGTTGAAGCATCTGATGGCGCATATGCTGACACTTCATGATGCGCCTAACTGGGACACTGAAGGACGGCACATAACTGAGCTGCTGAAGGGATGCACATAACTGAGTCGCTGAAGGGATGCACATAACTGAGGATACACATAACTGAGCTGCTGAAGGGATGCGCCTGGCTGAGAGCGCATGGCGAGATGCGCCTCTTCGAGAGCGCATGGCGAGATGCGCCTCTTCGAAAGCGTATGGCGAGATACACCTCTTCGAGAGCGCATGGCGAGATACGCCTGTTTGAGAGCGCATGGCGAGATGCGCCTGTTTGAGAGCGCATGGTGAGATAAGCCTGTTTGAGAACGCATGGTGAGATGCACCTGTTTGAGAGCGCATGGTGAGATGCGCCTGTTTAAGAGCGCATGGCGGTTGCTGCGCCTAGCTGTAGACTTAGGGTCTTTTCTTTGTAGAAGTTCTCCTTTGTACAGCTCTTTTTTAGACATGTAATAGACTAATGTCTATTCTTTTGCTGTACCCAGTACTTCATCTGAGTTCCCTGGCACATGTAGTATTTGGCGTATAGGATTTTTGGTCCTGAAATTCTATGCTTCTACAAGACCCCCTTCAAAGTTTTTAAAACTTTTCGTCAAGTTTTGGAATACTTTGAAAAAGAAGCATGGTGGTCTTAGCGCATGACTGTTCGGGCGTATGAATACTCCGCACATCAGTGATGGGGTGCATGCTCCTCTCAGTAAATGCAAATGATAACGCTTCGATAACCAAGAAGATTAATGATGATCTTTTTGGATTTATTTGCAGTTATCTTCTCACAGAACCCGAGGCGGCGACTGAGGTCACGCTTCATCGGTTCACGCGTGCGACTGAGCCTATAAATAGGCATGAGGTGGAGAGAGAGAGAGAGAGAGAGAGAGTTCTTCCTCTCTTTGCTTTCCTTTTTATTTTTTTTGAAAAACCCTAACTTTCTTCCTTCAAGAAATGGCTCCCAAGACTCCTCGCGGCGGTACTGGCAAGGGACGAGGCAAAGGGAAAGAGCCTGTAGAGGCTGCCGCGGGTGATGTCCCCCGTCCGCCTATCGACGTTCGGTCGGCGGTGGTTGGTGAGTTTCATCATCCTTTACCATATCTTTCTGCACCATACATACACCGACGCGCACGGACCTTGAGTCCTGATGATGTGCTGAGGTTTTTTGCCGATGCGCATGGGTTTACACCCTGATGATGCGCCGAAGATCTACTGCTGACGCGCATGGGTTTAGACCCTGATGATGCGCCGAAGCTTCTTTGCTGACGCGCATGGGTTTAGACCCTAATGATGCGCCGAAGCTTCTTTTTTCAGATGCGCCTGAACCTTATGCGCTTTTGATGAGAGCGTGGCTCAGATTCTTTTGTTGTTTTTAACATCTCTGAATCTTTACCTTCTTTTATTGACCATCAGTGTCGATGACTGTCCCGCTCTTGAATGAAGTGCTAATGGACGCTGCCCTCTGTCAGATGGAGGTGGATTATAATGAGGAGGTGATAAACCCTACCCAAGCTGCCATTATGCTGGATCAGCATCCCGAAAGAATGACTCAAATCCGGGAACAACCGCATGGGTTCCTCAAACGGATGATAGAGCGTGGCGTTTTGAAATCTGCCACTTCTGATAATGTGACTTTCTTGAAGCCTGAGTTCTTGTTTGGGGACCGCCTTACTTCTATCGAAGCAAAGGAGTTGAAGGTCAAGGAAGATTGGTTCTTTACAGCAAGGGGGGTGCATATGACTGTTAAGCAACTTGAACGTCAATAGCCTTTGACAGTTTTCTGTCGTCTTGCTTCCAAGAGGAGGATGTCTTAGGAGCTAACCCCATCTCAGGAGGGAGCGGTGGCAGGCATCATCAAGATCGACTCTACCTCCGATCAAAGGGATACTTTGGTCGCCGTGCGGTCTTGGCCTTCTTTCACCTGGCAGAATCTACGTCCGGAGAGCATTTACAGTGACGTTCCCATCAATACATTTGCTTTTGGCGCTTCGACTTTTGCAAATTGCATGCTGTTGATGGAGCGATCGTACCCAAAAGGTGAATTTCGGGTAGAGGGTTGGTGTCATTATGTTGCCAAATGGGACAAGCTGACACTCTAGATTCTGTCACAGTTTTAAACCGAACTTCGAGAGATTGGGCTGACTGCCGCAATCCGTGCTACTCAGGCAGGCGTCGACCTTAACAGGCATATGTTTCTCGCGCTTCTGGAGATGTTTAACACCCAGACGGGGACTTTCTTTACTCCGGTGGGGGAGCTGGGACTCGCACTTCATGAAATGTACGAGGTGTCAAAGCTCCCTTGGGGATCAGAACCTTATGAGAAATACTTCCCGACCAACGAGGAGTTCCAAGTCCTGGAGGACAAAGCCGAGGAGATGATGCCGTCTTCAAGGAAGTGGCGAGTCATTATTATTATATGCAGAAGAGGGATAAGAGCGGGTCACAGCCTCATATGACCGCTTGGAAAGATTATGTATTTCAGCAAGACAAGGAGGATCCCTCTCAATATACCACTCCGCCAGCGCTTTCCCGTAGCATGGTGCTCTCCGAAATGAGAAGGTTAGGTGAGAAGAATTCTCGTAAAAACGAGGACCGGCAGTCGGATGAACGCTCCTACAGCTGTTTCTGGCACCTTACTCATCGGATGTCGCCAAAAGCAGTGTTAGCTGCATATCTGATGATTTGGCTTCAGGATCATGTCTTCTCGGGCGGGTCAGGCTCTGTGGAGAGGGTGTCCCAAAATCTAATCATGCCAGCTGTGAAGTTGGTTTTTGGCCGGTGCCTGGCTCTACTCCCCGCAATGGTGTGTAACCTGCTGCGGGGTCTACGAGAATTTGCGAGAAATATGGTTCATGAACGAGGTAGGAATGACAACTTCCCTCGTGCCGAACTACCATTTCATTATTTGATGGGGTGGTTAATTTTACACCATCCCAATGTGATGAGTCCGGGCTCGGAAGAAGACCACAGGGCCGGAGATGCATTCCTCCGCCGTTTCCACCAGAGGAGCTGGTCACATGCTGGTGTTCCTGTTTGTAGGAAAGTTTTATCCCACCTTCAGGGGTGGGAGATCACCAGGGTTGGTCATGTCTTTTTGGGTTTTGAGGCCAACGAAGACTTAATGGATTCGGGTAAAGATGCCACCACTCTGCCTCCATGGGGATTCCGCTGGTTGCAAAGTATCCGGCCGTCCCATCTGGTGTACCGGAATACCAGTGTTACCTGGAACCGTATTTACCAAGCCGTTTTGCACGGCAATTCGGCTATGCTCAGTCGATGTTGGATAATCCCAGTATTAACCTGGGGTATACTGGAAATTTGCTGGATGGTGTACGAGCTTGCCATTACTACAATGCCGGGTGTACCGGAGCTCGCTTTACGCTGCCCATCCAGAATCCGCGGCCGCCGATTCTTTTCTCGGCTGCCAAATTTTACTGTGTTATGAATGTCGTGTCTCCCGGATATGATAGGGAGACCAGTCTCATTGCAGGCACCCAGTTAGCGGCGGCCGGGAACATATTGGCGAAGGCTCGATCGTACCGTCCGCCAGAGGTGGGTTATCGAGGTACCCCTGTCGTATCCACAGGGGGTCAGGCAGAGCCCTCGGTCGATCAACCGAAAAGACGTACGGATACAGAGGCTGGCTCTTCTGCGTCAAAGAGGCAGAAGAAGACATCGTCACCGACAGTGTCATCGGACTCAGCACCTGCGGAGGTAAGGATGTCCCATATAGTCTGGTTAGGTTCGACATTTCTTGTGACCCATGCTTTCTTTTTGTAGGAGCCGCTAAAAAGGAGGCCCCGTACTCCAAAATCCGGTGGCAGCAGACCAAAGGAGGTGGCGGGCTCATCTGAAGAGCGTATTCTGTCGTTTGTGATGTCTCTCGTGGAGGAGAACCCAGCCGATGTTGTTGTTGTAGAGACTCCAGTATCTCCAGATTATGTCGGAAGGGAAGCTGAGGTTGAAGCAGTTCCCGGGATGGTGCAAACTGCCATGGGGGCCTTGGACGTTGAGGGTCCAGCGGACACGGGGCCTCCAGATGAGGAAGTGGGGTGGAGTTCGTCGTCTTCAGATGACGTTCCTCCAGAGATGTGTGAGCCTGTTGCGGGGGCAACAGATGTGATTGAAATAGAGGAGGGTTGATTCCCCTCCTTGTCATGATGAGGAGAGGTCGACTGCAGTATTGCCGAACCCTACCCCAGACTCAGCAGCGGAGGCTGAGGTGGCTGCCGACCGGGAGGTAGCGACGGATCCTATCCTCGCGGAGGGATTTGATGGTGAAAGTGAGACTCGTCTGTCGATTCTGACTCCAAGAGAGCCGAGTCAGGAGACAAGTACTGATCTTGCTATTCTGGCGGAGGAGGAATGTCCCGTACAGCCTGCAGATAGTGTGTTGGGGACAGATGAGGTAGCCGCGGATGTCGATGGTCCCTCCGTGCTTGAGAAGGGTAAGGGTTTGCTGGAACCCTCTGTTGCTCCTTCTACTTGGGGCACGATATCGACGCCTCTCTCGGCTCCTCCTGTTCTTTTGGCTCCTCAGGCTCAAGCCCCTGCTGAGGAAGAGTCCGTCGATGTCGAGGTTTCAGCCTCACAAATAGAAGCCGACGGGCCTTCTTCCGGTCCGCTGTTTAGAGCAGCTCCTCCAACTCCTACTATATCGCCACAGGTGCTAGCGGATGCAGATGAGTATGTAAAGTTTATTATTGAGGCGGTGTATAAGATGCTGCAGAGGGACGTATCGGCAGTGATGGATGCCAACGGAAGCTTCGCGACGGCGAAAACCCTGGCACTCCCTCACATCAACCTGATACGTTCCCACCAGGGCCATGATCATATGGCCGAGATTCTGGAGGCCTCAGTGGCTGAGCTGGACCAGCTGCTTTCTGAGTTTCAGTGTATCCAGCGAAATGATCTCTTCGCCCTGATAGACAAGAAAAGGAAAAGTTGATCGCTGAGGCTGAGTCCTCTTACGAGGCTACCGTGGGTGTCTGGGAACGCGAGGTGGCTGAAACTGAGGCTGCAGTGGAGAGGTTATCTCAGTCCGCACAGGAAAAGATGGAGTTGCAAGCTGCGTTAGATGCCAGTATAGCGGAGGTTGTTGCTAAGATTCGCCTCCTTGAAGACCAGCGGGCCTAACTCTTATTAGATGTTGAGCGAGTCCAGGCCGAACGTGTAGCATCTAAGTGTAGAAGCATAGAAAATACTAAAAAAAGATTCATGCGGCCCGGAAACTCCATGCCGCTCAAAAAGCCCATGCGGCTCAAAGATTCATGCGCCACGAGGGACTATGTGGCTCAAGACGTCCCATACGGCTCAGAAGAGAAGACACGTGGCTTGTAAACAGTTCTGCCTCCCGTCTTACATTGCATTAATTACTTTGATGGTTGACAGCTCTGACAAAGTGGCAGCCCTGACACGAAGAGGTAATTATGATTCTGTCATAATGACAGACCCCTAGGAAAACGAAGGAGATCTCTGACACGAATCCCCCCAAGATCCAGAAAATAACACGTAGCCTTGACACGTGAGCATTTCGTAAGCGGCTCAAGTAGAGGCTCCCTCTATGCGGTTCAAGCAGACGCTTTCCCATGCAGCTCAAGAGGACCATCTCCATGCGGCTCGAGCAGAGGCCGCCCCATGCGGCTCGCAAGGATCATCTCCATGCGGCTCTCTACCCATTATGTGGTCCAGATTATCATGTGGTCCGAAGGTTCGGGGGCCACTCTCCAAGTAGCCCTGACACGTGGCCGGTCTTATGCGACTTCACCCTTATGCGGCTCCATCCTTATGCGGCCCAATCCTCATGCAGCTCAGATCCCCTCAGTGACTCCCAGGACACGTGTCATAAAGCCAATCAATTTCCCAGATTTACTGCGATCAAAGATTGGGTCAAATCCCAATAATCTGGGACACGTGGCAGGAGAATGAATTAAACTTATTCATTCAGATTCGCAGACATCAGCAAATCATCATCACGGAGATTTATTCCAATCAGTATTAATTACTGATAGGATTTGGTGCAATCTACATTAAATGGCCCAGATTCATCATACTCAAGATTAATGGCCCAGATTGATCGATCAACAGGCCACCGCCACTTCAAGGGACAATTATCGCAAACCCTAATGATTGTATTTTCCTTCTTTTAAATAGCAAGGTGCCATTCCCTTGCAGAGAGGAACCCTTTTCGAGATCAGAGAGCACCAGAATACTTGGAGAGAAAGAGCCGAGAGAGAGCAAAGAGAGCATTTCTTCAACGCCAAGCAATCTTCTGGAGCCAAGGCTGCATATCGATCATCCAAGGAGTAAGGCAGAGCGGCCGTCGCTTTCCCGAGCCTCTATCGTCACCCCCAGAATCTAAAATAAACAATTGTACTTAGATTGCTGTACCTAGGTTTTCGTCCCTAGGCTTTCTTTGTACAAGCGAGTTTGTAACGTGAAGTAAAAGTCCAGTCCTCCGATAATTGTTCTGCTCTTTTATATTTCATGGCAAACACGATGGCGACTCTGCTGGGGATAAGCTTCTCCACGGCTGAGGAGTTGGTGAAGCAATCGGATGCAGCCAAACTTGGCTCCACGCAACAGAAGATGGTCGTTCGCTTCGACCAACAGGCGTTCGAAGAAATGCTCTTCGAAGGAAGCGCTGGCCCGGTCCAGAGGTGCATCCGCACAACGAAGGCTCGCAAAGAATGGAGGCCAAAATCATTTGCTCCTCTCCAGGCCCTCGATGGAGTACTCTCTGCTACCCAAGACGGCGAAGGCGACTCTCGTATGGCCCCACTTCGAGCCATAGAAGACTCTGCTGTTCCCAAGTATGGCAGAGGAAAGCACTACGATGCTGGACTTGTAGGGGCAAAGAGCGATTCTATGGGCTCCAGAAAGAAACCGAACAAGGGCACTAGCCGTAAAGCGAAGACTCATGTGGCCAAGAATGCCAGCCGCATGAATGATGACCATGCGGCTGAAACTGCTAGCCAAATGCATAGTACTCATGCGGCTAGGATTTCCAGCCACATAGAGAATACTCATGCGGCCAGGGTTTCCAGCCGCATGGAGAAGACTCATGCGGCTACGATTGCCAGCCGCATGAGGATTGATAGTTCCAGCCGTATGACGCCTACTCCACGAGATTCCGTCTTCGACCGCCTCACCTATGGTCCTGATCTCCTGTGCTCCCAAGAAGATATGTCTGATTCTCTCCAGCACCACTTAGACTCTTCCTACTATGTGCCCTTACGCACTAGAACGAAGAAGTCTAGGACGGCACGAGTTTGGCAAACTCGGTCCGTTGATCCGACCTCTGATCATCCGAGCGTCCCGTGTACTGTTACGCGGGCCTCTGATGGGAAGTTGTACAGAGCCACTCGAGTCCAGCCCTCGGCGGCAAACTGACAGAGAGGTTCCCAAAAGTCTCCCAAAATTCAGGAAGCAAACATGGTCGATCCGGACCCATCTGACTTGCGTGAGGCCATCCTCCACAAACGCAAGGAAAGAGAAGGTGCCCCGGGGTGCAAAGAGTCCTCCCACGGATGTCACTGCACCCAAATCATTGTCAACTGCTATTGCAGCAACGCAACAGTACAAGAAGACCGGCGGTCCGTCTTCCAAAGACTCCAACGACCAAGCTCAGAAGACGAGGCGCCTCCCGTCGTCTCCTGCAACTCTGCTCAGAAAGTCTACGTCGATGGAAAAGGGAAGAAGACAAATGTTCCCGGTCCGAAGATTTCAATCACTTTGACCAAAAGACTGTCGTCTAAGCGGGTGCCCACCAACGGAGTTTTCCAAAGCACCCGTTCTAGGACGAAATCTGCTACAGTGGGAGATTTATCGTCCACAACACTGGGGGTTGCTGGGACTGGGGGTAGCACTCCTCCGAACCTCCATGATAATCCGGTGTTCCAACAAGACGAGCCAGGGAAAACAACTCTCCCATCAGATGCAACAAACCCTGACGTCCCCGACGACATACACAACTCCCAAGACGAGGCGAACTCGAAGATTGGGGGTACTGTTCCTTCCGAGTCCGAACCAGAGGAGAACATTCCCACGTATCCCGATGACTTCTCACTACAGGGGTATGATTCGGAGGGCGCTTCCTCCACCGCTCCGTCCATCTCTCCTCACGTAAGGACGGTATTCATGACGGACAGCAATCAAGGTGGTTCCAGTGATCGCCAACGCATCGACACTCTGGAGGCCATACTGCTTGCCTTGGTCAAGTCTGTAGACGAGATCAAGGCGGCTATTCCAACTCTGCAGGGAGGAACGCCTGGCCAAACAAGTGCGTGTCCCGCGGTCAATGCGAACTCGAATTCAGCGGCACCGAACCTGGGCAACACTCCTCCTGAAGGAACGGCCCCCACCACCGTGGATCAGGCCCGCGAAGCGAGAAAAGAGGTCCAGGAGCTCCGAGCCATGTTTCATGCTCGAGAAAACTCTCAAGACCTCAGAATACGGCAACCGTACCCTGCTGCCTGGAGGGATGTTTCATTCCCACCAAGATATAAGCCGTTCAATATCAATCCTTATGATGGCAAGACCTCAGCAAGTCGGTATATCACTTACTTCGAGGTCACCACCGACCATCTGCCCCACGATGATGCCATCCTCACACGATTATTCATCGGGGCATTGGAAGGAGTCGCCTTCGACTGGTATCGCAACCTGCTAGACAACTGCATCCACTCCTTTACCGGCTTCAAGCGCATATTCTAGGAGAGGTTCTACAAAGTAGGGCAGGACATCACAATGTCTACCCTCATGGACGTCGTCCAAGGGGAGAAAGAGCTGACGAGGAATTACATTGAGCGATTTTGCCAAACCGTAATGAAGCTGCCATCTGGAAATCCGGATTCCTCCCTGATTGAAATTTGCCAAAAGAGATTGCTCCCAACAATCAGTCTTTGGATGGGCGAAAGTCAATTCAAGGACTGGAAGACGTTTATCATCAGTGCCACTAGCGCCGAAGAACGGTTGACGAAGGCTCGCCAACTGGGATTGCACATCTCGGACGGAGAGAACAAGGGCAAGCGTCCCAACACCAACAATGACAATGGGGGTAGCCCCTCCAACAATCGGGACAGCAGGGGTAAGCAGGCTATGGTGGCCGACACAGCACAGAAACTCGAGCCAAAGCCGGCAGACAAACAATGGCCGCAAATCACTTACTCCTTCGAAGACGGTCACGTCAAGCCCATCTTGCACATGCTCATACAAGGAGACAGAATTCAGCTTCCTTTACCAAGACGGGAACCTCGACCGGCGGAAATGGAGAATCCAAAGTACTGCCATTACCACCGCTACGTCTACCATGCTACGCACGACTGCTACCAACTAAAACGGTACATCCAAAATCTCATCGATTCAAACGCTCTAGCCATCGATTTCGAGGAGGTAACTGTGGCAGCCAATATGGTGTCAGTACAATTTGGTAGCTTCCCTCCAACGAAGGCTCAAGACGGTGTGGTACCCATCCCTATGGCGACGATAGAGATTGCTAACCTTCTACCTCCCCGAAATCAGGTGGTTGGTCTTGTACCCCTCACCACATCACGAGGGGAAATTATGTGGGTCCATCCAGACTTGGTAACAGAAGTAACTCAGCCCATGCCATCTTCCATTCGCAAGAAAAGTAGAAAAGTCAGGTCTTGTCGCACAATCTCGGCAGATATCGAAGAAGCTACAGCCATCGTCACTCGGTCTGGGGCACAGTCCCAACCTGTGGCTGATAACTCAACTGAAGATCCTCAGCCCTTTATAACTGACGCTCCAGGACCGGCTCAGCCTCCGACGACCGACAAGCCTAGGCCGAAGGAGACTCGTTTTGACAAATCCCTCCGAAAAGAGGCACCGCAAGGGCTGGAGAAGCCCGACAACTTCGACATCTTGGCGCAATTGGCCAACACACCGGCCAAGTTGTCATTATACGAGCTTCTGAGACTCTCAAAAGATGTTTACGCGGCTTTGAGCGATGCACTCCAAAACGTCGACGCGTACCTGGCTCAGGTCAACCTCACGGGAGAAAACCTGCCTGCAGATCTCCAAGACAGCGCTTGCACGGGAGCGATGCCCAATATTGTCTTCACTCCACAAGACATGCTCATCAAGACCAATCTGCATGATCGTCCGTTATACTATACTGGATACATCGAGGACGTGAAGGTGGACCGGATGCACATTGATCCAGGCTCTTCTATAAGCATCATTCCGAAGGGTCTGCTACATCATCTTCGCATTCTGATGCATCACCTGACGCCAACAAGCACCGCCATCAGCGGTTTCAATTCGGGCAGGAGCTACCCAATTGGGAAGATTCGTCTGAAGTATCAGATTGGCGATCTCCAATCAGAAGTCACCTGCTACGTCATAGATGCAGATACTTCTTACAACATCCTCTTGGGGCGCCCTTGGATACACGATTATATGATCGTGCCTTCCACGCTGCACAAGTGCTTCAAATATGTAGACAAACACGGCTTCGTGAGGACAGAATTTGCTGATATCGATCCCTTCAAAGGGGTCGAATCCTACTACTCAGACTCCTGCCTGTACGAAAAGTCGAAGAAACACCTCGGTGAAGGAGATGTGCAAGCTCGTACCGAGACAGCCACAGAATCAGAAGAACCTCTGACGATCCAACTCCAAGCTCGCAAACCTGGCAAGTCGGCACCCCTTACAGCCACTCTGCGTAAGGACGCAATCAGCCTCTCGGCGCAAGAAGAGCAGATGATAATCCGGCTGCCAAGGTCTGGCCAAATGCCAAAACCTACAACGGAGCCACTAACAATCAGGCTGCCGAGAGTCGGCCAGCCGCAAACGGAGAAACTCAATCCCTCCGATAAGCCGATGACGATACGTCTTCCCAAGAAGAGTCGTCATCCCGATGCAGGGTCTTGGACTTCTAGCGAACCAACCACTCCCCGCCCAACATCAAGTTCCAAACTGGGGGTCGTTAGCCTGCCAACAACTCCATGCTCTGCTTCACCAGCTGAACCTCTGACGATCAAGCTGCCCAGGTCGTCCTCTCAGTCTTCGTTTATACAGGGGGTAGTCGAAGAGGAACCGGAGCTAGCCAAGTATGTGGCTGCCCACACTGATGTTCCCTCCACAGATGATGTAATCCCCCTAGAAAAGATACCTTACTTCATCAATAAAGGGCTATCTTTGAACTACCTCGAGCTCAATAAGCTATGTACAATGTATGCTATGGAACATGGTATAGGCACTCACCCACACACACAGGTGACAAATGTGCACACCACAATCCAGCTTATTCTAGTGGAAGATGCCTACCGTATAATCGAGGGAGGGGATCATCCAATCATCTTCGGCCGGAAGGACGATCCGCATCCCTTCACCATAGAAGAAGCCGACCTTGGGTCAGACGCCGGGAGACTGCCTCCGTATCTTTATAGCCCTCAATCCAAATATCTCATGCAAAAACAGGGATATGATCTGGAGGCTATGCCAGGCTTGAACTATGGCACCAGGCGACGATTACCTTTGAAGCCACCGGTCCCGGCTGGCAAACTACGGGACTACTATAACAAAACTCGATGTGGATTAGGGTATGTAACACCCATGACGACCCCTGAGAGTTCAGATGAAGAATGTGACTGGCAGTCACATTCAACCGGATCACCAACTTCTGACTCGGATACCAGCATCAGAGACATATTCAGACAAGTCCTGTCAGTCAACATGGCATTCGCCGACGCTTATGAAGAAGATGAAGACATTTCTGAAATCTTCGAGCTAGAGCCGTGGGCCCAACAGTTGGATGCACAATGGGAAAAGCGATTTGAACTGAGAGAACCCCTACTGAAGATGAGGTTATACAAGTGGATCTTGGCAGCGAATATTCTCCAAAACCAATCTTCGTCAGTAAAAGCCTAACAAACGAAGAGCGAGAATCGCTGCTGGAACTTGTCAAAGAATATATCGATATGTTCGCATGGAGCTATGAAGACATGCCGGGATTAGATCCCGATATTGCTCTCCACAAACTCAACATTCGCCCAGATGCAAAGCCGGTCAAGCAACAACAGCAACGCTTTCGCCCAGGCATCATGGATGCGATCGAAGCCGAAGTCAACAAACTGATAGCCAGCGGCTTCATTCGTGAAGAGCAACATCTGGATTGGGTCGCCAACATAGTTCCGGTCCTCGAGAAGAATGGAAAGATCCGAATCTGTATCGACTTCCGCAATCTGAATGAGGCTTGTCCAAAAGACGAATTCCCCCTCCCGATCATAGACATCATGATCGACAATACATGCGACTTCGAACGCATGTCATTCATGGATGGCTTACATCATTCAGAACATCGATTGGCATATGCTGTTATACAGTCATGCCTTTCGGTTTGAAGAATGCGGGCGCCACATACCAAAGAGCCATGAGTATCATCTTCAGAGAACATTTGCGCAAGACGGTGGAGTGCTACGTTGATGACATCGCCGTTAAGAGTCGCTATAAGGGAGACCATATGCAGGATCTGAGAATAGTATTCGACCTGATACGAGCACACAATTTGAAAATGAACCCTACGAAGTCCTTCCTGGGCGTATCCAGCGGGAAGTTCTTAGGTTTTATCATCACCGCCCAGGGTATCCATGTAGACCCTGAGAAGACAAAAGCAATTATGGAGATGGGTCCCCCGAAAAATCTTTGCGAACTCAGAGGCCTCCAAGGGTGGCTAGCTTACATCAGAAGGTTCATTTCTAACCTCTCCGGGCGATGTCGACCATTCACCCATCTCATGAAGAAAGGTATCTCATTCGTATGGGACGAAGAATGCCAACGTGCCTTCGACAGCCTCAAAGAATATTTGTCGAACCCTCCATTCCTGGTGGCTCCGGTGGCTGGAGAACCATTCCTGCTCTACGTACGAGCAATGGAACATTCCCTCGGGGCTCTGCTGGCACAGAACAACGATGCAGGCCATGAACAAGCTATATATTGCCTCAGTCGAATGATGATTGGGCCAGAGCACCGATACACCGCTGTGGAGAAGGAATGCCTCGCCCTGGTGTTCGCCATTCAAAAGATGTGGCACTATGTTACTGGACAAACCATTTATGTGATCTCACGAGTCAACCCTCTCAGGGTCCTCATGACTAAACCAGGGGCACTCAGCTCCCACCTCGCTACATGGGCAATATTGCTGTCCCCCTACCATATGATCTTCGTCCCCCAAAAGGTTGTTAAGGGTCAAGCTTTGGCAGACTTTTTAGCAGCCCACCCAGGCTCCGAGTCGTCCAGAATATATGAAAAAATCCCAGATGAGGTCGCCGACTCGCATGCAACCTCTCACGATGATATATGGCGCATGTTCTTCGACGGTGCTTCGAGAACCAGACCTAAGGGCATCATCGTCGTCGGAGTCGGGGTGGTGCTGGTTTCTCGTTCCGGATTGGTGATCAATCGCGTTAACTCTCTCACAGAACCATGCTCCAACAATGTGGCCGAGTACAACGCTTTGGTCATTGGCCTCAAACTTGCAAAAGAGCTGGGGGTAGAATATTTTGAAGCGTACGGCGATTCCCAGTTAATCGTCAATCAGATCCGGGGCTCATACGAGGTTCGCCACGAAGACATGATCCCCTATCACCAAATAGCGATCGACCTCATCTCGTCGTTCGAGGGGTTCTTTATCGAGCACGTTCCCAGACTCTAAAATATCAAAGCCGATGCCCTAGCTGGCCTTGCCGCTTCCCTAGCGGTTCCAAACTATGCTCATCAATCGGTAGATATGATAGGTCACGAACTAGTCTATCCCAAGAACAACGTTCAGTTTGTGGCGAGTTATTCCGCTCAGACGGTCGACAAAGCGCCGGACTGGAGACAACCATTCATAGACTTCGTGGTCTACGACATCCTGCCCGAGAACCCAAAGGAGGCCACTTCCATCAGAAGGCGTTCTCTCAGATTCTTCTACGATACAGAGACGAAAATGCTGTATCGTCGATCTTATGATGGATTATTACTTCGGTGTCTGTCAAACGCAGAAGCCAAGGAAGCCGTATGCAAAGCTCATGACAGTGTCTGTAGGGCCCATCAGCCTGGCCCTAAATTACAGGACCGTCTCTGCCGAATGGACTACTACTGGCCCACGATGGTAGCGGATGCGATAGACTATGCAAGAAAATGCAAAACCTGCCAAGTCTACGCGGACTTCATCCATCAGCCATCCGAGTTTCTACATCCGACGGTGGCGTCCTGGCCGTTTGAAGCATGGGGAATGGATATCATCGGTCCAATCACTCCACCTTCCTCCCGAGGACATCGCTTCATACTCGCAATCACAGATTACTTCTCCAAATGGGCGGAAGCTGTCCCGCTTGCAGAAGTCAAAACTTTGAACGTGATCAGCTTCCTCAAGCATCATGTCCTCTATCGCTTTGGACTGCCTCGAAGGATCATCCACGATAACGGTCCACAGTTTGCAAGCCATGCCTTCTATCGGTTCTGCGACAAGCACCGCATCTATAATATTGCTTCAACACCATACAATCCAGTAGAGAATGGGTTGGCAGAAGCGTTCAACAAAACCATCATCAAGTTACTCAAGAAGTTCGTAACGTCCAACAAATGCAACTGGAACGAGAAGCTTGGTGAATGCTTATGGGCGTACCGTACCATGGTCCGAACAGCCACAGGGAATACACCATTCTTCCTAGTGTACGGGAGTGAGGCAATTCTCCCACTGGAGACTCAAATACCCTCACTCCGCGTCGCCCTCACTTATCAATTGACGACGGATGATAACTACCGTCGTCGGCTACAAGAGTTAGAGGCCTTAGATGAAAAATGCCTCCTGGCTCAGCAAAGGATCGAGCTATACCAAGCACGCATCTCTGGAGCCTTCAACAGGAAGGTCAAAATCAGAACATTCCAAGTGGGCGATCTCGTTCTGGCAGTCCGGAGACCGATGGTCATGACTCACAAGACCGCCGGCAAGTTCCAGCCAAAGTGGGAAGGCCCATTCATCATTGAGGCTGTATTCTCCAACGGAGCCTACCGCCTCGCAAAACAAAATGGAGACTTGCTCATGTTGCCCGTCAACGGCAAGTTCCTGAAGAAATATTATGTCTGAACGACATTCCAGGTCATCGAGTCATGTACCCGCTGGTGCCGCTAAACTCGCATCTTTAACATTTTCCAAATCATCGAGCCACGTACCTACTGGTACCTCTAAACTCACCCTCATAACATTCCAGATTATCGAGTCATGTACCCGCCGGTGCCGCTGAACTCATATCCACAGCATTCCAGATTATCGAGTCATGTACCCGCTGGTGTCGCTGAACTCACATCCACAACATTCCAGATTATCGAGTCATATACCCGCTGGTGCTGCTGAACTCACATCCACAACATTCCAGATCATCAAGTCATGAACCCGCTGGTGCCGCTGAACTCACACTTTCACAATATTTCAAATTATCGAGTCATGTACCCGCTGGTGCCTCTGAACTCACATTCCGGTCACTCTTTCGGATAGTAAGTCATGTATGATCATACCTCTGAACTTTCTTCCTGGAAGAGATCCTCCCTCATGATCCACTACCCGCACTCCCAGTGCACAAAAAGGGTAACAGATCCACAAATTTCCAAAACGGCCATGTCCTCATTACCTCTGAGTCGTTCCACTTCCGCCAAAAACAAATCACCCCCTACATAGAACTTCCATGTCCTCATTACCTCTGAGTCATTCTATGTACCCCCTCTTTATTGAGCCCACTCCTGCCATGTCCTCATTACCTCTGAGTGGGAAGGCTCCGTCGAAGAAACCTTCATGCTTGCCATGTCCTCATTACCTCTGAGTAAGTACGAAGATTCCCTTTCGACTTATTATCTGTACCCACAATCGGAGTACGCCAAGGATAATAGGTCCACAAATATTTCTAGCTGAGTCCACTCCTACCATGTCCTCATTACCTCTGAGCAGGAAGACTCTACGGTAAAACCTCCGTACTTACCATGTCCTCATCACCTCTGAGTAAGTATGTCGGTCCTCTCTTGTCTTATTATCCGTACCCTGAACCAGGGTATGCCAAGGGTAATAAGCCCACAAATGTCCTCTGTTGACCAAAAATATCCCTAAAGAAACCCTCATGCTCACATGTACTCAGTACCTCTGAGTAAGTATGTTGGTTCCTTTTTAAACTTATTGTCCGTATCCAAAACCAGGGTACGTTAGGGACAATAGGTCCACGCAAAATGTCCCAATAAGATGACCATTACAAAGCAAAAGAGTAAAGCAAATATATTCCATTCATTCAGAAATTGGTTACATCCACACGATTACAAGCAAGTCAAAAAAGTTTTTCATGTAGACAAAAAGAAAAGCAAAACAAAACAAGGACTACGGACAAAAGATAGACATTTATGAGGAACCCCTAAACCCTAGTTACAGAAGCATGTATACCATTCCTTCAACCACCTTACATATGAAGGATGCAATTGAAGAAGAACCTCGTCCAGAATAGAAGAATCAGAATTCCCAGCACTGCCACCCTCAGCAGTTTCGATAGTTGGAAGGATGCCATCCCCTTCAGGCACCGATTCTTCTTTCATCGCCTCCTCCTTAACAGAAGAAGACCCCTGGTTGATGACAGGAGGCGGCGGCTCCTCTGTCACTACGATCTCAGCATTCGGTGGAGATACTGCAAGAACCAAAGACGAAGAAAATAAATACAGTCAGAAGATATTCAGAAATATTTATGCGGCTCGTTTAAGACAACTTTCATGCGGCTCGGACATGGGGTATACTCCATGCGGCTCGGTCATGGGACGTGTATGCGGACCGTGTAATCTGAAAAGTTCGCATGCAGCTGAGCAGGCTCTGTTAGGGTTTCAAAGTATCCAATCTTCCACACAGTCATTACCTTCGATGGCAACATGAACGTCAAGACGAACGGGGGGCACGATAGTCGAAGACGAAGTCGATTTCTTACTCTTCGCCACAGCCTTCTTCACAGCCTTGGAAGCCCTAGGTGCCATTGTTGTCTGTTGGTCAGAGGAAGAAAATAAGACAGGAATTTTTAGTCAAGAAGAGTCTAAGAGAGAAGTCCGTCCAAATACCCTTCTATTTATAGGCAGAAAAAAGAGGACCACGGACCGACGCCTCGTACAACGTGATCGACTCTTCGGCTAACGAGACAAACTAGCCAAATTAAAGACTAAACTCTTGGTATCCTATCGCGAAAAGATTTGCACTCATGGTATAATGACGTGGCAAAGAGCCTATGCAATTCAGATGGCCATACGGCTGAAACAACTCTGCGGCTCGACAGTTCCTGCGGCTAAGCCATCCATGCGGCTGAAACATCTATGCGGTCAGGACCTATTATGTGGAGAGCCTGCACACATCCATGCTTCTTATTCAAAGTATTTCAATTTTTGTAAATTGAAAACTTTGAAGGGGGTTTTGTAGAAGCATGGAAAATACTAAAGAAAGATCCATGCGGCCCGGAAACTCCATGCGGCTCAGAAAGCCCATACGGCTCAAAGATTCATACGGCACGAGGGACTATGCGGCTCAAGACGTCCCATGCGGCTCAGAAGAGAAGACACGTGGCTTGTAAACAGTTCTGCCTCCCGCCTTACATTGCATTAATTACTTTGACGGCTGACAGCTCTAACAAAGTGGCAGCCCTGACACGAAGAGGTAATTATGATTCTGTCATAATGACAGATCCCTAGGGAAACGAAGGAGATCTCTGACACGAATCCCCCCAAGATCCAAAAAATGCCACGTAGCCTTGACACGTGAGCATTTCGTATGCGGCTCAAGTAGAGGCTCCCTCTATGCGGTTCAAGTAGACGCTTTCCTATGTGGCTCAAGAGGACCACCTCCATGCGGCTCGAGCAAAGGCCGCCCCATGCGGCTCGCAAGGATCATCTCCATGCGGCTCTCTACCCATTATGTGGTCCAGATTATCATGTGGTCCGAAGGTTCGAGGGCCACTCTCCAAGTAGCCCTGACACGTGGCCGGTCTTATGCGGCTTCATCCTTATGTGGCTCCATCCTTATGCGGCCCAATCCTCATACGGCTCAGATCCCCTCAGTGACTCCCAGGACACGTGTCATAAAGCCAATCAATTTCCCAGATTTACTGCGATCAAAGATTGGGTCAAATCCCAATAATCTGGGACACGTGGCAGGAGAATGAATTAAACTTATTCATTCAGATTCGCAGACATCAGCAAATCATCATCACGGAGATTTATTCCAATCAGCATTAATTACTGATAGGATTTGGTGCAATCTACATTAAATGGCCCAGATTCATCATACTCAAGATTAATGGCCCAGATTGATCGATCAACAGGCCGCTGCCACTTCAAGGGACAATCATCGCAAACCCTAATGATTGCATTCCCCTTCTTATAAATAGCAAGGTGCCATTCCCTTGCAGAGAGGACCCCTTTTCGAGATCAGAGAGCACCAGAATACTTGGAGAGAAAGAGCCGAGAGAGCAAAGAGAGCATTTCTTCAACGCCAAGCAATTTTCTGGAGCCAAGGCTGCATACCGATCGTCCAAGGAGTAAGGCAGAGCGGTCGTCGCTTTCCCGAGCCTCTATCGTTACCCCCAGAATCTAAAATAAACAATTATACTTAGATTGTTGTACCTAGTTTTTCGTCCCTAGGCTTTATTTGTACAAGCGAGTTTATAACGTGAAGTAAAAGTCCAGTCCTCCGATAATTGTTCTGCTCTTTTATATTTCATGGCAAACACTAAGGAGAAGGAAGCATCTTTTACCCGCCGGGCTCTTTCCCTGGCTCAGCAGCGGCGACAGTTAGACGAGAAGCATGAGGATGACACTTCTCCTGAGGCCATAGAAAGGATGCGTCAAGAAGCCGAACGCAGGGTCCTGGCGACCGTAGATACTCGGGCGGCAGACTTGAAGCGTCGGATTGAAGAGCTTTCGGCCAACCCCGGGGATGTTTACGGATTGTAATCTCTTCTTTTTTTATGTAATTTTGCAAGTCTTGCTGGGGGTATAATCCTTTATTTTTGAATAAAGAATACAGAGTTTTTATGGTGTGTTCATTTTTGCTGTCATGAACTTGATGATTTGTGTGGACCTATTATCTTTTGCGTACCTTGGTTTTTAGGTACAGATAATAAGTTCGAGAGAACCGACATGTTTGCTCAGAGGTGATGTGGACGTGGCAAATATGGGATTCAAATGATGGAATCTTCCTACTCATAGGTGTTATGGACGTGGTAGGAATGACTCTGGGGGATACGCGGAACTACTCAGAGGTAATGTGGACGTGAAAGTTCTGCGATCAATGTACGACAATACAGGGGTTATCCGTACGGGATGTTTACTCAGAGGTAATGTGGACATGGTAAACATGATGGGTAGCGTAGCCTTACGGAGCATAAGGTCCTGCTTTGTAGGTATAGGGGAACAACTCAGAGGTAATATGGACGTGGTTGTCCTTCTACTGGAGGATAGAACGCCACGGAACAGCTGGGTTCCGAAAGCGTAAGATTTTGTGGATAGGAATTGTATGTGAGCCCTGATGATTGGGTCCACAGACCCCCTTGTTGGGTGTAGATGGAAGTACATGTCTGAAAGATGTCAAGAGTAGTTCTTCTTTAGGAACTTGCCATTGATGGGCATCATGAACAAGTCCCCATTGGATTTGGTGAGGCGGTAAGCACCGTTTGAGTATACCGTCTCTATGATGAAAGGTCCTTCCCACTTGGGCTCGAACTTTTCAAGTATCTTGTGAGTCAACACCATCGGCCTCCTGACTGCCAGAACCAGATTGCCTACTTGGAAAGTCCTCTGCTTGACCTTCTTATTGAAAGCCTGTGATATACGGGCTTGATAGAGTTTGATGCGTTGCTGAGCTAGGAGACGTTTTTTGTCAAGTGCCTCCAATTCTCGCAGATGGCAACGTTGATTGTCTTTCTCTGTTAGTTGATTTGTGATCGCTACACGGAGCGAGGGTATCTGGATCTCGAGAAGCAGTACCATTTTGCTCCCGTAGACCAGGGAGAATGGTGTGTTGCCCGTCGGGGTCCGTACCGTTGTGCGGTAGGCCCAAAGGCATTCGTCGAGCTTTTCGTCCCAGTCGTATTTGTTGGATGACACGACCTTTTTTAGTAGCCTGACGATCGTCTTGTTGAATGCCTCGACCAATCCGTTTGCTGCCGGATTGTAGGCGATTGATGCCACGTTTTGAATGCGATTCTTGTCACAGAATCTGTTGAAAACATGGCTGATAAATTGTGGACCGTTATCGTAGATAATCCTTCGAGGTACCCCGAAATGGTAGATGACATGGTGCTTGATGAAGCTGACCACCCGGGAGCTCTTCACTTCCGCTAGTGGAACTGCTTCTGCCCATTTGGAGAAGTAGTCGGTGATGGCTAAGATGAAGCGGTGTCCTCTTGATGAAGGGGGGTGATCGGTCCTACAATGTCCATGTCCCAGGCTTCAAAGGGCCAGGAGACGACCGTAGGATGTAGTAGTTTTGACGATGTATGGATAAAGTCAGCATGAAGCTGGCACGCATGGCACTTCTTAGCATAGTCGACGGCATCGGCTGCCATGGTTGGCCAGTAGTAGCCCATGCGTCGTAGTCGATCCTGCAACTTAGGGCAAGGTTGATGGGCTCCGCAAGTTCCGTCGTGAGCTTCTCGAAGGGCTTCAACTGCTTCTTCGTTGGATAAACATCAAAGGAGAAGTCTATCGTAGGAGCGTCGGTACAGCATTTTAGTAGTTGTATCGTAATAGAATCGAAGGGAACGCTTCCTGACTGAGATGACTTCTTTCGGGTCCTCTGGGAGAATTCCATAGACAGCAAAGTAGATGAACGGGAACCTCCAATCTCGGACATTAACACCAGCACTTGTTGACATAGCCTGGGCCATTTGTGAGCATAGGTTGTTTTTAGGACAGACCAAGTCTCGACCAACTATCGTGACATAGTGTTGAGTCCCGAGGGGCGCTGCCAACGAAGCTGTGAGGCCAGCTAGAGCATCAGCCTCCAAATTTTGTAGACGAGGTACATGTTCGATGAAGAACTTGGTGAAGGTTGAAATGATGTTCAACGCAACCCCATGGTAAGGAATCAGATCTTCATGGCAAACTTCGTATTACCCTCTGACCTGGTTAACGACGAGTTTTGAGTCGCCGTAGGCTTCCAGATGATTCACCCCCAACTGTTGGGCCAGCTGGAGTCCCATGATAAGCGCATTGTACTCAGTAACATTGTTGGAGCATGGCTTCAAAAGGGAGTAGGCACGCTGGATGACCAGCTGATTGGGGGAGACTAAGACTTCCCCCACTCCTATGATGATTTGACCTTTGGGGCCTGTTCTTGAAGCACCATCGAAAAACATCCGCCAGACGGAGCTTTCTTCGATGACGTTTGATTATTGGACCTCATCCGGGATGCCTTCATAGAGTCTAGAGGACTCTGGGATGGGGTGTGCAGCTAAAAAGTCAGCCATAGCCTGACCTTTAACGGCTTTTTATGGAACGAACACCATGTTGTATGGCGTTAGCAGGATCGTCCATGTAGCTAGCCGGAAGTTCAATGATCCTGGCTTTGTCATGAGAACTCTGAGTGGATTGACCCGGGAGATGACATGAATTGTCTGACCCGAGATATAATGGCGAGTCTTCTGGATGGCAAATACCAAAGCCAAACACTCTTTTTCAACGGGGTTGTACCGGTGTTCGGCCCCGATCAGTTTTCTACTGAGGTAGTAGATAACTTGCTCATAGCCTGTATCGCTGTACTGAGCCAGCAAAGCACCGAGGGAATGATCCATGGCACGGACGTAGAGGAGAAATAGTTTGCCGGTGACGTGTGCCACAAGGACTGGCGGGCTCGTCAAGTAAGCCTTGATATCGTCGAAAGCTTTTTGGCATTCCTCTGTCCAGACGTAAGAGACTCCCTTCTTCATGAGCTGGGTGAAGGGTTGACATTTTCTGAAAAGGTTTGCTATAAACCTCCGGATGTATGCAGACGTCCTTGCAGGCCTCGAAGTTCTCGAAGGTTCTTCGGAGGGTCCATGTTAAGGATGGCTTTGGTCTTCTCGGGATCGACATGAATGCCTTTCGCCGTAATAATGAAGCCCAAGAACGTTCCGCTAGAAACCCCTAGGAAGGATTTAGCGGGGTTCATCTTGAGTTGATGCGCTCGCATGAGATCGAAGACTGTCTTCAGGTCTTGTAGGTGATCTCCTTTGAGACGGCTCTTGACTGCGATGTCATCAACATAGCATTCGACAGTCTTGCGAAGATGCTGACGGAAGATAGTGCTCATAGCTCGTTGGTATGTCGCACCAGCGTTCTTCAAGCCGAAGGGCATCACTGTGTAGCAGAAAACCTCCTTCGAAGTCCTGAATGACGTGTGTTTTGTGTCATCGGGAAACATCTTGATCTGGTTGTAGCCCGAATACCCGTCCACGCGTTCGAAGCCACATGTGTTGTCGATTATCACGTCGGTGATTGGAAACAGGAATTCATCCTTTGGGCAAGCAGTGTTGAGATCCCTGAAGTCGATACAGACTCATATCTTTCTATTCTTCTTGGTGACAGGAACGACGTTGGCCACCCAATCCGGGTGTTGTTCTTCGCGAATGAATCCGCTGGTCAGGAGTTTATCTACTTCCTGATCGATAGCGTTCATGATGTCAGGACAAAAACGTCGATGTTGTTGCTTTATAGGCTTGGCATCAGGTAAGATGTTAAGCCTATGCATCGTGATCTGGGGATCAAGTCCCGGCATATCTTCGTAGTTCCCGGCGAAGACATCGATATATTCTTTAGCCAGCTGGATTAAAGATTCCCGGTCTTCTCTTTTTAGGCTTTTGCTGATGAAGATGGGTTTGGAAGAAGATCCATCCCCAAGGTCGATCTGTTGGACTTCGTCTTCAGTAGGGGGTTCACGTAATTTAAAACGAGACTCCCACTATTCTCCTAGGCATTGAGCCTAGGGTTCTTCTTCGAAGAATTCGAGCGTTTGGTCTTCGCCTTCATCTTCTTGAGATTGTGCAGATGCCATGTTGGCTGATAGCACCTTCTTGAAGACTGAGCCGATACTGGTATCGGAATTCCAGGTTGATGCTTCAGACAAATAAGAATGTTCTAATTCTTCTGCCTCCGAGCTCTCTGGAGTTGACGGCGGCGTGACATAGCCCACCTCCTGTCGAGTTCGATGATAGTAGTCATGCGGCTTTCCTTTAGGTGTTGGAAGCCGGAGAGGAAGACGTCGACCCTTGCCGTAGTTCAGGCCTTTGTTGCTTTTTAGGTCGTAACCCATCTTTTGGATGAGGTACTTTGCCTTGTCCGTATACCGATAGACTTGTATTCTGCCGGTATCTGGTTCTTGCTCGAGTGGCAGGGGGTCTTGATGACGCTCGACCTTGTCGAAGATGATGCATTCTTCGTCTTGCTTCCACGGTGGGACTAGAAAACAGACCCCTTAGGACGGGACTACTCGATTTACATGATGGACGGTCGTTATTTGTGTTTACAACGACCGTAGAGCGTTATCTAATGTATACATACCATTCCAATGTGGAAGACTAGAATAATTAAAAGACGCTCTATTATTGATGAAACACGAGATTTTATTCCGCGGGATTATATTGTCCAGAGAGGGTGCATCTACATCAGCAGAGATATATTCCCCTAGCTTTTCGTCTGTGAGTACTGGGGTTGGATCGGGAGAGTCCACCACAGCTTTGATCTTGGGGTCCGAGAGGGCTATGTGGGCCTTCTCCGACAGCTTGGATGAGATAGATGATTGCGGCGGCTTGCCCTTAAGACGCACCTTCAAAGGTGCCTCAACTGTACCTTCTGTGGTTGGTGCCTTCCCCTGTAGTTTTGCCACAAGGGGAGCCGATGTCTGAGGCGGCTTTCCTTTGAGCCGTATCTTCAAAAGAGCTTCAATTGGTGTTCTACCTGGAGCAGTTGGTGCTTTTCCAGGTAGCTTGATGCTCATGGGAGGCAACGTCTGAGGCGGCTTCCCTTTGAGTCGAATTTTTAAGGGAGCGTCGAAAATCATCTCGGGCTCAATGTCATGCTCTGCTGCTGTTTCTGCTTCATCGTCAGCATCATTAGCTTCCTCCTCGTCGGGCGACTTGTATAAGGTGGAATCAGTGAAGTAGGTTTCGACCCCCTTGAAAGGGTCAATGTCCGCAAACTCTGTCCGGATGACGTCATTGGTGGACACGTACTTCATACATTGGTGGAGTGTAGATGGCACCACCATGTACTCATGCAGCCATGGACGACCCAGTAGGAGGTTGTAGTTGACGTCAGCGTCCACGACGTAGCAAGTCACCTCGGTTCTGAGGTTACCGATATGACACTTTAGCCGTATTTTGCCCAGCGGCTCACTTTTGCTAGCATTGAAGCCACTGATTGTTGTGTTGGAAGGCGCCAGTCGGTACATTGGGATCCCCAGTGTTGAGAGCAGCGTCTTCGGAATGATGCTGAGGAAGACCCCGGATCGATCTGAATCTGCTTCACCTTGACAGAACCGATATACCCTGTATAATACAGCGGCCTGTTGTGTCGGTTGTGCTTGAGCAGCATGTCTTGTTGGGTGAAAGTTATGTTGGGGATAACTTCATCCGCACAATGACAGTACGCACATATAGTCAGAGTATCCTCAGGCTGCTTGACCTGGCAGATGAAGGACTCAGCATCCTTCAGGGCTTCACAGAGAGCTTCCTGAGTGTCCTTGGAAAGACGAAGGAGCTCGAACAGAGATAGGCGAACAGGAGTACTGGCAAGTTACGCCAGTATGTCGAAGTTGTGGGGCTTGGCTAGCCCCGAAGCATTCTCCTTTCGCAGAGGCCTGTCGAAACGAGCCTCTATATGCTTCTGCTTATTAGCTGCTGGGGGCTTAGATGGGCCCTCTTTCTGGGCAGCAGGGACGGTGCAAGGAGGCACCACCTCGACGGCAGCTTCGTTAGGTTGGACGTTCTGATGTGAATGCGTCTGTACAGGAAGTGCCTCTTCCGCAGAGGAAGAGACCATGCGACAAGACTTGATCTTCCTGCCCTTAGTTTTGGAGGCAGAGCATACCTCCGGTTGAGTAACTTCGGAGACGAGGTCAGAGTGAACCCACAAGACCTCTCCCCGGGATGTGGTGAGTGGGATGAGTCCACTCACGTTGTCACGAGTAGGTGGTAAGTTAACCACCTCTATAGTCGCCTTTGGGATGGGGACGATGCCATCTTGGATTGTAGTGGGCGGCAAGGTGCCAAATTGGAGTGACACCAGGTTGGCCGAGACCATTTTCTCTTCGTAGTCGACGGAGATGACATCCGCATTGATCATGCGTTGGATGTAGTTCTTGAGGACATAACAGTCCTTAGTTGGGTGTCCGACAAACCGATGGTAGTGACAGTACCTCGGATTGTCTACTTTCCCAACCTCGTCGGGACGCTTCGGGTCCGGCAACTTGATATTGTCACCCTGCTTCAGTATCTCAAAGAGTTACAGGGTATCTTTATCGTTGAAAGAATAAACCTCCTTTGGCCTTGGTGCAAGTAGAGGCTTCTGAGTAGGTGCTGATGCACCTTTGGAGGCACTGACAGTCAATGCATGTTTTTCCTTCATCTCTCGTCCAGGGTTGCTGGCTGTAGGCCGTTTCCCTTTATCCTCAAAGGTAGGAAAACTAACTCCCAGAAGGCGAGCATTGGACGCCTTCTTCTCTGCAGCTTCGGCTTCGATGATCAAGGAACTCCTGTCGGAAGGAGGAGTAGAGTTGAGCCAGAGTTTGACTGCAGGCAGCATATTCATGCTGCAGGAGGAGAGGAGTGCGAGTTCTGGCATGCCCGGGGGCAGTCTGAAGCAAGCCTGTAGGAAGCGTTCGATGAATACTCGAACTGTTTCCTTCTCCTTCTGGCGTATCTCTATGAGGGACGCCATTGTCATGTCCTTCCCGCCGTCGTAGAAACGGTCGAGGAAGAGACGCGTCAAGTCATTGAAGGAAGATATAGAGTTATCGGGGAGACTGCAGTACCAGTTGTACGCCACTCCATTCAGTGCCCCGACAAATATGCTGGTGAGTAGTACATCCTCCTTCGGAAGATGTCCCGTTTGAGACTGGAAGTACGTCAGATAACGACGTGGAGAGTCCTTTCCGTCGTATGGCGTCAATGTTTGTGGTTTATACTTAAGAGGATAAACTACTTTGTTCCACTCGAGGGGATAAGGTTGGGGAATCCCCATCTTTTGGCGCTCCTCTTGTCTATTCTTGGACTCAAAGCGCTCGCGCAAGTCCCTGATCATCTCGACCACGTCTTCTATGGAGCTGGGAGTCGGGGAAGGTGGTACAGCCTGAAGTTGAGCATTTGAGGGCTCTGACGTCTGTGGTGCCTCGCGGCGATCTGTATCCAAGGATACCCGTTGAAGGGGTATGTTTGATTCTCCATTGGTCCCTCGGTCAAGACCGGTAGAAGGCGCTCTGGCTAAGGCGGACCGTATTTCAAACACTGCTTGAGTCAGTGTTTGCATGGAGGCAGAGAGGGTTTTGAGTCCTCCCTCCAAGGTATCCATGCGCTGGACGAGGTCTGCTGGCGGCGCATTAGCCTCGGTATCACCCCCAGTCATGTACACTATCATGACACGGCTGGAGTCGGATGGATCAGTTGAGGCTTCGCTTTCGGCCACACTCTCCTGTAGGGGAGTTGCCTCTCCTGGAGCTTCGTCCTGGCTACCCCCAACTATGTTTTAGAGGACTCCCTCGTCTTCAGGAGTGTCCGTAAGGGTCTGATTACTCCCAGTTCTGTCTTGGAGGTCCTCGTCTTCGAGACGCGGATCCACAGGGGATAGACTACCCCCCGCTACGTCCGAAAGGCTAATTTTGTCTCCAGGATGAAGGTCCACCCGAGCTGTGCTTTAGAGGACATCTTCGTCTTCAGAAGGAGGATCAACGAGGGCTTGACTACCCCCAACTTCCTCCAAGATCTTCTTTCTCCCCCGAGTGCCTTCAAACACCCCGTAGGACGGGACAGTTGTCTTGATTTTCCTCGGCTGGCTCTTGGACGAGGACGAGGAATTGCCAGTCGCCTTTCGGACTGACAAAGAGTTAGAGATTACGTTGCATGAAGCAACCTTTAGTTCTGGCTCCTCTTTTGTTGACACCTTCTTTCCGAGGCGACGTCGGAGGGGTGTTAATGATTGCAGTCGCTGGAACACTGACTGCCTTGGTGGTGGAACTGTTGTTTTGCAATAACAGTTGATAGTGACTACAGTACAGGTGTGCCCTGTGAGGGGCACATTGTGCTTGTCAGTCGACTCTCCTGATCGGCGCTTGTGATTGATCACGTTACGCAAATCATTGGAGGAGAGTGCCACCTTTGCACCCCCATCAGGCGCATGGCAAGGCCAAGCGCCGGGATGGTTAAGTGAATACTGCGCCCACTGATCCAACACCAAACAGGCGCTCGAATCAGTATTAGAAGAACAACATTTACAGTGATTTGAACAAACCTCAAACGCACAACCAGTGGACGTGCGGGAGTTCATGACCACAGGGTTTGCCTTGCTCGACTTGGTTGCGAACGCAACAGATGCTCCCAAGTGAGACAAGAACTTTGAAGGTCGACCCATTTTTGGCACAGAAGCACCCGAGTCAACCTTATACAGCTTATCATCAGCAGCGCGCATGATTATGAGCATATGCTTCTGATTTGCTGTCGGCATAGCATGTTTGAGGCGCATGGCCCGTGCTGCCTTAGACTTCTTCGTACCACCCCGCTGGGGCGTATAGTACTCAGAGTCCAAATTCTCCTCACCACTATAGCGAGTGAGTCTGTCAAAGACAGAGACTCTCAGTGGCACATCAGAGGTGTTGCACGGGGCAGTAGCTGTGCCCCTGCTTCGTCGATGCATCTTCTTCGCCTGAGAGGGAGATGGCTGGGGAATGTGGTCAGCCGCACGTTTCTCCGAGAGATGCACTGCACCGGTGGGCATAACTTGGTTGCTGAGGACGTCAGCAGGAAGGAAAGGCTGTATTGGCACATCTCCTTCGATAGTGGTGGCAGAGGCGTCGACCTTGCGCACCCAGACTCGACGAGTCTTCTTCGGCTTCGGCAGCCGCTTCGAAGGACTCGTACTGCCTTTAGAGATGAACTTCTCATACGCCTGTTGATTGAGGCATACGACCAGCGTATTATGGGAGGAGCCCACCTTCACGTCGTCGGATTGCGATACAGCTTTCTCGGGGGAGGAGAAAGAGTTCTCCAGCAGAGTCGCCAGCTTGTTTGCCATTAAAATTGTGTTATTGTAAATTTTAATACAAACAGAACAGTATTATAATGTAGGACTTAGACGTAGTTCTAGGAGTACACTTTTGTTTATCTGGGTCCCTTGTGCCAATGGAGAGAGTGGTAATGCGTTGACTCCGTTGACGATCTGACGACGGTTCTCGATTCTCTGAAGGTTTGGATTGCTCTGGGTGCTAGAGCTTGCAGAGAGGAGGAAGACGTTGAGTGTCTGTATCTTCCTCTCTGTGTATGCTCGCAGGTCTGCCTCTGTATATGTATGTCAGTGCTTGTATGATGTGTGTGTGTGGAAGAAGGAAATGATCCCTCTATTTATAGTCTTGCAGGCTGGCTGCTCATGCACGCATATGTCGGATGCGTCTGGTCGTGGGAATGCCACGTTGTGATTGTTGATGGAGGCGCATGGATGATGCACTCTATTTGAGGAGTTGAACTCTTCCTGTTGCCTTTGTGGGCTGCGGCTGAGCTGACACGTAGCAACGGAGAGGATCTTTCAGTTGCTGAGATCTTGGGTGATTAGCACCCCTTCATAGGCTGAATCAAGTCAAAGGACACGTGTCGTAGGTCCATGGCTCGAAGATCTCGGATTTGGTGGGGAGTGATCTGATAGGATGTGCCTGGGACTGGGCGCATGAAGAGACTTTGGCTCGTAACCTTTAGGAGTCACGAACCAGTCGGGGCGTATGGCTTTTGAGGTACATGCGGGGCTTCAATAGTGACTTTGACTTCTGTCTTTAGGGATCAGAAAAAAAGTCTGAGGTGCATGGCTTTTGAGGCGCATGCAGAGATTTGGGCGCATGGCTGCGGAGGCGCATGCGAGATGGTTGGGCGGCCACGTGGCTTGTAACCGTCGGAGGAAAGTAATGATGATGCTGACGTTGGTGACGCTTCGTCTTCTGAAAAAGCTGTCAACTATTCAGTCCTCGGAGGACATGCTGCCAACTCTGTCAAACTTCAGCATTTAATGTTCTTTGACGAGTGATGGGCAGTTGAGTGGGCACATCGATCGGCGTTCCACTAGGCGCATGGGGACGCATGAAGGCGCATCCTTGTGAGGCACTTGGTGTTGAAGGGCGCATCCTTGTGAGACGCTTGGTGTTGAGGGGCGCATCTGTATGACGCACGGTCTGACCGACGCATCCGTTTGCATGATACGTCTTTATTGGCCCGACTGTTACGTTCTTCGAGTGCTTTAAATAGCCGTTTTTGACTTGGCTGAATTCGAAGCGTCAGGTTCATCACCATTTAATGCAAATTCATTGTACGGGATTCGGAGAGCCAGCCACTTGGCGCATGGGTTTGATTTGCCCGGCCTATAAATAATGGCATGGAGAGGGTTTGCTTCTCATTCTCTCACGTCCTTCCGAAATAAACTTGTTTGCCCGAACGTATTCTATTAACGAGATGCTCCCGTGGGTGAAGATGTGACGTATTGTCTTCATTGATGCAGTTGAAGGTGACTGTTACATCAAAAAGTCAGAGTCGAGGGCTTCTGAGGCAAGCAGAAGGTGCCTGTTGTATCCAAAGATCGGGATGCTCGAGCCTCATCTCTGTTATGCTGGAAGAGTCGCAGATCGAAATTGCGGTGCTTCGATCATCTTACTTGGGCTTTGGGAGAGCTCCTCCTCCCGCTAGAGTGGGTGTTGTCCATTCTGGTTGGGTTGAAAGCTGCTCCTTTGGCCGCGGGTCGATTGCGGTGCTCTGCTCTTCCTTGGTTTGAAGAGCTCTTCCTCCAGCTAGAGGGTTGATTGTCCGCCATCGTTCTACTCAATAAATGCTTCATTAGTCGAAGCATCTGATGGTGCATATGCTGACACTTCATGATACGTCTGACTGGGACGCTGAAGGGCGGCACATAACTGAGCTGCTGAAGGGATGCACATAACTGAGCCGCTGAAGGGATGCACATAACTGAGGATGCACATAACTGAGCTGCTGAAGGGATGCCCCTGGCTGAGAGCGCATCGCGAGATGCGCCTCTTCGAGAGCGCATGGCAAGATGCGCATATTTGAGAGCGCATGGTGAGATAAGCCTGTTTGAGAACGCATGGTGAGATGCGCCTGTTTGAGAGCGCATGGTGAGATGCGCCTGTTTGAGAGCGCATGGTGGTTGCTGCGTCTAGCTGTAGACTTAGGGTCTTTTTTTTGTAGAAGTTCTCCTTTGTACAGCTCTTTTTTACACATGTAATAGACTAATGTCTATTCTTTTGCTGTACCCAGTACTTCATCTGAGTTCCCTGGCGCATGTAGTGTTTGGCGCATCGGGTTTCTGGTCCTGAAATTCTATGCTTCTACATTATCAAGAGTAATACTAGTGTTACCATCATGTATCTTGATCACATATACATATATGAGGCCCTCAGCTAGTTTGTATATCATGGATTTTGAGTTTGGTGGCAATCGGAACCCGTTTCGGTGCCCCGAAAACCTATTTTTGGGAGTATTTTAAGATATTGATCTATCAAATCTTTAAATTTTTGAAATCTAATAGTTTCATGTTGTAGGGAATTCAATTCTATGCAATTTTGATTTTTGAAAATCCGAATTTCGATTTTAAACGAAGTTTTTATGGCCGAAACAAGTTTTGACAAAAATCTGGATTTTGTTGCTGTTTGGAAAAACGGTATACCGCCGGTATGCCGGGGTATACCGCCGGTATGCCTTTTTAACCAGAAAACTTCTGTCTTTAGGCCGGTATACCGCCGGTATGCCGCAGTATACCGCCGGTATGTCGTTTTATGTCGTTTTGGTCTGTTTTTGCCCATTTTGGCCCGTTTTTGTCCGCTTTTGATATTTTCTTCGACTGTAATAATTTTTTAACATGATAAGATGATCTTGCTCAGTTAGATAATGATTGTACACCCTATATAGACTTGATACTAGCACATGTTCAACCATTTTATGAAATGTACTTAGCCTTGATTATTCTTCTCCACATGCCATGATATGTCTTTTGATAGATTCTTTCTTACAAGCGATGATAATTGTTGTCATGCCTTCTTGCTTACTTGATAGTGACCCGTCGTAGTGTACTCTTGAACATGCCTTTTTCTTGCTTACATGATAGTGGCCTGTCATGGTGCACTCTTGATTCTAGTACATATCTAGCTCCTTGATAGTGGCTCGTCGTAGCGCACTCTTGTCTTGATATTGTCATGTCTTGTTGTGGCTTGTTGTAGTACACAATCTTGCTTGTCTTGTCCAGTCTTGCATGTCTCATGTCTAGGATAGATTCTGCGGAATGCCACACCTAGAATCCAACAAGAAAATGTTAAAAACTAAACAACTAGCTTGATTACCTAGATCATTAAAAATTTTCCAGTTACCTGTTGCCCCTTTGGTCTTGGCATTATATATATATCCTTGGGATTTGGAGCTATTTGTCATAATGAGCACTCTTCCAGCACACCGTCGAGTGGGGCACCTCTTTAGGACACATGTATCTTACTACAGTGTGTCTGCTATACTTATTTTCTTTTTGGCTTGGACCATTCAGGTAGTAGCAGACAGGTACTGGACTTGGAATTCTCAGACTTGTATTTGTTAGTAATTAGGATTGTGACAACCCTAGTTAGCTAAAGTATCAAACCGTAATCATTGCTTGGCCGTAATTGATGGATGGAGTCCATCCTTGTCTAGTCTAGTCTTGCTCCAGTTTATCTTATTGTAGTACTTAGCTTTCTGTCATTCCTTACATGCTATCCTTCCTACTACATGCTCGGCTTCACCATATGCTCACATGCTCCAGTTACATAACATGTTCACATGTTCCAGTTACTAACACGCTCACATGTTCCAGTTATCTTACATGTTCCAGTTATCTAACATGCTCACATGTCCCGACCACTTAACATGCTCATATGTCTAGTTTATCTTTCATGTTCATATGCTTCCTTTTTCTTACATGTACATAGTTTACATTCTGTCACATGTCCTTTACCTTATGCTACATGTTGCTTTACTTATTGTCTTTCCTATTATCGGGATAAGTGCATTGGTAGCGCACGAGTCTCGATTTGCTTTTACTTATTTATGTCTCTATCCGTTTCTATGAATTGCATGCTGGTTTTAGTTCATAGTTTGGCTTCCTTTGTGGTACTTGCTATTGGAGGTCTGACCCCATTGGTTTTGTATTGACCAGATCTAGTTGAGGAGCCCAAGGATCTTTTGGACCTTCCTCTCGATAGTGACCACCCGGAGCACCAGGGGACTTGAGTGGGTGTTCTTTCTCTTACCCACTCTTTTTTGTATATATTCTTTTGAGGCGTTTAGCCACCGAGCACGTGTTTAGCTCATGTTTTGGACTTGACATTTGGCCTACGGGCTTAGACATGATGTTATATTTCTAGACTGCAGTTAGAGATGATCATGTATTACTTAGTCTTGCTAGTTCTTCATTTTGTATTACTAGCTTCATGATCATCTATATATTATAGTTTGGGACGCTTTACTGTCTTATATGCATGATGATCATATTCTTGTACCTTACTTCTTGTCTGAGACTGAGATATCTAGGATTTTGTGACCTAGGATTGACTGTTGGTTTGTAGCAATGATCCCATCTATACAGCTTATACGTTGTTTCGGAGTACTGGAGTACTTTGGTATACGTAGCTGGCCTTGTCCGTCCCTACTTGCCAGTATTCTGGTTCTGGAGCGTGACATAGGTTTTAGTGGTGGCCCATGCAAGTCTGATTTATCAGATATGTAAGGGTTGCTGGTAGTTATCTCAGTCACAATTTTTTCTCCATTGATATCCTTCGTATTACTCTCTACCTTTGATATTTGACCTGATTTCTGTTTTGATCGTTATCTTTCCTGTTCCCTCGACCTGATCATTGTGTCCTTAAACTTTCAGAGGCACTATTCCTGGTCCTTCCGATCAGATTATTCGTATCCCAACTATGGTGGGTCAGCTTTCGCCAGTTCTTCCAGTTCGGGAGGAGCATCCTCAGCATTCGGGAGCAGAGTCTAGAGTGGACCGAAGGACAGAGTCGCTAGTTCCTCCTGTTTAGCCAACAGTACCAGTTCAGCCAGAGCAGCCAGAGGGTGTTGTTCGAGCACTGGTGGATGTTTTGAGTGGTTTTATGGCATCGCAGCAGCGCCAGAGCGATGTTCTTACCCACTCTGTCCAGACGGCTTTGGAGAGGGGTGGTGCTCAGGTCTATAATTCTGTGAGCAGCTTCAGGCGTCTCCATCCCCCGTACTTCTATGGTACAGAGGATGTTATTGCGTCTGATGCGTGGCTTCTGGATACTGAGGCCATTCTGGAGGCGGCAGGGATTCCGGCTAGGAAGCGTGTGGCAGTTGTCAAGTACCGGACTATTAGCCTTGTCCGTGTCGCTTGGGGCCATCACTCTCCAGAAGAGTCAACCTGGGAGCACGATGACGAGATTAGATCTCGGTATTCGCACTTATTCGACTCAGGGGGTATGTTTCTCCTCCTGCCTTGGTAATCTGTTTACATGTTTCTTTTGCACCATTTTGAAATATATGATAAACGACTGCTAATGATAGGTTGTTTGCGTAGATTGTAATTGTACCTTACTTTCCCGGATACCTCTATCTTTGTCTTGGCTGAAATTTTGAGGACAAAATTTTTCTAAGGATGATAGAGATATCACTCCCCGATCCCGATATACATATTCTTTCATGAATTCTGTATACGGTATCTGTATTTAGCATGTGCATAATTCTGTTTATTATTTATTAATGGTTGCATATAGCTTTTAAGCTTGTCATCAGTGGAATGGTTAGAGCAAGATTAAAGATTAGGATTTTCTTAAACCCCTATTTATATTCTCTTCCCCACTCTCTCTCTCCTCATTCACTCTTCCATTTATTTCCCTCAACCACCACCCATAGGCAAGTACAACTTGCTCAAAAGTGGAGATTAGTGAATTTTCCATTCTTGATTTTTCCTTGATATTATTTGTCTATAATGTTCTTCTCTTCATTCTCTACAAGTTTAGTTCTTGAAGTTTTTGATTTTAATGGCTAGATTTGTGTAGATCTGAGTTCCTAAATCTAGGGTTTTATGGGTTTTCAGGGTTTTGACCTATCAAACTTGGCTATTTTCGAAAACCAATAGTCCCATGTTGCAGAAAATTTGATTCTACACAGTTTTGACCTTTATAAAGTTAGATTTTGACTTGTTTGGAGGAAGTTGGGGCCAAAACAATATTTGGACATCTCCTAGGTTCGTCTGTGCTGATTATGGCGGGGACGATAAATAGTGACCTTGCCGCATGAGTATTCGCAACCGCATGAGCATTCGCAGCCGCATGTGTATTCTCAGCCGCATGAGCAATTGCAGCCGCATGAGTATTCTCAGCGGCATGAACATCTCCAGCCGCATAAGATCCATCCCCCACTGCCGCATGAACTCTGTTTTCTTGAGCTGCATGCGCCCCGTATATTTTAGCCGCATAAACCTGATTATTTGCTGTCGCATATGCCTGATTATTTTCTCGGCCGCATAAGCCTGATTATTTGCAGCCGCATAAACCTGCCTCAATCACTGCCGCATATGCCTAATTATTTTCTCGGCCGCATAAGCCTGATTATTTAATGCCGCATATGCCTGATTATTTTCTCGGTCGCATAAGCCTAATTATTTGCAGCCGCATAAGCCTGCTTTAACCATGCCGTATGTGCCTGTACCGCATGAGCCTTTCGTGCCGCATGGGCCTTTCGTAGAGCAGCCGCATGAGCCTGTTTTCCTCGGCCGCCTGAACCATTTATCCAGCAGCCGCATGATCCTGTTCTTCCCGAGCCGCATGCGCTCATATCCCCCGGGCGCATGAGCCCGTTCTTCCGAGCCGTATGAAGTTAAGCTGACTTCATTTTCTGGCCGCATGGAGCCTGGCCGCATGCAGTTTGGCCGCATGAGCCTCGACCGCATGTTCTTTTGTGTATTAGTCCTCATTTCTAAGCTGACTACCTATATGATGGCTGGATAATCCTATATGTGTACAAAGGTACAATCTATGTGAGCACCAAGGTGCAATCCTATGCGCTAAGTGTTCCTACGTGATACCTGCCAGTACTTCCAAGAGTCCAGCATTTACATAGCAAATGGTCGGTGGCAATGACGTGGTATGTGTTGTGTGTTGCATTACACCAAGAAGGGGTACATACGTATGACTCCATGAGCCAGTACGGAATCTTTTTTGGGGTACTCGTACAATGTACGATATCTAGAGGAGCGAACATGTGACCACGACATGTGAACTCTGAGTATAACCTAGGGATTAACTAGGCAACTAACTTGGTAGATGCATTGGATGGGAAGAATCCCGAGATCGTGCCATACTAGCCACCCCAGGTCCAGACCTAACGTGTCGGGTTGGCCGCCACGGATATGGTTTCATTCGCCTATAACGGATGGCTATATCCGACTCCTACGAGCTATGTGTTAAATGTTTTAGCGTGGTAGCCCTTCGGGGGACTGGTGCATAATCAAAGTGTTATATGTCTTACGGTTTGGCTAGCCCTGTTGGGTTGACACGATCTGAGGATTCCTTTTAATCAGTATCGCGAGGATAACTCTGCCAAATATAGAAAGCCGCAGGAATGAATGGCCACCTGGAAAACGACTTGACTGTGCTTGAGCCTTTCGTTAGTAGCCGAGGGACATGGACTGTCAAGGTGCGTGGTCCAACCCATGTCCTTGTTGGTTGTTGGGTTGGTCTACCGTGCTAGGACGGGCTGTGGACCAAGGTTACGACCGGAAGCTTTATTTATTATTTATAATATTATTTTATGCTTGGGTTTTATCTCACTCTTTTGTGCTCCCTTGTGGTACTTGCTATTCGGGGCTGACCCCGCTGGTTTTGTTTGGCCAGATCACGTAGCAGAGCCTGAGGATCCGACCTTCTTCCCTGACGTCAATCGTGCATACTAGGAGCATGGCTAGTGGAAGACTCGAGTGGGTTTCTTCTCCACCACTCTAGTATCTTTACTTATGTCCTGGCGTTTAGCCACCGGCACCTGTTTAGCCGGCTAATCTAACATTTTGTCTTTGCATAATTGTAATTAAATTAGACTGCAGCTGAATACAATTTTGTACCTATGACTTTCTGGGCTAGCTAACTTATAAAGCTAGATCTCCATGATCATTTTGATGAAGCGTCAGGGACGTCTTACTGCTTTATCTTATATGTTCATTAATTGATGTTTTTTTGCTTGAATGATTGAGACATAGATGTTCTGTGTGACCATAGGAGACTTGAATGTAGCATACACCCCCTTGTCTCTCGACAGCCATGATCATCGTATGACGTTTGTATACCTCATATGGAATAGCTGGCCTAATCCGTCTCCGTATTTCGGTACTGGGACGTGACAACACTGAAGAAGGCAGGAAGCTTGGGCGCATATAAAGGGCTATGTGCCCAAGGCTGAAGCTACTATGGGCGCATAAAATGCCATGCGCCCACACACTGTTCTTCTTCTCCAACCGAGAAGAAGAACCATGGAACCCATGAACATCCCAAGTCCATAAATCACTCAAAATAACTCAAAATTCGGGTTTTCAAAGGTCCTTTTTAGGTAAAATCAAATTTTCTACAACATAGAACAATCAAAACATGAAAATAATAAAGTTTGGTAGATTAAAACCTAAGAAAACCGAGAAAGCTACAAACTTAGATCTACAAGAATCCCTTCATCTAAACCAAGAACTACAAGTTCTAAAGAGGCTTAGAATCAAGAAGGGAAGACAATAGAACAATAAAATCTAAGATCCATCATGAAGCAAGATTATACTTACCTTTGGTGGGTGGAGGGGATTAATGGAGGAGGAAGAAGAAGAAGTTAATGAAGAGAGAGAGAGAGAAGTTGACTAATATATATAAACCCCTTTCCATCTCAACCCAAAATAAACCAAACCAAAATAAACCAAGCCAAACTAAACCAAGACCAAACCATGCTAGACAAGTCAAAATACGGGTCGAGAATCCGTACACGTATTCTGAAAATACGTATAACGAAAAACGGGAGTGACATAATACATATGTCCAAATACGTCCATAAAGAATGACATGAGGAGGAACGAGGATGTGTTGTCGATATATCCTCTTATATATGTTGGTGGCATGTTGATTGCTTCCAATAGTATGACAGAAATCAAAGAGATTCATTTAATGTGGAATTTGACATCAAAGACTTAGGTGGAGCAAAAAAAAAATCCTAGAGATAGAAATTCATCAAAACTTGAAGGTTGGAAAGCTTTGGTGATCCCAAATGAAGTATATAGAGAAGGTATTGGAGATACATTCCACATGAAAGCCTCCAGACATGTGAGCACTTCGTTCATCAGTCATTTCAAGTTATCCTCCGATTGTAGTGTCCCGTTCCGCAAAGTCAATCAGATGAATCAAAACGTCGACGGCGTTCGGACTTAGCCTTGAAACGGCTACTCGAAGACTCGCTCGGTCGAGGCGACTCCTTGCTCAGATAGGGTAGTTTCGGTGAACTTGCCTCATCTTAGCCTTCACTTAATAACTCGTATGTTTTCAACTTGCACAACTTAGGCTTGATAATAAAATAGACGCATCCACATAGCTAAGGGAATAATCCCGACGGGTCGGAATGTGTTAGAACATGGAAAATGGTCCCACGGTCTGCTTAGATGTCTGCTCAGCGTGCTTTTAAAATGACACTCGATCCTTCGTCCCGTGGCTTGGGAGAAGGAAGCTGGCCTAAGTTGCTAAGTTGCCACGACACTCGAATTAGCCTAAGTCATAGGTGTCGCCCGCTTGAATGCTTGATAAAGCATGCACGGTCCCGTCGTCCAAGGCTTGGCATAGCCTTCGCATGTTTCATGGGTTAAGTCGTCTTGCACGACTTTTGGCTTAAGTCTGGGCACCCGAGAACTTGGTTGTTCAAGTCGAACGCGTGCACGACACATTTCCTCGATGCAAAACTTGGCGTAGCCTTTGCTCGTCAAGTCATTGCGAATAAGTTAGGCAAAGTTAGGCCGATCGATTTAAACCATTTCTAGTACTGTCCCGCTCTATCTGCGGTTGTCAAGTCGCGTAGTCCCTCGAGAACAAGGCTCGTCGTATAAGTTATATGACTTGAGCGATAGCGTCGCCTAGAGAATAAGGTCTGTCTAAGGCACGAACCACGGTCGGTGTAATACCTGTGGTTCGTATTACGTATTTTGGTATACGTATACGTAATTTGACCCGTATTGCATGTCTCCCTGCTTGATTTATTCTAGCATTTCATTGATTGATTTATTCTTGGATTGGTTCGGCTTGGCTTGGTTTGCTTTGGTTCATCATGAACCAAAGGTGAACCCTCCTACCTACCACCACCCTCCTTATTTATAATCCCTTCCTTTTCTCTCTCATCATTATTCCTTCCTTCTTTATTACTCTTCTTCTCCACATTTACTTCTACACCTACCAGGAAGAGAGAGAGAGAGAGAGAGAGCTTAGGCAAGTGCAACTTGCTTCATGATGGATCTCAAGTTTTATTGTTCCATTCTCTTCCTTACTTGATTCTAAGCCTCTTTAGAACTTGGCATTTTTGGATTTGATGGATGGATTCTTATAGATCTAAGTTTGTAACTTTTTGGTTTTTCTTGGTTTTGATCTCTAAAACTTGGTTATTTTCAAAAACTAATAGTTTTATGTTGTAGAGAATTCAATTTCATGCAGTTTTGGCTTTTGTTTCGCTTGATTTCGACTTCGGATGAGGAAGTTATGGTCATGGCAAGTTTTTAGGACTTTCATGGCTGAACTTGCTGTTTGGGGACGATGAACCCCATGCGCCGGGAACCCCATGCGCCCGGGAGGCCATGCGCCGGGAGGCCATATGCCGTAAAGTCCCGGCAACGTATCCCTTAACTCCGAGCGTGTCATGCGCGTAGGTTTCCTACGCGTATATACTGAAGACGCAACGTGAGTTTCCCATGCGCCGATTTGCGCAGGAATCCTATGCACCGATTGTGCAGGAATCCCATACGCCGATTGCGCAGGATTCCCATGCACCGATTGTACAGGAATCCCATGCGCCGATTGTGCAGGAATCCCATGTGCCGATTGTGCAGGAATCCCATACGCCGATTGTGCAGGATTCCCATGCGCCGATTGTGCAGGAATCCCATGCGCCGATTGTGCAGGAATCCTATGCGCCGATTGTGCAGGAATCCCATGCGCCGATTGTGCAGGAATCCCATGCGCCGATTTGTGCAGGAATCCCATGCGTCGATTTATGCAGGAATTCCATGCGCTGGGATTGCTCTATTTCACTGTTTTTGCCTGTTTAAGTTGTTTTGTAGCTAGAACCTTGGAAAACTCAAAACATGAAAGTTGTAGATCTTTTTCTTGGCTTCAGGAATATGTCACTAGTTATTTTATGCAAGTTTTTTTCATTCATGATAGTGTAAGAATAGAACACGATAGTGGCCCGCTGTGGCGCACTCTTGACAAGTAAACTGACATGATATATCTCGACATGCTGTTACGACAGCTAACCTGACATGACAAGTAGGAATGACCTGGACACCGTGGGCGATTGTGTTTGAACAAATAAACTGGTACTATCTTGCATCATGTCTAGGATAGGGATCCCTGAGTACCACGGTCAGGGATACCTACAGTAATTGACTAAGGCTAATAAACTAGAATAATTCAGTAGACATGAAGAGATTCCCAGCTACAGGTAATCCCGTTATCTGGGTGCATTAAGTGGACTTGTAGCCTACCGACGAGTAGGGCACATTTCCAGCACACAGTCACGTGTTGCATTCTTCATAACGGACATTCGACCCGGATAACCGGATGGTCTGCAGGGCTTGTGGCTGTTGGGATAATCTCATTGCATCTTGCTAGTAACTAGGCCTGTGATAACCGTAGTTAGTTAAAAGTATCAAACCGTACTCTTGATTGGCCGTGATTGATTGGATGGAGTTTATTCCAGATTAGTCTTATCCTGATCCTGTGCAAGATTGTGACATGACATGATTATTGATGCTTGCCTTAACAATAAAGATCGGGGGTCCAGTTCTGTTCAGGCGAAGGGTTACAACCCCGGTCCTTGTTTGGTTTAAGGGTTGTAACCTGGCTCCCGGAACAGTTCTGTGTCCTCTCTTCGTTTATTGTCTTATTGTACCACATACCATGCTCGTCATGTTTTACCTTACTTCAACAAGCATGATTAATTATTTATACCGGCCTCAACAATAAAGATCGGGGGTCCAGTTCTGTTCAGGCGAAGGGTTACAACCCCGGTCCTTGTTTGGTTTAAGGGTTATAACCTGGCTCCCGGAGCAGTTCTGTGTCCTCTCTTCATTTATTGTCCTTACTATACCAATAGTATTTGAGACGGATTTCTATTCAGGTGAAGGGCTGCAACTCCGGTCCTTGTTTGGTTTAAGGGTTGTGACCTGGCTACTTGAATGGTTTCCTAGTACTCAGTTTACTGTTGTTATCTCTATTATTATCAGTTCTTTATTTATTATCTTTAATATTCTATTGTGATATGCTGGTTATAGTTCCTAAGTGAAGCCTCCTTTGTGGCACTTGCTCTTTCTGGTGTCTGATCCAGCTGGTTTTGTGTGGCCAGATATCGGAGCAGCACCAGAGGATCCACCTGTCTTCCAGCCAGATGGTGACCACCAGGCGTAACCCTGGCAACGAGTGGGTTTCTTTTGTCCTCCCACTTTATTGTAAAAATTATTCTTTTGAGGCGTTTAGCCGACGAGCACGTGTTAGCTCGATTGTACCTTTACTTACTGTCTGCCTACGGGCTGTAACATGATTGACAAATCCTAGGGTTGATTATGTATGACTGAAACTCTTGCTAGTCCTGACATTTTGTACGACTAGCTTCATGATCATCCGAATATGTAATGTATGGGACGCCTTACTTTTGTATATTTGGTGTTCTGTCATCTTGTAACTGTTATTACATTACTTGAGGTTGAGACAATAGGCTTATTCTTGACCATAGGAGACTGATGGCTTGTAGTTAAACCCTCATGTATCTAGACAGCCGTGACCGTATAGCGAGGTGGGTTGCACTTCAATATACGTAGCTGGCTATGTATGCCCCCGCTCTCCAGTATTCTGGTTCTGGGGCGTTACAGTCGGTTAGTGAAAAGCATGCCACGGACAAAGGAAGTACACGCAACTGGTTGTCACCGAGACCAGTCCCGCTACTTGGGAGTCTCGATGAGTCTAGTTCACGAGATCGGTCCCGCTACTTGGGAGTCTCGCTAAGTCTCAATAAGGAAGTTCGCGAGATCGGTCCCGCTACTTGGGAGTCTCGCTAAGTCTCGATAAGTCTCGCACACGAGATCGGTCCCGCTACTTGGGAGTCTCGATAAGTCTGGATAAGCAAGCACGCGAGATCGGTCCCGCTACTTGGGAGTCTCGATAGAAAGATGGAAAACATGGTCATGAATAAGGAAGGACTTGGTAGATCGAGTTGAGTCTTGCATGGTCATTGGATAACTTGTCGACAAGGTGTAGTCTTCTCGAATGATCGTCGGGGCACCGGGATCATGTTGGCCCGGGGGAAGCGAGTTGGCTCAAAGTAGGATGCTGGATAACCGCATGGGAGATTCTGCGCCTCCGGGGCTAGCTACCCGCGGAGAGACGGTCCGATATCCCCGAGCCGGGTCCAAGATAGCTTGACATTTCTAGTGACCACTCATATAGATGGATCGGCAGAATAGCGACAAACCGCGTGTATGCCTTTGGATTGAGTCTAGAACTTGAATGCATGTCCAGTCGATAATACAATGTCTGGGCCTAAGATTGGGCTGCAGCATAGGCACCGTGCTTGGCACGATACTTGGCGTCGGGATGTTCATGAAATCGACACTATGTTGCACAAGTCTTGTCTAAGTTGGTTTATGAGTCGAACATGAAGGCCGCAAGGCGGTAGCATGGACAAGTCTTGATAATTTACGAGGCACGGCCTAAATCTTGAAGCACGAGCAAGTCTAAGCAAGGTCTTAAGGCACAATCAAGTCTAGCGGCATAACCAGCACGAGTCGTCCCCTTGTCGTCTTTGGCACAAGAATCGTTGGCACGAGAATGGTCTGGAGGCACATAGAACAAGTGGAAGTCTTGGCACGGTCGAGTTGCATAAGTTTCTACTCGGCGAGGCACTGCATCGAATACATTGAAGTCACGAATAGAGTATAGCACGACCTTGTCGTTGCGTTGCCAAGTATAGGACGAGACGTCTTGTTCTAAAATGGATCCTAAGGTAAGACTAGAAAGACAATCAAAAAGGGATTAAGCTGCACGAAGTAAATAAACGTGTCGGTTTTGTATGGGTGGGCGAGGAGCTCACTCCACCAGTACAGTTGAGTACTGACGCCCACACAGTTTTCATGTGCAGGCACAGGTAGAAGCTCGTGGCGCAGAGCCCGCTTGGATGCATCAAGGCAAGGAGTTCCTTGGCGAGTCGAAGCGTGCAGCCGCATAAAGTCAAGACTTATACGGGACAAAATGTATGGACATTGCCTTCCGAAACTTCCGCTGGCTCAGACATTGTATCGAGAGATGAGAGAGAGAGCAGAGTGACTTATATAATAAGAGAAAAGTGAGCATGAGAAACTTGTAATCATGGCCTTGTGCCTATTAAAATCTGATTGTTCAATATCAAAAAAGAGCTCTTTTGAATAACTTGTGTTTTGATTCTAAATTTCTGCTGCATGTTCAATGTTTCTGCTTGGGACTTCTGTGCGACGACCCCGTCGCCGTCGCTGTAATCGGTCGTTATGGAACCCGTCTTGTACGAGCACAATCTAAGCTCGTGCGGCATCACGCCTTAGCGAGGACGATCGCTCCTACGGGAGCGAGGCGTGACACCAATGAGTATCCAAAGTCAAAGGAGGAGAAGGTAAAGATGTCTCAGATTTCCTATGCAAGTGCGATGGAATTGTTGACATATATTATGGTGTGCACCCATCTCGATATGCGATCAATTTGGCAAGTCGATACATGTTAAATTAATCCAGATAGACTTTATTTGGAGACCGTAAAGTGGATACTTCAATGTCTTGAGGGTGCTAAAGTTCTAGGTTTGTTGCTTTATAAATTAAAATACGGATCGAGCTAGTTGCAGGATATGTTGATGTTGATTACACTTGTGACTTGGGTAAGAGAAGATCCACTATGGAATATATATATATATATATATATATATATATATATATATACACACACACACACACACACACACACACACTTGCAAATTCTCCAGTTAGTTAGAAGATGATATTTTAGGATATTGTGACACTTTCTACTATGGAGTGAGAATATATGGTGACAGTCAAGGCATCGAGGGACCATGTGGTTAAGAGGCCTTATTAGCTTTGAGAAGGTGTACGTTTCGATATTTTATGACAGTCAGAGCGTGACTAATCTCGCAAGGAATTTAGTATATACCATAGTCAAATAAAACGCATCAACATGCGCTATCATAAAGATATGGGAATGGTAAGGAGATTTATCCTTTAAAGATTGGTACTATGGTAATCGATGATGATATGCTAACAAAGGTGATTCCTATGGAGACGTTCAAGTCTACCTTGACTTCTATTTTAGTACTCTGGTTGGAGAAATGTTCTTAAACTTAGGAGGAGGATATTAGCAGTTTCACGATATGGGGAAGATACCGTGTCAGAGATAGTTTCTCGGTTATGGATAAAGACATTGTCACTGCAGGTTGTACTCAGTTTTGAGCAATACCGTGACGGGGGTTCATTTCACGGTTCTAGCAAATGACTGTGTAGGTGGGGAGAAAACAAAATCGAAGTTGAAGTTAAAGTTAAATTTAAAGGAGCACGGAATATCAGAACACTTTCATGAGGTGGCTAGTTGAACAACTCGCCATGGTAGAGATTGTTGGATATGGAATACAGAGTGTGGCGGACACCGTCCTAGGAATCAAGGAAGATACATCTAATACATGGTTGTTTTTAGACAAAATAATTATATGTCGGACATGACAGGTCTTGTAGAGCCTATTCACTAAGTAGGAAGTACACTGATAATGTACTCTCATTGTATGCACACACTATTTTTTAGCAGTTTTGAGGGCTCCAAAACCTCCTACACAATATACTAGTTGTATATTGGCAGTATATCACCATTGTCGGATCTGGTCAGTTTATGTGTGAAGATCATATCTAAGGTGATCAATCAACTGTCATGTTTTCTCATGACTTAAAAAAATGTTAGAGATCATATTTAAGGTTCTCCTCCAGCCATAAGACTATATAGAAGTTTGCTTAAGGTTATTGGTGTGCTTTGAGCAAGGGGTTTCTTAGGGTGTCTAATAGGGCTGCAAATGAGCCAAGCCGTTCGCGAGCTGCTTGAAGCTCGGCTCGATAAAAGCTTGTTTGAGCTCGGTTCGTTTAGTAAACAAGCTGAGCTCAAGTTTCATTTGCGAGCTCGTTTAATAAACGAGCCAAGCTCAAGCTTAGAAGTACTCGGCTCGTTTGAGCTCGCAAGCTGGCTCGTTGATGAGCTTGCAAGCTGGCTCGTTTAGAAGCTCGTTTAGGAGCTTGTTTAGAAGCTCGTTTGTTCTTTGTTGAATTCTAAATATATGTATATTTATGTGCATTATATATTTATATGTCCTTAATAATTGATATTAAGGAACTTTTGAATTAATAGTATCACAGATACTTGAATTCAAACCTAACTAAATTGAAATCGAGCTCGTTAAGCTTGAAATCAAGGTTAATGAGCTTGAAATAAAGTTGAGCGAGCTTGAAATCAAGCTTAACGAGCTCGATTTTGAGCTTATCAAACTTGTTTACCAAGCTTGTTTATCAAGCTTGAATCAAGCCTACTTATCAAGCCAAGCTCGAGCTCAAACCAAGCCAAGCTCAAGCTTAATATAAACAAACTCAAGCCAAGCTCAAGCTCTAAAATAAAAAATTTACCAAGCTCGAGCTCGAGCTTGAGCTCGATTAATTCTAGTCAAGCCAAGCTCAAGCTTACAAAAGCTTGGTTCGGCTTGGCTCGTTTGCAGCCCTAGTGTCTAAGAAGTCATTAAGGATATTCAAGAGAAAGAATGAGTGATCTCATTAGAGATCACGTAAGAAGAGAGTTTTTGTGTGTAATCATGATAAAAATTTCTATTGTTGATTCAATAAAATTATGAGTTATTTATATTTACCGCTCCCTCCCCCCCTCCTCCCAAATTTGATATTCATAACTCTCTTAACCCCCCCTCCAATCCCCCACTTTTAAATTTAATTAGTGTAACCCCCCTATTTAATGTTAAATATTATGGGGGTACATAAAAAATACTTTGCTAATGTATGAATTGGGGGTGGCACTAATTAAATTTAAAAAAATTGGGGGGGTGTCACGTCCCGACCCGGAAAATCGCTCGTCCTCGCTAGATTTCACCCGAATCATCGTTCTCGCTGGGGCGTGATGCCGCACAAGCCTGTAGTTGTGATCGTACAAGGCAAGATAACAGGTTAGCGTAAGTATATCTCAAATTGATAACATAAGCAGCGAAAGGAAACAGAGTTGTCACGCCCCAGTACCGAAATACGGAGACGGACTAGGCCAGCTACTCCATATGAGGTACGTAACGTCATACGGCGATCGTGGCTGTCGAGAGACTAGGGGGTACATGCTACAATCAAGTCTCCTATGGTCCCACAGAGTTCTATGTCTCAATCACTTAAACCACATCAGCAATTAAATGAACATTAAAGATAAAGCAGTAAGGCGTCCCCGACGCTTCATCAAAATGGTCATGAGAGACTAGCTTTATAATTTAGCTATCTCAGAGAGTCAGGAGTACAAAATTATACACAGCTGCAGTCTGTTTAATTACAATGATGTACTGACACAAAATATTAAGTAATCCGGCTAACAGGTGCCGGTGGCTCAACGCCGCAAAAGTATAAGCAGGAGTGGTGGAGAAGAAACCCACTCGAGTCCCCAAACCGCCATGCTCCTAGTATGCACCATGGATGTCAGGGAGGAAGATCGTGTCCTCTGGCTCTGCTACGAGATCTGGCCAAACAAAACCAGCGGGGTCAGCCCCGAATAGCAAGTACCGCCAAAGGGGCACAAAAGTTAAGATTAAAAATCTAGTTAATAGAATGAATGATAATAGTAATACTTATGCTACTATTATAGGGTAGCGCAACATCTTCGAACCCATATGGCACCCTTACAACCAAACGAGGACAAAAGGTGCCGCATGGAGTCGGGACGTGTCGTACTCTATAACATTCACATAAGTTAAAAGGTATAAACAATAAAACCTCCTGATCGTGACTTCGGTCGATAGCCTATCGCAGCACAATAACCAACCCAACAATCAAACAAGAACATGGGTTGGATCATGTACCATGATAGACCATGTTCCTCAGTCATTCACAGAAGTAGCACTTCACAACCAGAATAAGTCTTCCGTTCATAACTTCGGTCCACAGCCTGTCATAGTACAATAACCAACCCAACAATCAAACAAGAACATGGGTTGGATCACGTGCCATGACAGTCCGCTTCCCTCGGTTATTCACGGAAGGTAATAGGACACAAGCAAGTCGTTTTCACGGCCAATCAAGTCTACGAGTTTCTAGTGGGACGAGGTTATCCTCGCATCATGTTATTTAGAAATCCTCAGATCGTATCTTTCCAGCAAGGCTAGCCAACCCAGGGGTTCGCGTAGACAGGTATGATTGAGCACAGGTCCCTCGCAAGGCCACCTTGCCAAAACATATAATATATAGCAGGAATTAATCGGATACAGTCATCCACTCGTTGCAGATGACACAGTATCCGTGGAGACCAGCCGGCGCGTCGAGACAATATCTCAAGGCGGCTGGTGTAACACGATCTCAGGATTTTGCCCTCCCCATGCATCTAGTATATTTAGTTGCCTAATTTAACCCTAGGTGAAATCTTGGACTCACATGCTGTGGCCTGCATGATTATCCTCTTAAAAGTCGCACTCAAGTACGAGTACCCCAAAGAGGATCCATGTCAATCAGTATGTCAACATGTTCTACCCTCCTTAGTGTAATGCATCATTGCAAATACGCCACGTGGAGTTACAAGTCATTTGTCGAGCATGAACAAGAACTGGGATATTCAGGTACATGTATCAGGTAGGAACTCTTTGTTCTCAGGGGTCACATTAGTGCTCATATCATGCTCGGGACAAAAGGCGTAAGGATATAAAATGGTCATATAATATCTGATAAAATATCAAAAGCGTACGCACAAAAGCACGCACGCTCAAGGGGTGAAAAGTCACGCAGGCTCACTCAAGGCAGCGTGCGTGAAAAGTCACGCAGGCTCACTCAAGGCAGCGGACACGCTTCCAGCAGGAAGCGTGCTCAAACAGAAGCACACTGCTCACTGTCTTCTCCAAACAGCAAGAACACCATGGTTGAACCCAAAGCTTCAAAGCATCATAACTTGGCCATCCGAACTCCAAATCCAGATTTCCAAGGTTCCAACTTGGGTGAAACTGAATGCTCTTCCACATGGAAGCATCAAAAACCCATAAAATCCAACTAAAGTAGATCAAACCATGCAAAATCCGAAAATGATTAAAACTTAGATCTACAAAAATCAAAGCTTCAAAATAGAAATTTCCAAGTTCTAAACTAGTATAGATTGAGGAGAAGAACATGTTTTGACAAATAATTTTGTAAGAAATTATTAACAAAATATAAATCCATCTCTTGAGCAAGTTGGCACTTGCCTTGGTTGGTGGAGGAAATAAATGAGAGGAATAATGAGAGGAGAGAGAAGGAGATGAGTTATATATAAAGATCTTGGACCCATGGGTCCATGATGAACCAAAGGGTTCAAGATAAACCATTGGTGAACCAAGAATAGGTTACCCAAATGAGCCAAAACTGTAGGCCCAAATGCAGAAAATAAATTAGGAAATAATATTTTGTCGAATATTTTTGGGAAATGCATGAAGAAATACTGCATAATAAATATAGTATAAATATGAGGTAAATACAAATTATCGGTTTACGTATTAAAATACGTATTCCAGGATCGGGGAGTGACATCTCTACCCTTCTTAGAAAAATTCTGTCCTCGAAATTCCAGCCAAGATAGGATAGTAAAATCAGGACAAGCAAGGCACAATCATATACAAGTTAACTATCATAGCAGTTATTATCATACATCACAAAGTGCAAAACAAGCAGATGCAGATAAGCATGGAATCGTGTCAATAAGGTGCAAAAATATACCTTATTAGTCAAACAAATGCGGATACCGAGATCTGATCTCGTCTTCGCGCTCCCAGGTTGACTCTCCCGAAGAGTGATGGTTCCAAGAAACACGGACAAGGCTTATCATCCGATTCTTGAGTACCTTCTCTCGCCGGTCCAAAATAGACACGGGTTGTTCCTCGTAAGTTAGGTCGGTACCAACGACTAACTCAGAATGATCGAGGACATGACTCGGATCTGGGACATACCCACGTAATTGGGACACATGAAACACATCATGTATGCCAGTTAACGAAGGCGGAAGGGCAAGTCGATAAGCCACATCGCCTACCCGAGCGAGAATCTTAAAAGGACCAACGTATCTTGGACTAAGCTTTCCTCGGGTTCCAAATCTGATAATACCCCGAGTAGGCAAAATTCACAGAAACACTTGGTCGCCAACTCTGAACTCTAGAGGCCTACGATGCTGATCTGCCCAATAACGATGTCGGTCCTGCGCAACTCGAAGGCGTTCTCTGACCAACTTAACTATCTCCACAGTCTGTGTGATCATCTCTGGTCCCAACAACTTTCGTTCTTCGACGTCGTCCCATGCCAAAGGGGACCTGCACTTCCTTCCGTACAATGCTTCGGACGGGGCCATCTGAATGCTAGCCTGATAGCTGTTGTTATAGGAGAACTCCACTAGATGAAGGTGGTCCTTCCAAGATCCGCCAAAATCCAAGGTACACGCCCGTAGCATATCTTCTAACGTCTGGATGGTTCTTTATGATTGCCCGTCGGTTTGTGGATGATAAGCAGTACTGAATCTTAACTTGGTTCCCAAACTTTGGTGTAAGCTCCGCCAAAAATGAGAAGTAAACCGCGTATCCCGATCTGATACTATACTAACTGGAATACCGTGCTGCCTTACTATCTGCTTCATGTACATTTCTGCTAGCTGTTCAGTAGTCTGTCCAACTCGGAAGAGAAGGAAATGGGCGACCTTCATGAGTCGATCTACTATTACCCAGACTGCATTCTTGCCAGCCGGGGATCTAGGTAAACCGGTCACAAAATCCATCGTGATGTGCTTCCATTTCCATTCTGGGATAGGAAGCGGCTGTAGCAATCCTGCTGGTCTCTGCTGCTCGGCTTTCACCTGCTGACATACCAGACACTTGGATACAAATCTTGCTATCTCTCTTTTCATGTCATTCCACCAAAAGTACTGCCTGATATCTCGATACATCTTCGTTCCTCCTGGATGAATGGAGTAAATAGAACTTTGAGCTTCGGACATAACTTCTTGCCGAAGGTCTCCACTCGGTACACAGAGTCTGTTTCCAAACCTGAGCGTACCATCTTCATGAATCACTAACTCCTTCCTACGGCCTGATTCACACTCCGACCGCAACTTCTGAATATATGGATCTCCTGCTTGTGCTGTCCTTATCCTCTCTACTAAGGTTGACTGAATCTGCATACTGGTCATTCTTCCTATATCCCTTGGCAAAACTACTTCGATTCCCATACTCTGAAGGTCTTCTAAAATATGCTTCTGCGAGGTCAAGATAAAGGCACTGTCTCTCCTACTCAGTGCATCTGCAACTATATTCGCCTTGCCTGGATGATACTGAAGATCTAAGTCAAAATCCTTCAGTAGTTCTAACCATCTTCTTTGCCTCATGTTCAAATCTCGCTGCGTGAATACGTATTTCAAACTCTTATGATCAGTATAGATCTCTACCCGATCTCCGTATAAATAATGCCTCCACAACTTGAGTGAAAACACCACAGCTGCTAACTCCAAATCGTGAGTCGGGTAATTCTTCTCATGGTCTCGAAGCTGCCGAGACGCATATGCTATCACCTTTCCGTGCTGTATTAATACACATCCAAGACCCTTCCCTGATGCGTCATAATATACTGTAAAGCCTCCCGCTCCTACTGGAAGCGTCAAGATCGGGGCTGAGATCAATCTCTTCTTTAATTCTTCAAATGATGCCTGACAGCTAGCTGACCAAACAAACTCTACGTCCTTGTGCGTCAAACGCGTTAAGGGCGCAGAGATCTTGGCAAAGTCTGCCACGAACCTTCTGTAGTAACCAGCTAATCCTAAGAAACTTTGCACTTCTGCAACCGTTCTCGGGACTGGCCAATGCTCTACGGCCTCAATCTTCTTCGGATCCACTGACACTCCTGCCCCAGAAATTATATGCCCCAGGAACGAAATATGATCTAACCAGAATTCACACTTGTCGAGCTTCGCATAAAGTTAATGCTTCCTCAATGTCTGCAAGACAGTCCTAAGATGTTTCTCATGCTCCTCTTCACTGCTGGAATAGACAAGGATATCATCTATGAACACCACCACAAATTTATCCAAATACGGCAGAAAGATGCGGTTCATTAAATCTATGAATACTGCGGGGGCGTTGGTTAGTCCAAAGGGTATTACTAAAAACTCAAAATGCCCATATCTAGATCTGAATGCTGTCTTCGATATGTCTTGCTCCCGAACTCTTACTTGATAGTATTCTGACCGAAGATCGATCTTGGAAAAGACGCTAGCCTTGCTCAACTGGTCAAACAGGTCATCAATCCTTGGTAGTGGGTACTTATTCTTCACTGTTACTGCATTCAGCTTGCGGTAGTCGATGCACATCCTCGTCGACCCATCCTTCTTGGGAACTAGAATCACTGGCGCGGCCCAGGGCAATTTACTATCTCGGATGAATCCCTTAGACTTTAACTCTTCTTCATGCTGATACAACTTATCCTGTTCTGACGGCGACATTCTGTAAACTCTGTCTGCAATAGGCCTCATTCCAGGGTTCAACTCAATGCTAAATTCTACATCTTTGACTAGGGGTATTCCTGGGAGCTCATCAGGGAAGACGTCGAGAAAATCTTCGATCACTCTCAGAATTTGTCCTGGCTCTGACACTGCTGCTGAGATGACGCCTCCGGCCTGATTCTTCAAGGTTCGAGTAAAGATGAACTGTTCCATCCCAGAAACGCTGAATATAACCCTACCTCCTCTACAATCAATTGTCGCATGACTGTCTCTCAACCAGTCTATGCCAAGAACAACATCAAAATTCCCCATAGGGAATTCAATCAATGATGCGGGCAGTAAATGCCCACACACCTCTACCGGACATGAAAAGCGTACTCTGCAAACTTCTACGAGCCCATTGCCGGTGAATATATCCATCCTCTCCGGCAATGCCTCAAACTCTAATCCAATCCGTGTAGTATATTGTGCAGAGATGAATGAATGAGTAGCGCCTGAATCAAATAATGCTACAGCGGGAAATGAGGTGACGAGAATTTTACCTGCCACCACGTCGCTAGACGCTAGAGCCTCTCCCAAGGTCAATGTGAGTGTCTGGCCCCGCGGAGCCCCTTGTTGCGGCCTTCCTCGACCATGCTGTTGCTGCCTCTGAGGGCCTTCTGTTTCCTGTGCTTGGCAAAACATCTGAGCCTGCGTTGGTAGACGCTGGGCTAGGGGCCTTACTGCTAATACTGGCCCTCCACTCGGGGTTGCCACCGGAGGTGGCAACGCTGGAAACTACTGAGCTGGCCCTCCTGGCCTCTGCATCACAGGACAAGTGGAGATACGGTGGTCTGAACTACCACACCTCAAGCATAAGCCATTCACTGACCGGCACACCTCCCTCGTGTGCCCTACCTTCCCACAGAATGTACAGCCCTGGGGTGCTCCCTGACGCTACTGTTGGTTCCTCGGCTGCTGATGCCGAACTGGCGCTGTATTAGTTGACACGGCCGTCCTCCGCGGCGCTCCTGCATCATGAATACGTACACCAGGTGCTGGTGCCGATGTTCGCTGCATTGCTCCTCCTCCAACCTGGAAATAAGATCTCTTCTGACCTCCTGTCCTCGATGCCAGCCTCTGCTGGGTAAGCTCGTGCCTCCGAGCGGCCGTCAAAACAGCGTCAAACGTCTGGTAGTCGTGTCCTTCCACAAGCTGCAGTAGTTCCAAATGAAGTCCTTGCTGGAACCTCATAGCTTTCTCTGGCTCCGTTGCCACCATTGCTGGTACGAAATGGCACAATCTGTAGAACTCTGCTGCATACCCATCTACGGTCTTGCCTGCTTGCTTGAGACTAATAAACTTCTGCTGGAGCTCATATCGAGCTACTACGCCAAAATACTTGGCCTTGAATCTTTCACTGAAGGTGGTCCAACGAACAGGGCGTCTTACACCAACTTCTTCTGATGCCCACCAGTCACGGGCAAGATCCTGAAGTACCAATTTGACCTGATCAACCTTCTCATCATCTGGAACCTTGGCTGCCAGAAGAATGGCTTCGATGTCTTGAATCCAGGCATCCGCAGTGATAGCATCCTCCGTGCCGTTAAAATACCTCGGATTCAAGCGACGAAACCTTCCTGATGCCCCCGAGTCAGCCCCGACACTCCTCTCGAGAGCTAACTGAATCCCTTGGTTCAGCAGCACGTTCTGCTCCTGCTGCTGAGTCTGTTGCTGTTGGTTAGTGACAAGAAACCCCCGGATGATCTCCAGGAGTGCTACGGCATCTGGTACTGCCGTCGCTGCTGGTGCTGCAGGAGTTTCAATAACCTGCGGCTGCACTGCCTCTGGTTCCATTTCTGCTCGTGTTCGCCCTGGGGAAGGTTCTCTCCCCTGTTGGTGCCCCGTCGAGCCATGCTCTCGCTGTTCTTCCTCATGGGCCTCACCCGCTACTGAGAATGAAGCACCCCTATAGAGAAAGATATAAGATTATCAAGTTCGAACGAGGAAGATTTCGAGGATGCAAGTCAGGTTAGAGATCAAGGCGAGAACAGAGAATTCGAAACAGAATTTCAAGGGGAACAAGTTTTGATTGAGACTCCTAATAATTTACAATACCCCACAAGTCTGAAAATCAGACCTGCATGGGCCACCACTAAAACCTTGTCACGCCCCAGTATCGAAATACGGAGACGGACTAGGCCAGCTACTCCATATGAGGTACGTAACGTCATACGGCGATCGTGGCTGTCGAGAGACTAGGGGGTACATGCTACAATCAAGTCTCCTATGGTCCCACAGAGTTCTATGTCTCAATCACTCAAACCACATCAGCAATTAAATGAACATTAAACATAAAGCAGTAAGGCGTCCCCGACGCTTCATCAAAATGGTCATGAGAGACTAGCTTTATAATTTAGCTATCTCAGAGAGTCAGGAGTACAAAATTATACATAGCTGCAGTCTGTTTAATTACAATGATGTACTGACACAAAATATCAAGTAATCCGGCTAACAGGTGCCGGTGGCTCAACGCCACAAAAGTATAAGCAGGAGTGGTGGAGAAGAAACACACTCGAGTCCCCGAACCGCCATGCTCCTAGTATGCACCATGGATGTCAGGGAGGAAGATCGTGTCCTCTGGCTCTGCTACGAGATCTGGCCAAACAAAACCAGCGGGGTCAGCCCCGAATAGCAAGTACCGCCAAAGGGGCACAAAAGTTAAGATTAAAAATCCAGTTAATAGAATGAATGATAATAGTAATACTTATGCTACTATTATAGGGTAGCGCAACATCTTCGAACCCATATGGCACCCTTACAACCAAACGAGGACAAAAGGTGCTGCATAGAGTCGGGACGTGTCGTACTCTATAACATTCACATAAGTTAAAAGGTATAAACAATAAAACCTCCTGATCGTGACTTCGGTCGATAGCCTATCGCAACACAATAACCAACCCAACAATCAAACAAGAACATGGGTTGGATCATGTACCATGATAGACCATGTTCCTCAGTCATTCACAGAAGTAGCACTTCACAACCAGAATAAGTCTTCCGTTCATAACTTCGGTCCACAGCCTGTCATAGTACAATAACCAACCCAACAATCAAACAAGAACATGGATTGGATCACGTGCCATGACAGTCCGCTTCCCTCGGTTATTCATGGAAGGTAATAGGACACAAGCAAGTCGTTTTCACAGCCAATCAAGTCTACGAGTTTCTAGTGGGACGAGGTTATCCTCGCATCATGTTATTTAGAAATTCTCAGATCGTATCTTTCCAGCAAGGCTAGCAAACCCAGGGGTTCGCGTAGATAGGTATGATTGAGCACAGGTCCCTCGCAAGGCCACCTTGCCAAAACATATAATATATAGCAGGAATTAATCGGATACAGTCATCCACTCGTTGCAGATGACACAGTATCCGTGGAGACCAACCGGCACGTCGAGACAATATCTCAAGGCGGCTGGTGTAACACGATCTCGGGATTTTGCTCTCCCCATGTATCTAGTATATTTAGTTGCCTAATTTAACCCTAGGTGAAATCTTAGACTCACATGCTCTAGCATGCATGATTATCCTCCTAAAAGTCGCACTCAAGTACGAGTACCCCAAAGAGGATCCATGTCAATCAGTATGTCAACATGTTCTACCCTCCTTAGTGTAATGCATTATTGCAAATACGTCACGTGGAGTTACGAGTCATTTGTCGAGCATGAACAAGAACTGGGACATTCAGGTACATGTATCAGGTAGGAAATCTTTGTTCTCAGGGGTCACATTAGTGCTCATATCATGCTCGGGACAAAAGACGTAAGGATATTGTCACGACCCGCACCCTAGAGTAAGGGCACGAGAACGTCACAACGCCCAGCCTACGCCGCAGTATCGGCGGTAGAACGCTGTCCTAGGTCAACATACATCTAGCAATATAATACTAAGCAGTAAATGAACTCAATCACTACTAAGGAAGAAGAAAAGCATGATAAGATATAGAACTCCAGGAAATACTGAATGTAGAAAAGTCTAGGATAAAATCCCAGCAATTATCCAGAGTACAAAACTAAGCTACTGAAAGAAAGAATATATACAACTCAACATCTCTGAACAGAAGTAAAGACTAACTAAACAGACTCAAGACAACATGAAAATAAGATAAGGCCTAACTAAACTAGTCTAGGCAGTGGGTGAAGTCCTCAGCTAGAGCTATCCGAAGAAGGTATCCTCCAAGCCTCCTCCTCGTTCTCTGTAATATTTTCAACAGGTCCAGTCAGGACAGGAACGAGTACAATACATCTCAACAGTTCATAGCAGGTTAGAAAATATAATCATGCAGTAAAGTAAGATATAGATACTGAAGAAATATAGTAAGTAAACAGAGAGAGAACTGTAACAGAAATATCTACTATACATAGAGAACTAGCATGTGACTAGTGAGTCAGAGTACAATATGAACATGTAAATGGCCTGGGATGATTCTGATGCTACACTATGGAATGATTCTGATGTTACACTACTGGTGTATTATTCACATGTCCATTTATACTCCCCCGTATCCCCAACTAGTACACAAGGATCCAACCAAGTTATGTTATATGATGCTATGTAACAGACCCCGAAGGTGGTAGACCCCGAAGGTGATAAGACCCCGAAGGTAATAGACCCCGAAGGTGATACATAGTAGACCCATAAATGGGATAAGGATTCTAAGAAGACTCTACGATCATAAGAGTATATGTCGTAAGTGATCAGAGAACCAACGAAGCATAGTGATACGCTATGTAAGTGAAACGCACAGAACATAGGGTACCCGATGCTCCCTAAGGATAACATCTCAAGGAGGGATTCATATAGTACCAATCCGTGTGACCAACGTGCCAGTATCAATTAAAGTAATTTAATGCAGGAAAATAATTCTAAACAGGATATGAAATGATCAGAGAATGTACTCGCCTGATATCTGAAAGTCCGAGATGAAAGTACCGTCCGAGGAGGGGTGTCTGTCTCCTATAGAACAGTACGAGTCACAACAAGTCCAGAATGATAATACAATGCAAATTAATGCATTCTACATGAAACTAGGTCAATCTAGACTAAACTATGTCTAGCAAGACTATTCTAGGCTTTCTAGACTAGTCTAGGTAATACCATGTCAACCCTACCTATACTCACATTGGTATATAGTTAAAATCTATTATAGAATATAGCCTATAGCCCTATCCTATATTCACATTATGACCCTTAACCCATATACACACCATCCTGTCCCACACAACATTACACACATATATCACATATTCTACACATTATATATACACATACATTTCACACATTTTACCTATATATCTAATATATGTATATAGGAAACTGATAACACTACAACATGTATTATTATATATGGGTATACAAGGGAAATACAAGTGTTGTGTGTGGGTGTCACATTCATGTGCTAAGTGTGTCATGGGGGTGTGTCCAAGCCATAAAAACAGGGATAAACTAATGCAGGGTATTGACAGGAAAGGAAGAAGGAAAAAACAGTGATCATTGCGGTGTGTGTGTGTAATCAATATTTAAAGGACAATGTGGCATTGCAAGTAGATGTGTGTGTCAAGCAATTGAGAGGGTGAGATAAAAACTGGAAGAAATAGTGACTGTCAATCACAGAAGCATGTGTGTGTGGCTAGGTAGAGGGCATGACAGTGATTAATACAAGGGTGAATATCCAGGTTCAAAACAGCTAACTAGTTATCAAGTGAAATAACAAGGAAATCTTCATTCAGTTTTCTGTGAAGGCTAAAACAGTGAACTAATAGCTAGTTTACATTACAGTGAGCTAATAGCTAGTTAGACTCAGGTTCACATAGCAAGCAGTCACCTGAATTCCATGTTAACAGTCTCAATCTCAGGTTTTTCATTTTACAATTAGCAAGCAAATAACAATGGCAACCTAACTTATCATTCCAGCTTACAGGTAACTAACAGGAAATGAATTGAACTACATTTTAGTTTGCAATGAGGTAAAATGCAGGAAAATAAATCAGGAACTCAGATTTCTCCAACACAATGACATGCCCCATATTGGTTATCATATTTCAGTTGTAATGAAGTTATATGCAGGAAGGAGATGGGTGATCATGTACATCTCAGTTTATACACAAGGAGGAAAATCAGTTTAATAGGAGAAGTTTTCATGTTCCAAATCGGTTAACAATAGTTGAAGATAACAGTCCAAACCAAAACTTCATAACAATGACAGTGGCATCTCAGGTTTTTCAAGAGCTAAAACTCAATCTACCCATTAACCGTCTATATAAAATTATCTCAGGTTTATGAACATGAATGTAAAGGAAATCAAATTTCCAGGTTTTTGAAAATGGAAATCAATCCAGTCTAACACATAGCAGTTAACAAAATGATCATGGGAAAAATATATGGAAGGGAAATCAATTAATAGTAATATAACTTACATCATCACAAATCCTATTCTCAGTTTTGACACAAAACAGTGAATAAGGAACTCAACCCATTTACCAGATTTCTCTACACACAACCAAAGTTCGATTTTCGAATGCCAAAGCTATGTTAACATAATTTATGATGTGTAGGTTCAGGTTAACAGGCAAAACACAACAGGGAATAGGAAAAATTGATGGTTAGCAAATCTGGGAATAACAGTGTCAGTGTACACTTCACTGTTTTCAAACCAACCCCCAAATACAATTCAAAACCTTAAACAATGTGTACATCTAATGTAACAGTGATCAAATATCATTTATAGGATTAGTTAACTATCATTAAAACTCATTTGCCAGCAGGAAAAAGGAATTAAAATAGTAGAAATTACTGGAATGAAATAATACACAGGGTGGTGTGTTCTTCACTGTTTTAAAATCGAAGACAACCCAAACATCAATCAAATCCTTAAACCAATGCATCACAATGAATAACAGGAATCTAACCAAGGTATTTAGGATCTAAATATTCATTATCATGCATTTACTCAAACATTAAAACAATTTAAACATCAAACAGCCACTCCACACGCACGCACACACAGCCATTCCCCGTGCACACCCAATAACGTGTCCGACACGACACGAGGACTCGTGAAATTTGACGAGCCTCGTGTCAGTCAATTCCCCAACACGTATGCCAATTATCTCGCGGCCACGTGGCGTGTGTTGCGCGCAATCATCCCCGAGTAGCAGGGGATGAACAGTGCCGCGCGCACACGGCTGCACACACGGGTTCGCGTGTCCCCACGACACGACACGACACACAAACTAGCCTAGGACACTGGAAATACCTAGACGACAACTAGATCTAGGTTTCCAATCAAAAACATTTGGGAAAAACAATCGAGCAGTCCACTTGGACATTTCGTCGAGCACCCTGTGCTATACTCAGATACGTGTCCGATACGGACACGAAATGAGCTCGAATCCTAGGGTTAGCTTCCCCATCAGTTGGGTGAGGGCTAGGGGACCCTAAAAATGAATTTTAATGGAATTTAGGGGCTGAGGTTAGAATTATACCTATTGGTTTCCCAAGCTTCAAAAACACACCAAAGCAAGAGGTCCTTTCAACCACCAAAGCTCCTCAAATTGAGTGCCCCCTGCCAAAACTCGATTCCAACAGCAGGAAAATATTATTTAGAGACTATAGGAATTTGTTTGAAGGGAAAAGGAGCTAATTTGGATTTTCTAGGAATTTGTGAAGTTGGAACATTACCTCTTTCCTAAAACTTGATAAACCCTAAAGAAAAGAGGCTTGCCCTAATTTTGGGAGACTATAAATAGGGGAAAAGGATAGGATGGCTGTCATTAGGTTAGGGTTAGGGTTTAGGATGAGGGGCTATGGTTCCTCCAACAATTTCTAGCTAAATCAATGGTTCACAATCAAAGTAGCCTCCTTTAACTTTTAGTCTAAAATATCTATCTACAAATATCTAGATATTTCACTAATGTCATTACTTTAATGAAACCCTCTAACTTAGTCTCTAGGGTCATGATTAACAATCTAGATTAGGCTAACCTCTAGGTCAAGACTCAACAATTCAAGTAACACATATTTAATTAATATAATTCACAAAATCACAAAAGTGTCAAAATGACTAAAATACCCCTAGGCTTAAAAGATGAAATTTGAAATCCTAAACACATGATTAGGTCTCATTGGTCATGATTAGTCTTCTAGGTCATGCATGACTAATGTTACACTAGCAAACACCAATTTCACATTTCACTCAATTAAATAGTTTTTTTAAATTAACTAAAAATCACCAAAAATTATATCATGACTAAAATCAATTACTTTAATGATTAAAAAATACAAATTTTCAAATTTACCCTTATTTTGGAAAAGTGGGTGTTACAAGTCTACCCCCCTTAAAAGAATTTCGTCCTCGAAATTAAGATGGTCGTACTTCTTCTAGAGTCTCGTCCCCAACAATCATAGTCTCTGAACTACCTAAATCATACAATTTAAAAGAATGACCTAAAGGGTCATGGCATGTAATATTAGTCTGGGGTCTCATCTAGTTATACTAACCATGCTACAGCACTAGGCAATTACAAGGTATCAAAACATACGAGCAAGGGATGCATCAAGGTTCACAAAAAGGAATACTAAGGTTAGGTCAAAACTCACCTCCAGCTAGGTCTGAGAACCAGAACTTCCTCCTAGAAGCAGGGCCCTGGTTGGGGCAGATCTATCAGGGCAGTGCTGTACCCAGTGTGCAGTCGACCCACAGATTAGGCACAATCCTAGTCTTTTTCTACAGTTGCTCCACTTGTGTCCAGACTTCTTGCAGAAGGCACAGATAGGCTCTGGCTCAGCTGGCCTTTGCTGGACAGGAGGCTGGGCTGGGTATGATGATATAGGCTGGATAAATGGGTACTCCTCAAACTCTGGATAGGACTGGGTACTGCTCCTCGCCCTCTTGGGACTAGGCTCTTCTCCCAGAAGCACAGAGTCCCGCTGACGTAGCAACCTCTGGATTTTCTCCCTCATAGCCTCCTCATGGACTCTCTGTGACTCCATCAACCTTTCTTCGAAAAAAGCAAACACCTGGGCTGCGTCAAGTAGCACACTCCCGGGTGGTACAGTAGGGAGTACAGAGGGTAGGGAAGGGCTCTCGGTCTCAGGCAAATCCGCAGCTCTCTCCTGAACGACAGGAGATGAAGGAAGACTCTCTGGCGAGGCTACCACCACCTCCTCAATGGCAGGAGGTGCCACCACCCCCTGATCAGGTAGAGGGATCACTACCTCCTGAACAGTAGGAGATAGGGGCACACTCTCAGTAGCTGCAGCTGCCCTCAGGCGACGGGCTCGGGTCATGGGTGCCATACTGAAAGAAACAGAAAGAAAATAAATCAATCATCAAGGCTGAAAACTAGTAAATATCAACAAGGAGAACTAGCTACAAGAATCACTATTTAAAGCCAGGCTATACTAACATTCCTAAGACAAGGGCCTAATCACAAGTCATCAAATCATCACACTAAGAAAGAACTACATATGCATAAGCTCTATAAAGTTAAGAATATCTCTACTCCTAATTTATTTAATGATGGAAACAATTACAATAGCTGGAATGAAGAGAGAGACGATATATTTAAGAACCCTTCTAAGATACAATCTGATAATCATATGCGTCTGTCCAAAAATCATGATACTCAGAGTCCTCGCCACGCTAGTAAGCAAGGCTGCAATGAACGGTAGAGTCCATAACTGGGGTATGCATCTCTATGATCAAGTCGTCTGGAATCCTCGCTATGCCGACTAGTATAGCTGCGAGAAATTCCAATCTCAAGATAAAGATATGTACATCCGAAGTCAGGTCCCTATGTTCTTGCCACGCCGGCTAATATAGCTGCGGTAAATTCTGGGTTCCATAATAAAGTAGACGTTTTACCATCCCTGTTATTTTCGTCAACATATGTTATCAGAAGATATCGTAACTCGGATCATAAAATTCATCTCGATAGGAAAATCAAATCAACAATGATCCAACGAAATCAACTCAATAATCAAGGAGTGAGAGCAACAAAGCAAGGGAAATGATTCAAATCGAAGTTTAATAAGATTCTCAAGGGTCGTCCCAGGAATCTTTCAAGGAGTCCTAACCGTGATTGAGCACCTCCAATGTATGTATCCTAATCCTACTGCAGGCTGTAGTGGTACTCTAGTTCGAATACCACTACATAAACTCGACCTGCATGGGCCACCACTAAAAACGTGTCACGACCCGCACCCTAGAGTAAGGGCACGAGAACGTCACAACGCCCAGCCTACGCCGCAGTATCGGCGGTAGAACGCTGTCCTAGGTCAACATACATCTAGCAATATAATACTAAGCAGTAAATGAACTCAATCACTACTAAGGAAGAAGAAAAGCATGATAAGATATAGAACTCCAGGAAATACTGAATGTAGAAAAGTCTAGGATAAAATCCCAGCAATTATCCAGAGTACAAAACTAAGCTACTGAAAGAAAGAATATATACAACTCAACATCTCTGAACAGAAGTAAAGACTAACTAAACAGACTCAAGACAACATGAAAATAAGATAAGGCCTAACTAAACTAGTCTAGGCAGTGGGTGAAGTCCTCAGCTAGAGCTATCCGAAGAAGGTATCCTCCAAGCCTCCTCCTCGTTCTCTGTAATATTTTCAACAGGTCCAGTCAGGACAGGAACGAGTACAATACATCTCAACAGTTCATAGCAGGTTAGAAAATATAATCATGCAGTAAAGTAAGATATAGATACTGAACAAATGTAGTAAGTAAACAGAGAGAGAACTGTAACAGAAATATCTACTATACATAGAGAACTAGCATGTGACTAGTGAGTCAGAGTACAATATGAACATGTAAATGGCCTGGGATGATTCTGATGCTACACTATGGAATAATTCTGATGTTACACTACTGGTGTATTATTCACATGTCCATTTATACTCCCCCGTATCCCCAACTAGTACACAAGGATCCAACCAAGTTATGTTATATGATGCTATGTAACAGACCCCGAAGGTGGTAGACCCCGAAGGTGATAAGACCCCGAAGGTAATAGACCCCGAAGGTGATACATAGTAGACCCATAAATGGGATAAGGATTCTAAGAAGACTCTACGATCATAAGAGTATATGTCGTAAGTGATCAGAGAACCAACGAAGCATAGTGATACGCTATGTAAGTGAAACGCACAGAACATAGGGTACCCGATGCTCCCTAAGGATAACATCTCAAGGAGGGATTCATATAGTACCAATCCGTGTGACCAACGTGCCAGTATCAATTAAAGTAATTTAATGCAGGAAAATAATTCTAAACAGGATATGAAATGATCAGAGAATGTACTCGCCTGATATCTGAAAGTCCGAGATGAAAGTACCGTCCGAGGAGGGGTGTCTGTCTCCTATAGAACAGTACGAGTCACAACAAGTCCAGAATGATAATACAATGCAAATTAATGCATTCTACATGAAACTAGGTCAATCTAGACTAAACTATGTCTAGCAAGACTATTCTAGGCTTTCTAGACTAGTCTAGGTAATACCATGTCAACCCTACCTATACTCACATTGGTATATAGTTAAAATCTATTATAGAATATAGCCTATAGCCCTATCCTATATTCACATTATGACCCTTAACCCATATACACACCATCCTGTCCCACACAACATTACACACATATATCACATATTCTACACATTATATATACACATACATTTCACACATTTTACCTATATATCTAATATATGTATATAGGAAACTGATAACACTACAACATGTATTATTATATATGGGTATACAAGGGAAATACAAGTGTTGTGTGTGGGTGTCACATTCATGTGCTAAGTGTGTCATGGGGGTGTGTCCAAGCCATAAAAACAGGGATAAACTAATGCAGGGTATTGACAGGAAAGGAAGAAGGAAAAAACAGTGATCATTGCGGTGTGTGTGTGTAATCAATATTTAAAGGACAATGTGGCATTGCAAGTAGATGTGTGTGTCAAGCAATTGAGAGGGTGAGATAAAAACTGGAAGAAATAGTGACTGTCAATCACAGAAGCATGTGTGTGTGGCTAGGTAGAGGGCATGACAGTGATTAATACAAGGGTGAATATCCAGGTTCAAAACAGCTAACTAGTTATCAAGTGAAATAACAAGGAAATCTTCATTCAGTTTTCTGTGAAGGCTAAAACAGTGAACTAATAGCTAGTTTACATTACAGTGAGCTAATAGCTAGTTAGACTCAGGTTCACATAGCAAGCAGTCACCTGAATTCCATGTTAACAGTCTCAATCTCAGGTTTTTCATTTTACAATTAGCAAGCAAATAACAATGGCAACCTAACTTATCATTCCAGCTTACAGGTAACTAACAGGAAATGAATTGAACTACATTTTAGTTTGCAATGAGGTAAAATGCAGGAAAATAAATCAGGAACTCAGATTTCTCCAACACAATGACATGCCCCATATTGGTTATCATATTTCAGTTGTAATGAAGTTATATGCAGGAAGGAGATGGGTGATCATGTACATCTCAGTTTATACACAAGGAGGAAAATCAGTTTAATAGGAGAAGTTTTCATGTTCCAAATCGGTTAACAATAGTTGAAGATAACAGTCCAAACCAAAACTTCATAACAATGACAGTGGCATCTCAGGTTTTTCAAGAGCTAAAACTCAATCTACCCATTAACCGTCTATATAAAATTATCTCAGGTTTATGAACATGAATGTAAAGGAAATCAAATTTCCAGGTTTTTGAAAATGGAAATCAATCCAGTCTAACACATAGCAGTTAACAAAATGATCATGGGAAAAATATATGGAAGGGAAATCAATTAATAGTAATATAACTTACATCATCACAAATCCTATTCTCAGTTTTGACACAAAACAGTGAATAAGGAACTCAACCCATTTACCAGATTTCTCTACACACAACCAAAGTTCGATTTTCGAATGCCAAAGCTATGTTAACATAATTTATGATGTGTAGGTTCAGGTTAACAGGCAAAACACAACAGGGAATAGGAAAAATTGATGGTTAGCAAATCTGGGAATAACAGTGTCAGTGTACACTTCACTGTTTTCAAACCAACCCCCAAATACAATTCAAAACCTTAAACAATGTGTACATCTAATGTAACAGTGATCAAATATCATTTATAGGATTAGTTAACTATCATTAAAACTCATTTGCCAGCAGGAAAAAGGAATTAAAATAGTAGAAATTACTGGAATGAAATAATACACAGGGTGGTGTGTTCTTCACTGTTTTAAAATCGAAGACAACCCAAACATCAATCAAATCCTTAAACCAATGCATCACAATGAATAACAGGAATCTAACCAAGGTATTTAGGATCTAAATATTCATTATCATGCATTTACTCAAACATTAAAACAATTTAAACATCAAACAGCCACTCCACACGCACGCACACACAGCCATTCCCCGTGCACACCCAATAACGTGTCCGACACGACACGAGGACTCGTGAAATTTGACGAGCCTCGTGTCAGTCAATTCCCCAACACGTATGCCAATTATCTCGCGGCCACGTGGCGTGTGTTGCGCGCAATCATCCCCGAGTAGCAGGGGATGAACAGTGCCGCGCGCACACGGCTGCACACACGGGTTCGCGTGTCCCCACGACACGACACGACACACAAACTAGCCTAGGACACTGGAAATACCTAGACGACAACTAGATCTAGGTTTCCAATCAAAAACATTTGGGAAAAACAATCGAGCAGTCCACTTGGACATTTCGTCGAGCACCCTGTGCTATACTCAGATACGTGTCCGATACGGACACGAAATGAGCTCGAATCCTAGGGTTAGCTTCCCCATCAGTTGGGTGAGGGCTAGGGGACCCTAAAAATGAATTTTAATGGAATTTAGGGGCTGAGGTTAGAATTATACCTATTGGTTTCCCAAGCTTCAAAAACACACCAAAGCAAGAGGTCCTTTCAACCACCAAAGCTCCTCAAATTGAGTGCCCCCTGCCAAAACTCGATTCCAACAGCAGGAAAATATTATTTAGAGACTATAGGAATTTGTTTGAAGGGAAAAGGAGCTAATTTGGATTTTCTAGGAATTTGTGAAGTTGGAACATTACCTCTTTCCTAAAACTTGATAAACCCTAAAGAAAAGAGGCTTGCCCTAATTTTGGGAGACTATAAATAGGGGAAAAGGATAGGATGGCTGTCATTAGGTTAGGGTTAGGGTTTAGGATGAGGGGCTATGGTTCCTCCAACAATTTCTAGCTAAATCAATGGTTCACAATCAAAGTAGCCTCCTTTAACTTTTAGTCTAAAATATCTATCTACAAATATCTAGATATTTCACTAATGTCATTACTTTAATGAAACCCTCTAACTTAGTCTCTAGGGTCATGATTAACAATCTAGATTAGGCTAACCTCTAGGTCAAGACTCAACAATTCAAGTAACACATATTTAATTAATATAATTCACAAAATCACAAAAGTGTCAAAATGACTAAAATACCCCTAGGCTTAAAAGATGAAATTTGAAATCCTAAACACATGATTAGGTCTCATTGGTCATGATTAGTCTTCTAG
>JANAVB010012200.1:11803084-12103084 GCA_029216955.1 Iris pallida
TGCATTCATATCTATGACACATCACGCCTAGGGAGCAATCTATGACACATCACGCCTAGGGAGCAAGGTCACTCCAAGATTTCAGGCTGTGTCATGTCGGAAACATATTGGACACACATCAGACAACTTGGATACTCTAAAGACACTAGGACACACCAAAATAGGTGTCGGTGTCCTTACTAGTGATTAATCCAATATGAATGCACTAACTTGGAGAGTGATACTTGATTGCGTAAGTTTAGACTGCGTAGCCAAGAGGTAAGTCTAGCTACTCGCTAACTGGCTGTCTGGATTTTATCGCACGACCCTCACATGCTCGTAGCTACTTTGATTAGGAATTCGACAAAGACATAGCAGGTTGACTCGTGTAACCGGCTTAGCCAGGGGGAAAAAAAAAGACAAGAAACACGAACACTCCAAAAATGTGGCACGTGTCATATCGGACTCAACCAGACACGCCAAAATCTACTATGACACACCAAAGCAGATGTCGTGTCCTTACCGTGTCGTGTCATATCTGTGTCTGTTGAACATAGATGCAGTTATGGTCGACCCTATTCCGATTGTAGAAGGCTTGTATATGAGAAGGGTTTCAGACTAACCTGTGGTTTGACTTCTACAAAGTGTTGGCCACTCTTCACAGACACGGGCTCATTGGTAAGAACACTTTCGAGATGATCCAGAAGTTCTTTAGCTTGGCATGATCCGAAGTCTGGATCGGCATACTGGTAGTGCCAGACGAGAGCGCTCTCTTTAGCCTCAATGGTTGAACCATCTGTCGTCTCTGTGTAGACCTTCATAACGGGCTCCGCAATCTGCTTCCAGTCGAAGTCGACTACGGGCACGCATGTTTCCCATTCCATGTCTTGCTTTTCCCTGAAATCAAGAGGATTTTTTTTTTTTTGAGAGAGAGAATCGAGATAATTATTTCGACATATAACATTCAAAGTCATCCATTGCTCTTTGTTACCAAAAAAAAGCCATAATCACCTTCTAATGGACATCCCCTTCTAGTATCATTTGTTGCATCAAAATTTACATTTCCTTCATATACTAGCTGTGTCTCACACGAGGTTCGCAGTGTCGGTATCGGACCCTTCCTATGAGTATCGGGATCGGTGATATCAACAGTATCGGGGTTTTCGGATCGGAGTATCGAATTTTTTGATATCGGAAAGGAAGTAATTATTAATGAATTATTAAAAAAAAATTGAAAAAAATATTTTAAACATTTAGGTATAATTTTTAGATATTTCATGTGTTGTTTCGATTGGTGTACCTGCGATAGATAAATTTTCTCCTCTTACATGTTTTTACGACCTTATTATGCTTTTACACCTTTGTTAATTGGTCATTTTCGTTCAATTTTCTTTTCCAAATTGACCAAAAAAGAGACCCCCCAATATGTCGGTATCGTATCAGGACATGTCGAACCGTATCGGCCGTATCAGATCGGTATCGGGCGGTATCGGATCGGAACATGCCAAACTGTATCAGTATCGGCCGGTATCGGAACGGGACATGCCAAACCGTATTGGTACCGGCCGTATCGGATCGGTATCGGCCGATACTGCAAACTATGGTTTCATGGACACGGAAATATGGTGTTCGAATCGTGTTTCTACCTATAGTTTGCAGTATCGGACGGTATCGGTTCGGGACATGCCAAACTGTATCAGTATCGGCCGGTATCGGAACGGGACATGCCAAACCGTATTGGTACCGTCCGTATCGGATCGGTATCGGCCGATACTACAAACTATGGTTTCATGGACATGAAAAAAATGGTGTTCGAATCGTGTTTCTACCTATAGTTTGCAGTATCGGGCGGTATTGGATCGGGACATGCCAAACTGTATCAGTATCGGCCGGTGTCGGATCGGGACATGCCAAACCGTATTGGTACCGGCCGTATCGGATCGGTATCGGCCGATACTGCAAACTATGGTTTCATGGACACGGAAAAATGGTGTTCGAATCGTGTTTCTACCTATATACGTGTCTGCATGCATTCGTAAAAACATTGGTGATTCACACTTGTCCAAATATGTTTGTATCCGTATCGTGTGCGTATCCGTGCAACATAGCATACTAGTCATATTGTGATTGCTGTGTTAGTCTTTTGATTATCCAGACTATAACCTATATATTCGAAAATCACATCTAAAGACAATATACCTCATAAAGTAGCCATGCTCTGCAGCAAGTACAAGCTTATCGCAAGAGGAGAACCACCTGCTGAGAGTCTCTCTATCGATGCTACTGACCAGGAACACCACATTCTTCGGATCCCGGCACAAGCTGTTCAGAATCCCGAGAGCCTCGGGGCTCGGGGTCTTGTTGATCGCGGTTCGGGACATCATCGTGCCGTCGTAGTCCAGAAGTATGGCTCGGTTCTTGGTCCTCCTGTAGGCCGAAACGATGTGGTCCACCGACAGCTTCCTGAAGTTGGGATCGAGCGCGATGACCCTGAACCCGAGCCCGAACCCGATCCCCCAGCACCTCCTCCTCGCGTGGTCCTGGCACGTCCTCTCCAGGTCCTGCAGGAAGCTCCTCGCCCAGTACCCGACGTGGTGCGTGCTGACGTACCTGTAGTGCTTCTCGTGCCGCAGCTGCTTCTCGGGGTCCCGCATCGCCAGCGCCGTGTCCATCGCCTCCGCGACCGAGTCCACGTTCCACGGGTTGACGCGGATGGCCCCGCTGAGCGAGGGGGAGCAGCCAATGAACTCCGACACGACCAGCATGCTCTTCTTGGGCGCGGACGGGTCCTCCGCGTCCAGGACCCTGTTCAGCCCCTCGTTGGCCTGCCTGCAGATGATGTACTCGTACGGGATGAGGTTCATCCCGTCCCTCACCGCGGTCACGAGGCAGCAGTCGGACATGACGTAGTACGCGATCCTCTCGTAGAACTGGAGCGGGCTGTCGATGAGCAGCACGGGCTCGTACCCCGGCCTCCCGAACGTCTCGTTGATCCTCCTGGCGGTCGAGCGTGTCTCCGACTGCACCTCCTCCACGTCCCTCCCCCGGCCCCTCGCCGGGTTCGCGATCTGCACCAGGACCACCTTCCCCCTCCACTCCGGGTTCTGCACGAGCAGCTGCTCCAGCGCCAGGAGCTTCAGGCTGATGCCCTTGAATATGTCCATGTCGTCGACCCCGAGCAGCACCTTCCGGCCCCCAAACCGCTCCTTCAGCTCCGCGACCCTCGCCGCAGTCTCGGGGAGGTGGAGCACGTTCTGGAGCTGGCTCATGTGTATCCCCACCGGCAGGATCTTGATGCTGACGACCCTCCCGTAGTACTCGAGGCCAATGTAGCCCCGCTGCGACTTGTAGGCGAGGCCGAGCATCCGGCTGCAGCAGGAGAGGAAGTGCCGGGCGTAGTCGAACGTGTGGAAGCCGACGAGGTCGGCGTTGAGCAGGGCGCGGAGGAGCTCGTCCCGGACGGGGAGGGTCCGGTATATCTCGGAGGAAGGGAAGGGGCTGTGGAGGAAGAAGCCGAGCTTGAGGCGGTTGAACCGCTTGCGGAGGAAGGTGGGGAGCACCATGAGGTGGTAGTCGTGGACCCAGACGAGGTCCTCGTCGGGGCTGACGACCTCCATGACCTTGTCCGCGAAGATCTTGTTGACGGAGACGTAGGCCTGCCAGAGGGAGCGGTCGAAGCGGCCGCCGAGGTCGCGGGAGAGGGGGAGCATGGAGTGGAAGAGGGGCCAGAGCTGCTGCTTGCAGAAGCCGTGGTAGAACCTGGCGGAGAGGTCGGCGGGGAGGAACGCAGGGACGCAGCGGAAGTCCTCGAGGAGGGCCTGCGAGACCTCGTCCTGCTCCCGCAGGTCGACCTCCTCCTTGAGGCAGCCGATGTAGACGACCTCGACGCCGTCCCCGAGCCCGCCGTCGAGCTCCTCGAGGCCGGCCTTGAGCTGGAGGAGGAGCGAGTCCTCGTCCCAGCTGAAGTCCCACCCGGCGGCATTGCCGCCGCCCCCGGGCCTGCGGCGGGCGCGGAGGGGGAGCTGGTTGCCGACGATGATGATGCGCTGCGCCTCCTGGGGGCCGTTCGAGCTCGTGTCGGAGGACGCGGCGCCGGCGCTGCCGCCGGGCCTCTCCTCGTCGAGGTCGGAGATGATGCCGGCCACCGTCATGACCCTCGGGAGCCTCTTGCCGACGTGGCCGATGCTGGCGGTGTTCCCTGTTGCCAGGTCCAGGAGGTTCGAGTAGGACCTCGAAACCATTGCTAAATGTAGCTTATCAAACCAAAGAAGAATGCACACTGAAATAAAAACAAAAACAAGAAACAAAGAATGTGCTGAGAAATTACAAGAGTTTCTTGGCAGAATTTCCTATAATATCAAGATCAAGTGATCTACATAGGAACTACTACAACAAAAGCCTTTATTCGCAAAAATTTTCGGGGTCGGCTGCTTGAATCCTCTTCATATCCATCAGTTATAAAATTTTCAGAGTCGGTTGCTTGAATCTTTTTCTAACCCATAAGCTACTAAGGGAGGCATCGCTACTGAGTAACGTCCCAACGTGTATTTATACGACAATTATATATATATATATATATATATATATATATATATATATATATATATATATATATATATATATATATATATATATATATATATATATATATATATAGAGAGAGGTGGGATCAGATTCACCCTCTATTTTCTCCATTCCATTATCATCCCTATCTCCTCCGTCGGATTAGAGCTCGTGAGAAATCCAAAAATTAAATGACCGATTTTTTTTCTAAATTATGTTTCAATGTTTTTTTAGGGAACATCAAAAAATTAAATGACCAATTTTTTTAAAAAATCAAACAAATTTGACTTCAAAATTTAAATGACCTGACAAATTTAAGTGAAACTATATTTTTTTTAAAGAACATCGAAATAAACTCAAGAACAAAGCCTAATTTAGTTTATGTTAAAAAAATCAGTGATTTAATTTTTTTTATTCTCTAAAAAAAAAATTTGAAACCTAATTTAAATCTATTAAAATTTTGATATTCTCTACAAAATTTAGTCTGTTTTAAATACTTTCGGTCATTTAAATTTTGAAGCCTAATTTAGTTTCTTTTAAAAATTATTCTCTAAAAATTTCGTTCATTTGAAACCTAATTTAGTTTCTTTTAAAAATATTCTCTAAAAATTGTGTTCATTTGAAACCTAAGTTAGTTTCTTTAAAAAAAAATCGGTCATTTAAATTTTCGATATTATCTAAAATAGTTTGAGGCCTATTTTAAATCTTTTAAATTTTTGATGTTCTTTAAAAAAATAAATTGTTTCATTTAAATTTGCCAGGTCATTTAAATTTTTGAAGCCAAATTTGTCTATTTTTTTAAAAAAATTGGTCATTTAAATTTTTTATATTCCCTAAAAAAATTGAAACCTAATTTAAATCTATTAAATTTTCAATATTCTCTACAAAATTTAGTTTCTTAAAAAAAATCGGTCATTTAAAATTTGAAGCCTAATTTAGTTTCTTTTTAAAAGTATTCTCTAAAAATATTACGATCAATTGAAACCTAAGCTCGTTTAACTCGATCATTTTTTTGTAAATTAAATGACCGAGTTAAAAAATATGAAACCTAATTTAGAAAAAATCATCATTTAATATTTCGATATTCTAAATTAAATGAGTAGAGGTTTTCTTTCTTTCTTTCTCAATTTCTTTCTGTTGTATATTAATGTAGCATAGGGAAGCTTACTAAAATTTGGTCTTAGGGGGTGAATCCGATCCCACCTCATATATATATATATATATATATATATATATATATATATATATATATATATATTGAAGCAATGGGTAATTGTGGCGAACTCGCCTTCACTGGAACTCGAACTCCTGACCACTTGGACCACATGCATCTATCTTAACCACTAAGCTAGAGATCATTTGCATATATATATATATATATATATATATATATATATATATATATATATATATATATATATATATATATATATATTTCGGAATCCGCTGCTTGAATCTTTTTCTACCCATAAGCTACTAAGTAGGGGTGAGCGTCGGTATAATCGGTCGGTATTTGGTCGATTTTTTCGATATTTTTTTAAATAGGTATTTGAAAAATCAATACCAATATCGTACCATTTAGAATCGATTTTTTCGGTTTCGGTTAAATCGGTATTCGGTCGGTTTTTGTTCGGTATCGATATTTTACCAATTAATATTTGATCAATTAACACACTTAATATTGTAGAACCTTTTAACCTATAATATATATTTTTTACTTTTTTGGAAGTATTAATTTTAAAGCTAAGCCTCTACCAACCAAACAATTAATCAAAATTATTAAAACAATATGTAACAAGTCGCAAACACCTAAAAATGAGCTTAAAATATCAAACGCGGTCACTAAGTTTAATCTTTAGTATAAGTTTAAGTAACGAAAATTCACTTCAAAATTCTATGAGAACACAAAAACATAAGCTCAAAAGATCAAAAACTCAATTCTTAGCATTCTTAACATAAATTCAAGTCCACTAAAATTCATTCCAAGTTCTAGGAAACCAACCAAAATAAAGATAAAAATAAAAATGAGTAGTGTAAAATTAATCATGAACAACATTAAAAAATGTGTGTGTGTGAATTGGTTCGGTTCGGTATTTTCGGTATGGTATTGCACTCAAAACCGTTACCATTACCATTATACCGTAATTTAGTCGGTTCGGCAATTCGGTATCGGTATATAATTTCGGTTCGATTTTTCGGAATATTTTTAATCGGTATTCGGTCGATTTTTCGTTTTCGAGTCGGTATTTGCTCACCCCTACTACTAAGAGAGGCTTCGCTACTGAGTAACGTCCCAACGCATATTTGTCCAACAATTATATATATATATATATATATATATATATATATATATATATATATATATATATATATATATTTGACAGAAAAAGATTCAAGCAGATATATGTCAGAATCCGCTGCTTGAATCTTTTTCTGTCAAATATATATATATATATATATATATATATATATATATATATATTGGAATTCTACAGTGCAAAAAAAATATATATATTGGATTTCTACAGTGCAATTTGAGTAGATCATTAATATGTTATATAATTCTCATAAAACTATTTCAATTTAATATATGTACACAATGGAAGTGCCAATGAAATGGAAACAAGAGCTCATTCATGTAAACCTCACTTCATAACTACTAATAATTAAACATGTCACAACAATTTCAGGAAGAGAAAAACAAAAGGAAATAGCCACCAGCCATATGACTGAAGCTAAAAAAAACACAAAAAATGGAAAGAAAAAATTGGTAGATTTGGTGTTTTTTAATTTGGAAATCAACCCAAAAAAATGGGTTCACTCTGAAAATCTCAGAAGAAGAAAATTCCAATCTATTGACCAAAAAAAAGGTAGGAAAGTGACTACTCAATGAAGATATCACAGTGTCAATATGAGTACTAAATTAAACATATAATAATAAGAATAATTAGAAGAAGCTTCCTACCCCTTGAACACAGAATGAACTCATTGAACTACTAAAAATTTAAATTTGACAGTGCATCAATATGAGGACTACAAATTGTAAAAAAAAAAAAAAAAAATACTAGGCCCAAGAACCTCTCTTACAACTTTGAGAAAGTGTGAGCAACTAAACTTGGTTCTTGAGAATTAAAAAAACAAAACAGCTTGAAGTGAGGAGTTGGTCATGGACTAACCTTTTTTTTCTTCTTACAAATAGCACTTCCTCTACACTTCTTGGCACATCTCTCTCTTTCTCTCTCTCTCTCTCTCTCTCTCTCAGTGTTAAGAAGTGATGACAAGAAGTATAATTTTCAGCACACAAAAGCAAAACTTGTCAAATTAGAATGATTCTGTTCACTTCACTTCACTCACCACCCTCCAAAGTGGGGGGTAGCTTGGCATTGGGGGAAGTGCAACTGCATAGGTGAACTCACCACTGGTGGTGGGGCCAGGGTGCCAGGGGGAGGGGAACTGGTGGTGATGGGGAAACCAGTGACAGTGGTGTTTTTGTCAGTGTGGAGTTTAGTGAATTGGTGTGGTGGAGTTGAGGAACAGTTTTTGAGCACAAAGTTGGTCGAGCAGCAATGGAGGGAGGGGTTGGGAGTGAGTGACCTTCCTTTTGGTGGGTGCTTGTCCTGGTGCCGGTCAGGATCATCTCCCTCCCAAGTTCCAACAGCAGTCCAGAAATATGTCCGACAAGACTTCGAATATAAAAATAATATTTTAAATTATTTGACTTTTTAAAAAAAAAATTAAAGGTACATCAAAAATTAGTTAGGCTAGTCCAATTATTTTTTACTCGTTTGCAAGTTTGCCAGCAAAAAAAATTGTTTCAGGCTAGTCTAAATTTTTCAGGACTGTCATTCGACAGGTCAAATATTTTGACAATCATAATTTTTATGACTGTCAAATATTTCGACAATCCTCCTCCCTTCTCCCCTCTGTCTCCTCCTCTCCTCAACCTCCTCATCCTCCTCTCCTCGGTCTCCTTCTCCTCTCCTCGAGGTCAGGTGTCGTCGGAACTCGTCAGCGAGGGCGTCAGATTAGCTTGGGAGAGGGGAGGAGAGATGTGGGCAATCCCAAAGAAAAAAATTGGGTTGTCCTAAGTAAAATTTGGATCAGTCTAGACTAGTACCAAGTAATGGACTGATCTAAGTAATTTTTGACGTGCTTTCAAAAAAATTCTTTTTTAAGGACCGACTAACTTCAAACTCAACTTAGATCTATATCTTTTCAATAAAGATGAAGGACAAGTAAAATTAGTTTCGACTAAAACAAACTAACCTCTCGACCGACCCTGCTCACTACAGCAAAACAACTTTTGAAAGCAAAACTTCCGATTTACAGGGTCCAGAGAATCGCCAAGACCTTTGGCTGTGGTAGAAGTATTTTTTGAAAATAGTTTCCTTTGATTGCTACAGCAGAAGCGAACTTTTGAAACGTTTGTCTTAGAATTGCAAAATTTTGAAATATTGTGCAGAATTTTGTGATGCTATCTACATCATTAGAGTTGAAAAAACTAAATAACATACTTTATATTTTTCTCATTTCTGGATTTTATCTTCTCTTTTTGATTCGAGCATCAGGATTCTGATTAAGAAAAATTATTTATTTTCTGTATTTGAATGCCAAAATAAATGCATTTCATAGAAGAAAAAAAATAGCAAAATAGCTTCCAGAGATATTGGTAAAATTTACAATGTTATAGAAATAAATAAAAGAACACAAAATAGATTTACTTTTCTTTCTTTTTCCATGAAGCAGCAAACGATTTATTATGGTCTTCCATGTTTGTAGAGCTTTTCGTTGATGCTCTTTAGACTTTTTTTTTTCCATCATGCTAGTACCAAACTAAAAAGTAAAAACACTCTCCTCTGATTGTTCAAATTGTCTCATCAGAAATGGTGTACCAAACAACTTTTGGAGAACCAAAAAAAAATAATAATAATAATAATAATTACACTAACCCTCCTATATTTTATATATAACGATCCGCTCCGTCCTAGCGGAACGCCGATTCAAATGGCAAGTGCGACGACTCAAACGAGCCGTCAACTCGAAGAGTTGCGTCGACCCGATAAAAAATCGATGCAAGACTTACATTGGCCCGTCAAGAGGAATCCAGACTTAGACTTTCAAAGGCGCGCTAGGAGTATCGCTCGGCCGACGCGATCATCGCTAAGGTGGGTGGCTCCGATGAACCCGTCTTTGCTTAGCCTAGACACATAACAATACGTACACTATTGCTAGAATCACTTGTCGGTAACACCGTGCTTGCTAATAAAATAACTCAACGCACTTAGCTAAGGGAATAATCCCATCTTCTATGCTTGTGTAGAACATGGAAAATAACTTGAAAAATATGCGAACTCTCGCACCGCATTCCACTCCCGTGCAAACGCACAGCTTGCACATCGAATAGAATTACTTATGCGTTCAACTACGAATAAATGGCTTGTCACTTAAAAATCGTACCTCAGCTTAAGGTATAAAACAATGAATGGTTTACAACAATGAAACAAGAAGACTATCAACATAGTCGTTCCGATTAGAGTTAGAAACATTGAAAGACTTCGGGACCGATGGATCACCAAGGCGATTCCCGCACAGGGAATTGCATAATGAATGAATAAGTGAAAAGAAAGAATGAATGAATGAAATAAAGGAAAGAATGGTTAGCGACAGGTAAGACGGGGACGTGCAACGGGGCTCGCTACCCGCGCTGCACGGACGCCGCCGTCAACCTGGTCGATAATGCATTATGGCTCTAGACAGCCTGGTAAGACACATGGCCCAAGACGGTCTGATGTGATAAATGGCTCAAGACAGCCGATAACCAATGGCTTCCGACAGCCCAACTGCTTAACTAAAGAAATAAGAATACGAAATGGTCGTAGACAAACTCGTGCACGAGTGAAACGATTCCAAGACAACAAACGACGACATCGTGGCCGGCCTAGGCGGAATCATGGCTTACGGTGACTTGTGTGCATGCTCGGGCACACAAGAGGTGTAGGCTAGGGTGTTACGCAGCTATCAAGGTGTACCAGCCATCACGCTTGATAGATACGAATGTAATGCATATGTTCGTATTTCGTATTCTTGGAATACGTGTACGTATTTATTCTTGTATTGTATGATTTTCTTGCTTAATTTCCTTCTTGGCTTGGTTTATTCCTGATTTGGGTTGGTTGGTTCGGTCTGGGATTGCTCTTGGTTCATCATGAACCAAGGGGTGAACCTCCTACCTACCACCACCAACCCCTTTATTAATGTACTCTCTCATTTCTCTCTCTTCATTCATCATCTTCCTTCACCATTAAATTTCTCACCAACCTGTGAGTGAGAGGGAGAGAGAGAGAGCTAGGCAAGTGCATCTTGCTTCATGGAGGAACCCAAATATTATTGTTTCATTCTCTTCCTTGTAGCATTTTAACACTCTTTAGTACTTGACATTTTCCGTTTCCATGGCTAGATTCTTGTAGATCTAAGTTTATTTTAATTTCAGATTTTCTGGGTTTTGATCTATTTAACATTGTTACTTTCAAGTTTTGTTGGTTCCATGTTGTAGAGTAGCTCGTTCTACCCTATTTTGACCTAAGGAAGTCCGGATTTGGACTCCGGATGAGGATTTTATGCATCATGGCAGCCATGGTTTCTTGGTGTTCTTCTTCTCGGAAATTTGGAGAAGAAGCACAGTCCTGAGCCGCATGGCAGCACTTGACCGCATGACAAGTTCATGCGGCAAGTATTCATTTTGAGCCGCATGGATTCGGTTTTCCGCCAGCCGCATATCTGGATCGTTGAGCCGCATAGAATTCTGCCTTTGGCAGCCGCATAGGATTCCATATCCCCTGGCCGCATGGGACTTGACTTGGATCGAGCCGCATAGCCTTGCTCAGACTGAGCCGTATAAGACCCTGTCCTGTCCAGCCGCATGGGAACATTCTCCCTTGGCCGCATGAGACTTAATTTGCCTCAGCCGCATATGACTAATTCTCTGAGCCGCATGGAGCTCACTCCCCCCGAGCCGCATGTAACTCATCTAAATTGGGCCGCATGGGATTTCGTCCAACCTGACCGCATGAACCCATATCAGTTGAGCCGCATGGAAAGTTATTCCCAACCGCATAAGAATTGTTATCCCTGGCCGCATAAGACCCTGTTGTCTCAGCCGCATAGAATTCTGCCTGGACCCAGCCGCATGGACTTTTCTGTCGTGCCCTGTTACATTATTATTGCTACTATTGTTACTATTGTTCTTTTATTATTATCATGTATCTTGTAACTTCAGTACAACATGAGTACGCTTTACCTCTATTAGATATTTTACGCTCATTTTATATCCTTACGTCTTTTGTCCTGAACTTGAAAATCATGAATTCATTTGTATGTTTGGAATTGATAATTGAACACGACGTGATAGTGACCCGTAGTGGTGCACTCCTGACATGATAACCTGGCATGACCTGATAGTGGCCCGTCGTTGCGCACTCCTGACAAAGTACACCTGACATGATAACCTGACATGATTTCTCGAATAGCTGTTGCGACGGCTACCTGACATGACATGACCTGTATAATTGATCCTGACACCGTGGGCGTTTGTGCTTGTACAAATAATCCAGTCCTGTCTTGCATCATGTCTAGGAGGGGACTCCTGAGTACCACGGTCAGGAGTACCTACTGAAATGGACTAAGGTTAATGACTAGTATAATTCACTAGACATGAAGAGATGTTCCCCAGTTACAGGCGATCCCGTTATCCCGGCCGCAAATGTTTGGACTTGTAGCCTGCCGACGAGTAAGGCACATTTCCAGCCCACTGTCATGTAGGGCACTCTTGATTGTCACTTAAATAATTGAACTCTATTGTCACTCTAATGCATTGTACTCTCTGAATTATCACTATAATGATTGCCTGGATAACCTGGATAGCTGCAGGGCCTGTGACTACTTGGAGCATCTCATTGCATCTTGCTAGTAACTAGGATTGTGATAACCCTAGTTAGTTAATGTAGAAAGCCGTAGACAATGATTGGCCGTGATTGCTTGGATGGAGTCTGGTCCAGTATAGTATTGTCTAGAATTGATTAATTGTAAGATTGTACCAGAATGATTGAATGATTGTCACTCCAGATCGTCACTATAATGATTGTCACTCCAGATTGTCACTATAATGATTGTCACTCCGGATTGTCACTATAATGATTGTCACTCCAGAATGTTACTTGACCTGATTTCTTATATTTATCTTGCCGATAAATGGTGAGAGAAACTAAGTTCCGTTCAGACGAAGGGTTACAACCCCGGTCCTTGTTTGGTTTACGGGTTGTAACCTGGCTATCTGAATAGTCCCATGGTTATCTCATCGTATATCATCCTGTCATGCTTTCTTTCCATATGTCCTGTCTTTTAGTAATTCTATACAAGATTGTCTTTATAATTACCCATCATGCTTTTTCTTAAACTACTGCCTTTTATTATGTAATTTTACTCTTGTGCTAATTGCTGGTTTTAGTTCTTAAGTGAAGCCTCCTTTGTGGCACTTGCTCTTTCTGGGGTCTGACCCAGCTGGTTTTGTATGGCCAGATACCGGAGCAGCACCAAAGGATCTCCCTGCTTTTCAGCCCGATGGTGGTCACCAGGCGTAACCAGGGCAACGAGTGGGTTTATTTTTGCTCTCCCACTCTATTGTAAAATTATTCTTTTGAGGCGTTTAGCCGCCGAGCAAGTGTTAGCTCGTTTGCAACTTTATTTACTGTCTGTCTACGGGCTGTAAGCATGATTGGCAACTCGAGGTTGATCATGTATGACTTAAACTCTTGCTAGTCCTTACATTTTGTACGACTAGCTTCATGATCATCTGGATATGTAATGTTTGGGACGCCTTACAATTGTATATTTGGTGATCTGATATCTTGTGATTATTATTAGTTGGTTGAGATTGAGACAATAGGCTATTTTATGACCTTAAGAGACTGATGGATTGTAGTGAAACTCTCACATATCTAGACAGCCGTGACCGTATAGCGGGGTGGATTCTATTCCGTTATACGTAGCTAGCTATGTCTGCCCCCGTTCTCCAGTATTCTGGTTCTGGGGCGTGACATGGTTTAAGTGGTGGCCCATGCAGGTCTTGTTAATCAAGATGTGTGAGGGTTTACCGAATAGATGTCTCAATCAGTACTCGCCCTTGATCTCTGCTCGTATCCTCTTGATTCCTGAAAATTCTTGTCCTGATCACATGCTTGTAATCGTTGATCTGTCCTGGTCCTTCCTTATTGTTCCCATGTCGTCTTCTTCAGCGGCATTGAACCTGGACCTGCAGATCAGCAAGGCGGATCACCTCCCGTGGACCAGCAGCAACCAGAAGATCAGGCCCAGCACTCAGGAGCAGCCTTCCGAGTCGTACCTACTGGAGAAGAGCCGCCAGTTCAGCCAGTCCAGCCTGCAGATCCTGATGATGGCACTTTGGTAGGTCTCATCAGATCATTGTTAGCTTTCCAGGATCGTAGAGGCGATGCCTTGCACCAGGCAGTGGAAGATGCTCTGAATAGAAGTGGTCCCCGAGAGAACAGTGCGGTCAACAGTTTTAAGCGCCTGAACCCTCCATTCTTCGATGGCAGCGAGGATGCCATTGCTGCCGATGCCTGGCTACAAGATATAGAGGTGATTCTCGAAGCCGCGAAGACTCCAGAAGACGAGAAGGTGGCTGTGGTGCGCCTACAGTTATTGGATTTAGCCCGCAGTTGGTGGGCCGCACAAGCAGTAGGATTGGCAACACCTGTCTCCTGGGCAGTGTTCAGCGAGAAGTTCCAAACCAAGTATTATGATGCAGTGGCTCGATATGACTTGTAGACCAGGTTCAGTAATCTTAAGCAGATGGGAAGGACGGTCGACGGTTATGCGGCCGAGTTTTCCAGACTCAGTCGGTTTGCTCCCACCTTGGTGGCAACCGAGTTTGACAGAGCGCAGAGGTTCCAGCAAGGACTTCACCTGGAGATTATATTGGCAGTAGAACAGTTCGAGCATCAGACCTATGATGCGGTGTTACGAGCAGCTAGGAGGTACGAGTATACCTCCCAGAGAATAGTGGACAGGACCGGAGGTCGGAAGCGGTCCCATAGTCAGATGAATCAGTCTTCAGCACCGGCCCCGGCACCTAGGACTTTGACTATTGGAACTCCGAGGCAAGCAACCTCAGTTACGTCGGTCCAGTACTCGACCCCGACGCACCCTCAGCAGAAACAGAAGCAAGTACAGTCTTCCGCCGCAGGCTGTTCTTATTGTGGGAAGCCTGGACACGTGGTAGCAGAATGTCGCAAGGCGTTGGGATTGTGTTTATTGTGTGGAGCACAGGATCATAGGGTAGGGTCCTGCCCTTTCAGAGTTGATTCAACATCGACAGTATCTAGTCATTCGGTTAGGGGACCAGCACCAGCTCCAGTTCACCAGCAACAGCAGTTCCCGTTCCCGAGGCCCTTGCCGACTCAGGCCCAGACTTTCCAGCAACAGAATCCGTGGCAGTTTGCCCTAGCCCAGGCTCAGGTTCAAAATCGATCGAGAGGTATATGTGTCCTCTCATCTTGCTTTTCTACCGTCATTATGCGGGGTGCATGACGTATTTCATGTATCCTAATTACAACGGTATATCCCGGGCCCGAGCCATTTCCTAGATCATTCGAAAAGGTTGGTACCAATAGCATTTAACCTTTTCGTATGAGGAGAGGCCCGTGTCCATGTTTGACCAAGGGGAGAGACCTCAAGCGCAAGACTATCAGTTTAGTTCATGTTGCTTGAGTTCATCGCTCCTTGGGAGAGTCAAACGTGGGAGTGTGAGGATGATATCCGATCACGTTATCCCGACTTGTTTGACTCGTGAGGTATAATGTCTTTCTTATGCCTCATGCCTTCGATTCCTTGCTTGAATGAGTGATTGTCTGCCTAGTTATAGCTTGCATGTGATTAATGTAGCTTGTCATTGCTTCTCTAGCCTCTTGATTAAATTCCGAGGACGGAATTCTTTTAAGGTGGGTAGAGTTGTAATGCCTGTGTTCGTATTTCGTATTCTTGGAATACGTGTACGTATTTATTCTTGTATTGCATGATTTTCTTGCTTAATTTCCTTCTTGGCTTGGTTTATTCCTGATTTGGGTTGGTTGGTTCGGTCTGGGATTGCTCTTGGTTCATCATGAACCAAGGGGTGAACCTCCTACCTACCACCACCAATCCCTTTATTAATGCACTCTCTCATTTCTCTCTCTTCATTCATCATCTTCCTTCACCATTAAATTTCTCACCAACCTGTGAGTGAGAGGGAGAGAGAGAGAGCTAGGCAAGTGCATCTTGCTTCATGGAGGAACCCAAATATTATTGTTTCATTCTCTTCCTTGTAGCATTTTAACACTCTTTAGTACTTGACATTTTCCGTTTCCATGGCTAGATTCTTTTAGATCTAAGTTTATTTTAATTTCAAATTTTCTGGGTTTTGATCTATTTAACATTGTTACTTTCAAGTTTTGTTGGTTCCATGTTGTAGAGTAGCTCGTTCTACCCCATTTTGACCTAAGGAAGTCCGGATTTGGACTCCGGATGAGGGTTTTATGCATCATGGCAGCCATGGTTTCTTGGTGTTCTTCTTCTTGGAAATTTGGAGAAGAAGCACAGTCCTGAGCCGCATGGCAGCACTTGACCGCATGACAAGTTCATGCGGCAAGTATTCATTTTGAGCCGCATGGATTCGATTTCCCGCCAGCCGCATATCTGGATCGTTGAGCCGCATAGAATTCTGCCTTTGGCAGCCGCATAGGATTCCATATCCCCTGGCCGCATGGGACTTGACTTGGATCGAGCCGCATAGCCTTGCTCAGACTGAGCCGCATAAGACCCTGCCCAGTCCAGCCGCATGGGAACATTCTTCCTTGGCCGCATGAGACTTAATTTGCCTCAGCCGCATATGACTAATTCTCTGAGCCGCATGGAGCTCACTCCCCCCGAGCCGCATGTGACTCATCTAAATTGGGCCGCATGGGATTTCGTCCAACCTGACCGCATGAACCCATATCAGTTGAGCCGCATGGGAAGTTATTCCCAGCCGCATAAGAATTGTTATCCCTGGCCGCATAAGACCCTGTTGTCTCAGCCGCATAGAATTCTGCCTGGACCCAGCCGCATGGACTTCCCTGTCGTGCCCTGTTACATTATTATTGCTACTATTGTTACTATTGTTCTTTTATTATTATCATGTATCTTGTAACTTCAGTACAACATGAGTACGCTTTACCTCTATTAGATATTTTACGCTCATTTTATATCCTTACGTCTTTTGTCCTGAACTTGAAAATCATGAATTCATTTGTATGTTTGGAATTGATAATTGAACATGACGTGATAGTGACCCGTAGTGGTGCACTCCTGACATGATAACCTGGCATGACCTGATAGTGGCCCGTCGTGGCGCACTCCTGACAAAGTACACCTGACATGATAACCTGACATGATTTCTCGAATAGCTGTTGCGACGGCTACCTGACATGACATGACCTGTATAATTGATCCTGACACCGTGGGCATTTGTGCTTGTACAAATAATCCAGTCCTGTCTTGCATCATGTCTAGGAGGGGACTCCTGAGTACCACGGTCAGGAGTACCTACTGAAATGGACTAAGGTTAATGACTAGTATAATTCACTAGACATGAAGAGATGTTCTCCAGTTACAGGCGATCCCGTTATCCCGGCCGCAAATGTTTGGACTTGTAGCATGCCGACGAGTAGGGCACATTTCCAGCCCACTGTCATGTGGGGCACTCTTGATTGTCACTTAAATAATTGAACTCTATTGTCACTCTAATGCATTGTACTCTCTAAATTGTCACTATAATGATTGCCTGGATAACCTGGATAGCTGCAGGGCCTGTGACTACTTGGAGCATCTCATTGCATCTTGCTAGTAACTAGGATTGTGATAACCCTAGTTAGTTAATGTAGAAAGCCGTAGACAATGATTGGCCGTGATTGCTTGGATGGAGTCTAGTCCAGTATAGTATTGTCTAGAATTGATTAATTGTAAGATTGTACCAGAATGATTGAATGATTGTCACTCCAGATCGTCACTATAATGATTGTCACTCCAGATTGTCACTATAATGATTGTCACTCCGGATTGTCACTATAATGATTGTCACTCCAGAATGTTACTTGACCTGATTTCTTATATTTATCTTGTCGATAAATGGTGAGAGAAACCAAGTTCCGTTCAGATGAAGGGTTACAACCCCGGTCCTTGTTTGGTTTACGGGTTGTAACCTGGCTATCTGAATAGTCCCATGGTTATCTCATCGTATATCATCCTGTCATGCTTTCTTTCCATATGTCCTGTCTTCTATACAAGATTGTCTTTTATAATTACCCATCATGCTTTTTCTTAAACTACTGCCTTTTATTATGTAATTTTACTCTTGTGCTAATTGCTGGTTTTAGTTCTTAAGTGAAGCCTCCTTTGTGGCACTTGCTCTTTCTGGGGTCTGACCCAGCTGGTTTCGTATGGCCAGATACCGGAGCAGCACCAAAGGATCTCCCTGTTTTTCAGCCCGATGGTGGTCACCAGGCGTAACCAGGGCAACGAGTGGGTTTATTTTTGCTCTCCCACTCTATTGTAAAATTATTCTTTTGAGGCGTTTAGCCGTCGAGCAAGTGTTAGCTCGTTTGCAACTTTATTTACTGTCTGCCTACGGGCTGTAAGCATGATTGGCAACTCGAGGTTGATCATGTATGACTTAAACTCTTGCTAGTCCTTACATTTTGTACGACTAGCTTCATGATCATCTGGATATGTAATGTTTGGGACGCCTTACAATTGTATATTTGGTGATCTGATATCTTGTGATTATTATTAGTTGGTTGAGATTGAGACAATAGGCTATTTTATGACCTTAAGAGACTGATGGATTGTAGTGAAACCCTCACATATCTAGACAGCCGTGACCGTATAGCGGGGTGGATTCTATTCCGTTATACGTAGCTGGCTATGTCTGCCCCCGCTCTCCAGTATTCTGGTTCTGGGGCGTGACAACGAATACCATAAGAAAATGTCCAAATGGCTCACATAGCCAGCGACCGATGCATATAGATTAAGTTGGCTCGATTGCGATAATCCGCGTGCGAGACCTTGCATTGAAACAAGTAAACATGTACATCAGAACAACGATTTTAGAGTATAACATATCTCGACATGTTTGAGTACTTGTTACAAATTGAGTTAGAAATATGCTTGACACTTGAATCCTTATGTAATACTACGTTAACTTATTACATATGAATTGTTGCCTAACATGGTTTACTTTGGACAGGGAAGAACGGACGGTAAGTATGAGTAAGTCGTGCATGTATTTCCATGCAAACACTTGAAATCGATAACACGAGATAGGTTATGATATATGCCATAAAATTGATCCTAAGGCAAGATTAGAAAGACAATGAATGATAGACGGTGCACAAAAGTAAATAGAACGTGTTTGGTAATGATAGTATTGTGGGCGAGCTAGCCTCTCCACAAGTGCATAACAATGTACTAATAACCCCACAGTTTGCTTGCAGGGTGCAGGAGACATCGTCGGGTGCGGAGCTTCCCTCAAACGTGCTAAGGCGCGGAGCTCTGGAGTCTTGGAGCGTTGCAAGGAGCTGAAGCACCATATACAGGACATAATGTATCGGAACATCGCCATGAATTATTTCATATTGTAAGCCACTTGGCACGCCTTTTATGTTTCAGAGAGAGAAGGCTTGAGAGACTTGTAAACTCGGCCTAGCGCCGCTTGTAAACTTCTTGAAAATCAATAAAGAGTTTGAATTCGCTTCAACTTGTGTTCATTTACTTTTCGCTGCAAATGGGGACACTCTGTGCGACTCTGTGGCCTAGCTCAAATCGCCCGTTTCTGGACTTAGACTTGCACGGGCACAACCTAGGCCCGTGCGGCATCACGTCTTAGCGAGGACGATCGCTCCTACGGGAACGGAGAATGACAGATTGGTATCAAAGCACGGCTTTACGTCCTTGGACTTCATTTCGATTCTCTCAGTTTTGAAAGCTCATTTTGAAACAAAAAAAGTATACGCTCTCTCTCGTTGTGCCTTGGGATGTTCCATACAGTAAGTCTAATATTTTCAAAAGCTGGTATGAGTACTCGGTTGAACGGGATCGATAGGCGAAGGCCTTTGTGCCAAACTACGACGGACTTGAGTTGGAAGGAACCAATGCTAAAAGTTAGCAGATGCAGTACATGCTTGAATAACCTTACGCTGACAATAGCGAACGAGTACACAAGACCGAAGTATAGTTCGAACGGGATGGTTATGCACGCAGCCTTTTGGCTAAGTTGTGCCGAGTATCGCACACCTAGACCTTCTGGTGCGAACGAGTTTGCGAGCGAGATCGACTATCGTTCGAACGAGAATAAGTGAGACTTAGAACGTACGTTGATAGAGACGCTACTTGACATGTCACGACCCGCACCCTGTATAGGGGCACGAGAAGTGGGTACGTCCAGCCTACGCCGCAGTGTCGGCGGTAGTAAGCTGTCCTAGGTTGCTAACTAATCTCATGCAGTGTATATAATGAACTTGTCCAGATATCAGCTCCGAATGGAGGACAAGTAAAGGGTATGATATACACAATCACAGTCTAAAACACGATAAGATAACACAGAAGTTATACCTAAGGAATTAAAGACAACAACAACTAACTACTAAAATAATACAACAATGTCTCAAACCAACTTAACACAAACACAATAACTTAACTTTAATACAACAAGTCAAAACATGAAAGCTAAAGTAGTCTACTAGCTAATCTCCTGAATCACTCCTGAGAGTCGAGACCAAAGGTAGCTAATCCCTCGTCAGGTCCATGGTAAGTAGGGCATGTGTCCTCAGGATTATCATCTGTAATATTTTCAACAGGTCCAATCAGGATAGGAACGAGTACAACTCATCTAGAAAATCCAAGTAAATGACAAAGAACTATAAAGCAGTTATAGACAGTTTTATTGATGAGCATGGCAGTTTTATACAGGTAATGATGGCATAGAGAAACAGTAAGATATAAGAAAAGAAATGTAACTAAAACAAGAGAAGAATCATGGCAATGAAGACTGTAATAAAAGCTAACTGAACTAGAATAATATGTACGAGTCCAGACAGTACGATATAAGTCTAATGTAATCCCAGTGTGAGTCCAGTCCATATAATCCAATACCAGATAATTTCCAGTACAAGATGAGTCCAACAGTGATCAATGAATCCAGGGTGAGACCAACTATGATCTAACAGTGTGTTTTAAAATACCGAGGTCGACATGTAAACGGCTGAAGGTATCAGGCACATCTCTCACTGATCAGACAAGAGATGGCTATGCTTCCGGTAGATTCCAGTGAGAGATTCCGGATTTGGGGTATGTCTACATGTCTTACTCAATATTTTTCCGTCCAGCAAGTGAATCCAAAATCGACAAAAGAATCGAGATGAGTCTGGCCAATACATAATGATTCCAGAAATGATTCCGAAATAATTCCAATAACTCCAGTAATAGAGGCCAGTAAGTAAGGTATGTGTCGATACATGAATCCAGAAATATCCATACGTCTTGATACAGAGAATCACATAGAACTAACTAGAACTGAAATACAGTAATTGACAAAATAAATGAGAGAACTATCAGAGAATGTACTCGCCTGATACTCTGAAAAGAGTAGTGTAATATCAGATGTCTGTACCAGGGTCACAATGTCCTAAAATAGAGTAACATAGTTATGACATGTCTAAAATGAAGGTAAATATAAGATACAATACAATCTACATGATTTCTAAGCCAATCTAGGTCAAAGTCAAACTTGGTCAACTCTTCAGTCAAACTAAGTCAAATTAAGTCATACTAGGTCACAAGAAGTTAAACTAAGTCATACAAGGTCAAACAAGGTTAAACAAGTCTAATCTAGGTTAAAGTCAACTCTTGGTCAAACATCCTAACCAAACTAGTCAAGTTATCTAGGGTTTAGTCAATAATGGTCAGAATAGTCAATATGGTCAAACTAGGTCAAAGTCTAGGTCAATCTTAGACTAACTAAGGTTTTGGTTAAACATAGACTAGTCAATAAGGTAATTAGGTCAATGGTCAACTCTTTAAGGCTAACTCAAACCAATCATAGGCTATCATCTCTTAGGATACCTAAGATTCTATACCACAAAGCTAAGGCATAACCAATTATCTATACAAAGTATATCACACATAAATACATGCATATAATACCAACCTTAATCCTATAATCAAGCTAATCCCATGCTCCAACTCAAGTCATGACTCAACTCTAAGTATTCCACTTAATCCCATACATATCTTAATCTATATAGGATTACCCTCATAATCCATATGGTTAACCTAATCATCTAGTTAGGGTTTAGTCAAACCTTAGTCAAATAGTCATCTAAAATCCATCTAAGTCAATTCTAGGTCAATTAGGTCAAGGTTTGACCTATAGTTGACTTTGGTCAACAATGGTCAACAAGGGTCAACTTGCTAGTCAACCTAGGTCTACTAAGCCTATTGGTCAACTCTAACTTGCTACTAACCATAGGCTAGTAATCCTAGGGCACTAAGACATATATACATAGGCCATAGGCTAAGACATCAAGTCTATAACATATATGTTTACATAGCTAATATATAGTCAACTATATATATAATAACATAATATATATATATATATATATATATATATATATATATATATTTTATATATACCCATTCACATATATATAATACCCTTATATATATATAACACACACATATATATATATATATATATATATATATATATATATATATATATATATATATATATATATATATATATATATATATATATATATATATATATACCACTATATATATATAGCATATATATATATACCATAACATATATATTTATATACATATATAACATATATACATAATATAGGTAGAGAGAGAGAGTGAAAGGAGAGTGAGAGTGTGAGGGTTAGGGTTAGGTGTGTGTGGACTGTGACAGGGAAGGGGGGTTATCTCAGGAAAACTGAGAAATGGGGACACAACACACACATACATATATGCATATATATATATATTTTTTATACATATATGCATATATATACATATATACATACATACCTATATCTATACCTACACACACATATATACACTCACATACTCACATACACACACACATACATATATACATATATATACAATATATATACACAAATATACGTATATATACACACAAAAATCAATTTGAAATTCGTTTTAAATACGGAAAAACCCCCAGGAATTACTGTTCATTCATGAATATTGGGGTAAACCCAAAATCGATACAAAACCTAACTAATACCCAAAACCAAGGGTTGGTAATCGTGCCCCCACATGTGTACGTGTCGTGTGTGTCCATGGGAGTCCACCACGATACGACACGGCGTGTCCAGTGGTCAAAAACCCAAATCGGGTAAATTCAGATACTGTGTAGTGACACAGCGTCGTGCACAGGTTCACTTAGGTCTAGGACACGGTACACGTGTCCCCGTGTCTCGTGGTCGTGTCCCTAGGTTCGCCTAGGATAGGGCTACGTATCCCACAGCCTGATATGTGTCCAAGTGTCGCACAGTGTCGTGTCCGAGCCCGTATCAGAGCCTAACTGTGCGTGTGTGTGTGGACAGCACAAATCAGTGCGAGCTTGATAACATCGTGAATACCAAACCAACTCGACCCAAACTTTGTGTGTGTCATGTCAGACATTAGACCCATGTGTCCACAAAGTTTCGTGCCATATAGTGTCGTGTCGTGTCCTGTGTCTAGCCCGAGTAGCAGGGGAGAACACAAGCACAGTGCGGTGCCTCGTGCAGCAAGGACAGAGCCTCGTGGACACGACACACACGTGGATACGTGTCGTGCTCGTGTCAGGGTGTAGCCTAGGTCTAGGGCTAGGGATTAGGCATGACACTTTGTGTCCACGTCATGTCTAGACACGATACGAAGGCCGTGTCAGTGTGTGTTTTACACTGTGTGCAGTGTAGTGCACGGTCAGTACGTGTCGAATTTCTCGTCCGACACGACACGAGGTGACATGGCACTTGGGGGATGACATGTCAGTCATGGCCCCTTCGTGTCTACCAAATTTGGTGTGTCGAAGTGTCGTGTAGCGTGAGAAATGGGGCTCGAGCAACAGGACACAGTGTATGTGTGTGTACAGTATATTCGTGTCCATTTTGGACACGGACACGACTCGGATTCGTGCTCAGTCAGCTAGGGTTGTGTCCTACATGTCTTGGGCTACCCAAAAATATATTTTGTTTCACAAAAACACAACATTAAAACCTAAGTGGTATTTCACCAAACACTGCAATTTAAACACAGATACGTGTCTGATACGGACACCAAACCAAACCTATTTTCTACCAAACTTGACCCACAGTTAGGGTTTACCTATATGCATGCAATTATGAAGAGAAAACACAATATTAACTAGGTTTAGGGATATTTACCTATGAGTGCAAAATCCTCAATAATAGGCCTATTTGAATAAAATCCTCCTTCGACTCCCAACGTCCAAAGCTCCACAATTCCTTGCTAGCAAGCCATAACTGGTATCCTCTAGTATAGGGGGTTCTACTGCAAGAAACTAGGCTCAATTTGGAGTCAAAATGGTTAAATGGTGAGGGTGTGAAGTTGTGTAAAAACTAGGTTTTAAGTGTAATGAAAAGAAGCTTGAATGAAGGGGGTGTGTTTATATAGGATGGGGGTAGGGTTGGGCTGCCATGGGGGTATGGGGGTAGGCTTTAGGGTTCCTTTCCACCTAGCAAACTTAGCCTCTAAGTCTTTGACCCTTAGATATTTCTAGGTTTCTAAAGGAAATATCCTTAAAGTTAAATATCTAGATATTTATCAAACCTAGATATTTACACATAAAGCTAACATCTAACATTAGTCTTCTAGGTTAGTTGCTAACCTCTAGATTAGTGCTAAACTAGGTTAGGAGCTAACAAGACACTAATCAACTAATTAAATAATAATAAATTACATAAATCCAAATAATTCCAAATAAATTCTAATAAATTACCAAAATACCCTTTTGACTAAAAAGTGGTAATTTGATATCCTAATCACATGGTTAGGCTTACCTGGTCATGGTTAGTCTCTAGGTTATGAAATCTCTAGGGTTTACACTAGGGTTATACTAGTAAAATCACAAAGTCATAAGCCATGACTTAGAAAATAGTTTTAAACTATCTAAAAATTACCAAAATTCATAACATGACTAAATCACCATTATTTAATAATAAAAATAATAAATTTTCAAAATATTCCAATTTTAGAAAACTGGGTGTTACATGACCAACGCTAAAGCGAACACGGAAAATGGTTCTTAGACTTTGAGGAACGAGCGAACGCACAATTGAACAAGTCGATTGTGAGTCGAATAACCTTTTGAGGATTTGTAGAATGACTTGACCCCGAGTGGTGTATGTGATAGCTTCGAAGAAGAATAAGAGTGAGTGTCGACGACTGGTCGAGTGGCTCGAACCCTGAGTGGTGTATGGACGTTATAGAAATTGTTCGAGCGAGACTAAAGGACTTACGGATAGAACGAGTAAATCGGCAAGTGATGATATCGTGCAAAGCCTTAGAACGAGTAACGCTTAGTTGGTTGCAACTTCGAGAGTCTCAAACGAGATATCGTTCGGACGAATTAAAAATGTGTAGTGCAAATCATGAAACGGTTGAATAAAGATTCGAAACGATAAAATAAAATGGATATCTTGGTCGAAGAAACTTAGTGGATCGTGCATGCGATTTTGAATTTAGTCGAATGGATTGAAACTTGAGTTAAGGTGAAATACTCATAGACGAGATCAAAAATAGCACGATCGGAAGATAGCGTGCATAGAAAATGTTGGTTTGAAGATACGAGAATGACTAAGGATTTGGAATAGATGTTGCTCAATGAAGAGTTAGCACGAGACAATGTGAATTGAGGAATTAAGTTGCACGACTCAGAATTCGTTGCAAAAGGAAGATCGTCAGGTTATGTACATCATCGATGGTATTGAGGCGTATCAAAGATCGATGTACGATAACTCTGGGGTACTCTGATTCGATGAATGATGATCGTGTTAGAAGTTATTATTTCAAAGAATGCTATGTTGGAGATTTTGATAGAAATGAATGTTTGGATGAAGAAGGAAAGTGACTTGATGGTTCGGGGATAACCACAACGACAACGATCTTGTCTTGTGCGAGCGCAATTCCAGCCTCGCGCATACGTCACGTCAGATTTGGGACGATCATTCCGCGTGAGCGTTGGCATGGTGATTCATGTCCAGCAGGAATGATCGAACTCGAAATATCATGACATGGCAATTTTGATTGCTTCGATTTGTGGTTTGAAGCGAATGCAAATTCGAGGATTGATCGGACTTATGATTGACGAATAAGTAAAGTTGAGGATTGAATAGACCCAATCCGCGTATCAAAAATGAGTAAGTCTAGACTCAACGCAAGAGTTACGTCCCGATGAGGACGATTTTTTTGTAGGAATGTTGACATGGTGATTCATGTCCGCCGTGGATAATCAGACTTGCGTGAGATCGGGACGCGACATATTGCAAGGCTAGACAACCTTGTGATCGACTACGTGGATTGGATAGGACGGATAGATGAATTATGTAGTGACCCGCTCCGCCCTAGCGGAACGCCGATTCAAACGGCAAGTGTAACGACTCAAGTGAGCCGTCGACTCGAAGAATTGCGTCGACTCGATGAAGTATCAATGCGAATCTATGCAAGGCTTACATTGGCCCGTCAAGATGAATCCAGACTTAGACTATCAAAGACGCGCTCGGAGTATCGCTCGGCCGATGCAAACATCGCTAAGGTGGGTGGCTCCGATGAACCCGTCTGTGCTTAGCCTAGACACATAATAATATGGATACTATCACTGAAATTGCTAGGCGATAACACCCCGTATGCTAATAAATGACTCAACGCACCTAGCTAAGGGAATAATCCCATCTTGTATGCTTGTATAGAATATGGAAAAGAACATGGAAAATACGAGAACTCTCGTACCGCGCTCTATGCTCGTGCTAAGGCACAAGCTTGCGTTCAACAATGAAACAATGAATGGTTTACAACAATGAAATAGAAAGACTATCAGCATAGTCGTTCCGAGTAGAGTTTAGCAACATTGAAAGGCTATGGGACCAATGGGTCGCCAAGGCGACTCCCGCACAGGGAGTTACAAAATGTATGAATGAATAAGTGAATGAATGAATCAACGAATGAATGAACGAATATGTGAAAGAACCAATGAACGAACGAAAAGTGAAAGAAAGAAAGAAAAGAAAGAATGAATGAAAGATAAGAAAGAAAAGAATGGTTAGCGACAGGTGTGACGGGCACGTGCAACGGGGCTCGCTACCCGCGCTGCACGGACGCCAACCTGGTCGATAACATAAGAAGACTAAGGGTTAGCCTACGGCTCAGAGACAGCCGTTATGTTAAAAAGACAAGTTAATACGAAATGGTCGTGGACAAACGGTACGAGCGAGGGGTGGCGTATGCTGTGCCGTAAAGAAAAAGGGATTCCGCGGCATGGTCAAAGTGTGAAGGACTTGCCGGTCCGGACGGAATCAAAAGGGGCTTACGGGCTGCCTGGAGGGGGGCTTGGCTACCCGGGGGACGTAAGTGCGGGGTATTTCAAGACACTATCAACGTGTACCAGCCGCACGCTCTGAATAGTTGCGAAATACCAAGGGGTAAAGGGTCCAAAATGGCTTGTGGTGCCAGCGACCGGTGCATATAGAGTTAAGTGGGCTTTGCTGGTGGCAATCCACGTGCAAGTCCTTGCATTGAAATCAAAGTAGTCTAAGTTAACTAAATAAAGTGCCTCCTGAACGGGCTTGAATATAACACACCAGATAATCGAAAGTACTTTGGCAAAGGAGTTAGAAAATACGCCAACGGCGCGCTAGAAACCGAGGCAGAGACACGCCCTTGATATTAAATATTTCCAAGAATCGCAATATTACACATGAATTGTTGACTAACTTGGTTTACTTTGGACAGGGAAGGCCGGACGGTAAGTATGGGTAAGTCGTGCATGTATTTCCATACGACACTTGAATTTGGCAACACGGGATAGGTTATGACATATGCCATAAAATTGATCCTAAGACAAGATTAGAAAGACAATGAATGATAGAGATGCACAAAAGTAAACAGAACGTGTTTGGTAATGATAGCATTGTGGGCGAGCTAGCCTCCCCACCAGTGCATAACAATGTACTGATAACCCCACAGTCTGCTTGCAGAATGCAGGTATCGTCGGCGGGTGCGGAGCTTCCATCGAACGCACTAAGGCGCGGGGCTATCTCTGGAGCCTTGGAGCGTTGCAAGGAGCTGAAGCACCCTATACAGGACATAATGTATCGAAACATCGCCATGAATCATTCCATGTTGTAAGCCACTTGGCACGCCTTTTATGTTTCAGAGAGAGAGAGAGCTTGAGCGATTTGTAATATCGGCCTAGCGCCGCTTGTAAACTTCTTGAATATCAATAAAGAGATTGAATTCGCTTCAAATTTGTGTTCATTTACTTTCCGCTGCAAATGGGGACACTCTGTGCGACTCTGTGGCCTAGCTCAAATCGACCGTTTCTGGACATAGCCTTGCACGGGTGCAACCTAGCCCCGTGCGGCATCACGCCTTAGCGAAGACGATCGCTCCTGCGGGAGCGGGACGTGACAAATTATATCAAACATACTTGAAGAGATAGACTACAAAAATTGCTAGTGTACATGTATGATATTAACATGTCGAGAATTTGGTTGAGGACAACCTATCGTAGGATGATTTTTCTAAATGAGCTCGGACCTTTAGCGAAGAATGTGTTGATGCGAATAGGACGAACATTGCTTGATGTTTAGAAATTTGAGTAAAACAAACTTGGATAGAAAACCCCGTACGAACGAACAAAATAGTTTGACCATAGGATTTGGGGCGAGCGTCATGCAATAACTTTGCACGATGAACCAAGAACTTGACTTGTAACTATGACCTTGTGAGATGACCTAGCGGATAGGCAGACGACCCTATGCCGAGTGATTGAACCTGTGTGACTGACATTTACAGTATCGTCTGGACGGACGATAGACTCGGGGCAACAAGACTTAGAGTAGGACGTGAAACTGGAAGTGTGCGTGAACGACGACGAGATTGGCCCAAAACGAAGTGAATGATTGAAATCGATGTTGCACAAGTAAAGTTGGGATAATGAATTGAATCATTGATATGAAGACGTACTCGACGATAGTGTAATACTTAGTCTTGAATCGGACATGAATTACTTAGACTTGGTCGACTCCGCTAAGAAGAAATCGTATTGATTTCGTGGACAAGAACGCTTGAGAAACGAATCGGATCATTTTGAGGACCGAGATAAATGATAGTGAGACGCACATGAGTTCGGTTTTAATCGAAGTTAGTAAAAATGATCGGCAAATCGAAACTATCACGGGTAGCTTGTCCGACTTCGCTAATAACTAAGCTTGGTTGAACTGTACGTATTCGGGGGACGCCTTGAATATGTACACGATCCAAACTCAGCGATATGATGAACTCGAATGCAGCTGCAAGTGGGTGTTGAGATACGCATGAACAAATGAGTGAGTTAGTCTCAGCCTATGTCCCTCGCGTTTGATGAATTACAACGCACCTCGTGCGACCATTACAGTCCCATGACACGACGAAATAGCAACCAAGTTGAAGAAATACGACAATTGAATAAGTACCATCAACTCTAAAATGAGTGAAAAGTCATTCAATAAAATTGACCAAACGTTTGCGACACGGAACTTAGAAAGGTATCGAGTGTAGTTCGATGCCATCGAACGATAAAGTCATTCGATAGAAATTGTCTAAGATATGTACACGACATGAGTTAAGGAACGATAAGGACGACTTGCACTCAGGAAGTCTCGAGTACGAGACTTGTTTTGAGTGGTGTATTATGTAACGACCCGCTCCGTCCTAGCAGAACACCGATTCAAACGGCAAGTGCGGCGACTCAAACGAGCCGTCAACTTGAAGAGTTGCGTCGACCCGATGAAGAATCGATGCAAGACTTACATTGGCCCGTCAAGAGAAATCCAGACTTAGACTTTCAAAGGCGCGCTCGGAGTATCGCTCGGCCGACGTGATCATCGCTAAGGTGGGTGGCTCCGATGAATCCGTCTTTGCTTAGCCTAGACACATAACAATACGGACACTATTGCTAGAATCACTTGTCGGTAACACCGTGCTTGCTAATAAAATGACTCAACGCACCTAGCTAAGGGAATAATCTCATCTTGTATGCTTGTGTAGAACATGAAAAATAATTTGAAAAATATGCGAACTCTCGCACCGCACTCCACTCCCGTACAAACGCACAGCTTGCACATCAAATAGAATTACTTATGCGTTCAACTACGAACAAATGGCTTGTCACTTAAAAATCGTACCTCAACTTAAGGTATAAAATAATGAATGGTTTACAACAATGAAACAGGAAGACTATCAACATAGTCGTTCCGATTAGAGTTAGAAATATTGAAAGACTTCGGGACCGATGGGTCGCCAAGGCGATTCCCGCACAGGGAATTGCATAATGAATGAATAAGTGAAAAGAAAGAATGAATGAATGAAAGAAATAAAAGAATGGTTAGCGACCGGTAAGACGAAAATGTGCAACGGGGCTCGCTACCGTGTTGCACGAACGTCGTCGTCAACCTGGTCGATAATGCATTATGGCTCTAGACAGTCTGGTAAGACACATGGCCCAAGACGGTCTGATGTAATAAATGGCTCAAGACAGCCGATAACCAATGGCTCCCGACAGCCCAACTGCTTAACTAAAGAAATAAGAATACGAAATGGTCATGGACAAACTCATGCACGAGTGAAACAATTCCAAGGCAACGAACGACGATGAACGACGACATCGTGGCCGGCCTAGGCGGAATCATGGCTTACGGTGACTTGTGTGCGGGCTCGGGCACACAAGAGGCGTAGGCTAGGGTGTTGTGCAGCCTATCAAGATGTACCAGCCATCACGCTTGATAGATGTGAATACCATAAAAAAATGTCCAAATGGCTCACATAGCCAGCGACCGATGCATATAGATTAAGTTGGCTCGATTGCGGCAATCCGCGTGCGAGACCTTGCATTAAAACAAGTAAACATGTACATCAGAACAACGATTTTAGAGTATAACATATCTCGACATGTTTGAGTACTTGGTACAAATTGAGTTAGAAACACGCCCTTGATACTTGAATCCTTATGCGATACTACGTTAAGTTATTACATATGAATTGTTGCATAACATGGTTTACTTTGGACAGGGAAGACCGGACGGTAAGTATGAGTAAGTCGTGCATGTATTTCTATGCAAACACTTGAAATCGGTAACACGAGATAGGTTATGATATATGCCATGAAATTGATTCTAAGGCAAGATTAGAAAGACAATGAATGATAGACGGTGCACAAAAGTAAATAGAACGTATTTGGTAATGATAATATTGTGGGCGAGCTAGCCTCCCCACCAGTGCATAACAATGTACTAATAACCCCACAGTTTGCTTGCAGGGTGCAGGAGACATCGTCGGGTGCGGAGCTTCCCTCGAACGTGCTAAGGCGCGGAGCTAACTCTGGAGCCTTGGAGCGTTGCAAGGAGCTGAAGCACCATATACATGACATAATGTATCAGAACATAGCCATGAATCATTCCATATTGTAAGCCACTTGGCACGCCTTTTATGTTTCAGAGAGAGAGAGAGGGCTTGAGAGACTTGTAAACTCGGCCTAGCGCCGCTTGTAAACTTCTTGAAAATCAATAAAGAGTTTGAATTCGCTTCAACTTGTGTTCATTTACTTTCTGCTGCAAATGGGGACACTCTGTGCGACTCTGTGGCCTAGCTCAAATCGCCCGTTTCTGGACTTAGCCTTGCACGGACGCAACCTAGGCCCGTGCGGCATCACGCCTTAGCGAGGACGATCGCTCCTACGAAAACGGGACGTGACATCATAAATATTACATAAAATATTTCTATTTCGAAAATAATTACACTAATCACTCCCCTCATTTATAAATTTTATTAACCATAAGGATAGTCAGTATTATTAGTTCTATAGAAAATAGAAACTATAGCAAGATATGTGTAATTAATTTCAAAGCAGAAATCGTCATTGGAATAAGTATAAAATATAGAAATAGTTAATGCAATTAAACCAAAAAAAACAGCATGCAAGTTATATTAGACACAACCTATGATTTGACATGGTATTGGTATTGCTTAAAAAAAATTTAATTATCAAAGCAACCTCCACGAGTCTATTTTTAATCTCTTGAAAAATAGAAATCAAAACCCTTCTCCTTTTGAATTATGGAATAATTTGAGGGATTTTTCTCGTTTCATCTGGGAAGCTTTTTTATTGTCCTTTCATGACTTTAATTTGATATGCTTGGTGTGTTTTTGGAATAAAAGAAACCGAAGAACCATTAAGAATATTTCTACTGTTGAAGAAATTTTTATCAATTTTTTTAAAATATTATTATCTCTTCTTGACTAAAAAAAAACCTTTCTTTCTTTGCTATTGGTTCTATCATTAAGTTCTAAATAAGTATTTTGGGTTAATTGATTCTCGAAAAAAAAAAAACCTCAAAGTTTTGAATCTTATCGTGTAAAACTATATTAGTGAACTTGCTTCCTAGAAAACCATTATTCTATATCAATTAATAAATTTTACCGCGAACTGCTTAATTTCATTTCTTCTCTTTTTAAAAAAATCTTTCTTGACGGTTGTTTTTTTCGGACAAGAAGCACCAACAGGAGATTGATAAGAAACATAAACATACACTTCGGAAATGAGAGTTAGACAATGTCCTCCGCTACATCCCTAATTAAACACACACTAATTGTGAGCTTTGGTTATCTATAAGCCTTCTCAAGAGGAGTCGACATATAATTAAAATGTGTATCAAAGGAAGCCATGAATTCCAACTACGACAAGCGTTTTGGTTTAGAATTTTTTCAATGCCTATTCCCACAAAATATTCAATTGTTGCATTTAGGGATTCAATTGCGGATAATTGCGGATTAGGGCATTCGAGCCAAGTATGATATAGGATAGTGAAGTTACTTAAAACAAGTAAGATCCATTCTAAGCGAAGGGAATTTAAGCACCCTTGGTTAGACATGGATACATCGAGGTCAATCATCGTTACTTCTGTTGTCGTTACTTCTGTCTTCGTCGTAATTCTCGTCGACATTCCAAAAAACGTTCCAAACTACTCAGCCACCTCGACTCGAGACTAGATTTTCCAACACTTAAAAACCGATCATTTAGCAATGGAACCCTTAAAATTGCAAACTTCTTTTAAAGGAATAAACGAGATTGGCATTATTTCAACATAATTAGACGTAAGCAACCTTTCTGTTTTCCTAGAGACAGATTACCAATAGGGAGAAAGAGGAATCAAAGCCATCAAAAGTGTCTGCAGACAGGACTACACCAAACCACCAATAATGGATCCACTGTGTGCTGTCACCACAAATGACCAGTGGACCTGTCTAGGTCTAGGCCAGCCATGGCAAACTCTCCTGACCGTCCAAAGCAACGTACCAAAGACACTTGCACAGTCTTTTCATTGTCCCATGCCATCTACCAAATTATTGCACAAGAACAAGAAAGAATAATATAGGCAAACCAACCCACCCCCTACCCCACCCCCCAACACACACCACCCAACCCAACCAAAGCACACCAAGTATTTATAGAACGTGGCAATGATACAGACACGATACTGATTGTGACGTATTTCAGTATATTTTGAAATATTTATGCATTAACTATGTGTTATTATACCATTGAACCAGCTCACCATTCACCACCGTCACGTGGTGAGACTGGCCCACTGAATAATTTCTCGCATTTGACATCCAAATTGACTTCTAGAACAGATGATAAGTTGACCCGATGAAGTATCGATGCGAATCGATGCAAATGCTAAGTTGACCCGAAGAGATGATAAGTTCGATTCGAACAAGTATTGATTTTAGTTGGTTTCATATACAGGCTAAGCTTTTACGCTGAATTATAAGAGGTCGATCTTGTGCCTTGTTTGCAACGGAGTCCGTCGAAACCAAAGCATCGTCTCGCAACGGACTGAGGCATGGACACGGTAGACCGAATCAGTCAAGTAGTTCAAGGGAGCACGAAGTGCTCAAATGGCTAAGTTAGATGAGTTGGTCATGCAACGAAGTTATGTAATCGAGCCGCATCGGCTCGGCGGAACGACGGACGTATCGGCTAAGGTGGGAGGACTTTGACCCTTCTTTCCTACTCCATCATGCCTAATTAAAATGTATCTCTGTATGCTAAGTTATCGAGTCCACGAACGTGGCTCGCATAAAAGAAATCGTAGTGCTGTCGATCACTAAGATAGAACATTGAGGCGAAACGTGCATCAAGTGCACAAGTTGCAAATGAACATCGAAATACCGCAACGACGAGTGCCTCGGTGCACAAGTCATAAGAACAAGAGATAACTGTATCAGCGAGTGCCTTAGTGTACGAGCCATAGAATATTGAATACTCTAACGAGACGTGCATCAAATGCACGAGTAGGAGAACATTGAACACTAAGGCGTAGAACATGGAAATACGATATCGAGACGTGCATCGAATACATGAGTCGAAGAATAGAGAATAATTGTATCAAAGCGTGTGTATGTGCACGAGACTTATAAAATATGGTTTCGTTGCGAAGAGTACAGTTGTGGCACGAATGTGACAAAACTGTTGAATGTGGCATGTTGCCTCATAATGTTCGGGGCCTTCGGGTCGTTCCTTTGATGAACATTGAGTTGGGACATGGTGCCACGAAACATTAAAACGAAGTATGGAAAACAAAGATGGAAGAATGGTAAAGTGAGATGATGCGAGGTCTATTTCAGACTCATACTATGTTTGGTTGTATGATTTAGACGTGTATTGCATGGTCAAATGGACTTGGATATAGCTCGTGCACGAGTTTTGTTATCCCTCAAACGAGGTACGTCAGGGCACCGGGACCGTTCGGTCTAGAAGGGAATTGAGATGGATATTATGTGGTGTTAGATATTTATTGTACCATGTCGATTCATGAGATGAAGAACATAAATTAAATTGCGGAAGCGTACCTGAATCCATTGCTAGGTTTGATGGATCTTGAAGCGGACGTCCTTTTGTGGGGTTCGATCTTCCAACTTGCTACGACCCTTAATGACAAAGAGAAAATCGAATCCTTTGTCCCTCTCTTTCTGTTGATGGGGATGCAAAAGAGAAAAAGAAAAAAATCTCTCTTTTGGTGGCCGTATAAGTTGGGGACCATAACCCTAATGAATACATATATTTATATGTTTTGATATTTCTAATTTGGCCCCTCATCAAATTAGAATTATCTCCGGTATCTACACATTAATTCCATGACAATTATACCCTTAAGCCAATTTTTCAAATAGACCACTTTAATTTGGCTTAATTATTTAGATAGCCCAACACAATTAATTTTACATGTGTGGTCCATATTATTGAATAATTCCAACAATCTCCTACTGGGCCACATATGTAACCTTATAATTGTGTTACCCTTAGTGAGCTCATAAATTGCTATCTTAATCCTTAGGGTATATCCGGACAATCTCGTCCATTAACCATATCAACATAGGATCAAAGCGGCATTCATCACATATAGCGTAACTAAACCATCAATGGTCACATATACCAATATAGCTAAACGACATAAATCAATCATGGATGTGTAGCATAGAAATTACACGCAATGTGATCAATACATGTCTATTTTCAACTGGTCCTCCTTAACTTTAATGAGATCAATACTTTAACATAATGAAAACAGAATGAACTGAATTTCCATATATCTGATCAGATAAATATCCAAAATACTTTAATACATAAATGTGTCCAAAACCAAATAGCACCCAAATACATAAAATACAAACTCCCACTATATTGCCATATTCTTAATTAACACCCATATGAGCAGTATGCTCATGAAAGACCCTGGGCGATAATGCTTTTGTGAGCGGATCCGCTAACATGGAGTTTGTCCTAATGTGCTATATGGACACTATAACTATTCTGAATTCTTTCCTTCACAACTAGAAACTTTATGTCAATATCCTTTGACTTATATAAGTTTCTGTTGTTATTGGAATACAGTACTGCTGATTTATTGTCACACCATAATTTCACGTGGTCTTTCAACACCGTACTGTAGGCGCAGCCTTGTGACAATTTTACAACCATATTCCCTGAATAGATACCCCACAGCATGTTTATAAACCTTGCTTTCATGGTGGAAGAAATTATGAGTGCATGTTTGACACTCATCCAAAATATACCTCCATTAGTCAGCATAATCTGATGTGGATCTCCTGCTGTGTTGGCATCCAACAAAATCAGAGTCGGAATACCTTATGATCTCCAGAATTATCTGATCTCCTACAAAGAGCATATAATTTCTTGTTCTCTATTAATTACTTAAGTAGTTTGGCTGCTATCCAATGATCCATCCATATTTGCTTAAATATCTGCCTAACATCCTAATATGTATGCAAGATCCTGATGCGTACATACTTGAGCATACATTAGACTCCCTACAACTGATTGTCACGACCCGCACCCGCTATAAGGGCACGTGTACGTGACAACGCCCAGCCCTCACCGGAAAAACGGCGTGGAACGCTGTAGGTTTTCTACTCTAACAACAGTTTATATATATATATATCAAAAATCTGTCGAGAATATGGTCAACTCCGAACGGATGACAAGCAATTAATATATATGAGTGCTCAATCACAACTCTAAGATGATAAAGTAAAGACTGAAAGATAAAGACAACAAGATGATAAAATATAACATGTCAAGTCCAAACACAAATAATATACAAGTCTAGTCTCTAATACAATCCAGATGTAATACAGTCTCAAAAGTAACTGGAGACAAGGTCCAGTATAAAAGACCTACTCTAACTAAACAAGTGGTAAAGTCTCGTCAGGAGCTAAGCCCTGCGGGACCAAGTCTAAGCCCAATACGTCATCCGGACCGTAGTAGGTACTGCAATCCCCCTCATCAGCATCTGTAATATTTTGTCAACATATCCAGTCAGGATGGAACGAGTACATATATCTCATAACAGATCTCAAGATAGAAAAAAAGCTATAAGACTATAAATAGAGCATATACAATGAATCATGGAGTGTACATGTATGTATCATGGCATGGTAAGCTGTAGAGCTAGAGCTAGAACAAGAAAGTAGAACAAAATCATGGTATGTACACAAGTCAAGGTAAGCCATATGTCCAATGTGTGTGAGTAGTAGTTTCAGCTTGTGATCGGCTTGGGTACCTGTCAAGAACTGGCCTGGCAAGTCATATGTGTGGTATATGACTCACACTGTTCGGGAATGCAGGATGGATCTGATCACAGGCATACGCTACTACTCCCCCTACCCCAACTGGTAGAATGGATCCAAACAGGACACGTCACTGCACGGGATTCTAATGAGAAGGTAGCTAACCTTCTCTAGAATCAGTGACCATATATTGAGCAAGAGCTACAAGGGAGCTTGCACAATACATCCCAACCTAAGAAGGAGAAACATCTCTCGTCGGGATCCAGGAATACCAATCCGTGAGAACCATGTGTCAGGAATGAGCATATCTACACTAAGTACATGAATCAAAACAGTTATCATAAATTGAGAATAAGTATCAGAGAATGTACTCGCCTGTAAGATGATAAAATATGACAACCGGATCCACTACAGTGTCTCGAGGACCTATAGAGAACAAGACGTATCAATACTATGTTTAGGAAGTAAAGTTAAATCAAATTAAATCCTATTAAGTCATTCTAGGTCAAGACATGTCTAGTTGGGTCAATCTTGGTCATGGGAGGACATTGGAAGTCAATCCGAATCAAACTAGGTCGAAAGTTGACTTACAGTTGACTTTTGGTCAACGGGTCAACTCTGGTCAACTTTAGGTCAATCCTAGGTCAACCCTAGGTCACTGGTGACTAATAGTTGACTTTTGATCAACTGCTCAAGTTTAATGGAATTTGGGACTAAATTGGGTAAAGTGTTGACCCGTAGTTGACTTTTAGTCTAAAAAGTCAACCGTGGTCAACCGGGATCAAGACTAGGTCTAGGCGGCTATTTCTAATCATTACCAACCCTTAGAACCCATATCCAAGTCTATCTTGGACTTCTAAACTCAAATCTTGGCCGTAGGCCAATATCCTATTTTATCCTTTAAAAAGGTAAAATTCTAACTTAGGCAATTCCACAGTTAGCCAACCTACGCTTGATATTTTGACCCGTGCTCCCTAGGGTAGCAGGGTACTAGCCTATACATACGTTATCTACCAAGATACCGAGGTAGAGTGGACGTCTAGTCCATCTTACGGCCCATTGGCGATATCTTGAATATTTCAAGATACGCAATGGTACGGCGCGATACCGACGCCCTACGACCCTGATTTCAACTCGGGAGCCTACCCGCAAAATCTAATTCACGTATTCTAGGTCTACGCCAAGTTTCATCGCGTTCCGACACTCAGAGCTCGATTTCGCCCTTTAACTCAAACTCCCCTAAATCTTATTCTTCTAATTCTTCTTCCTTCCTTCCTACTTCTTTTAATTCTCTTCTTAATCTAACTTCTTCTAATTTTCCTATTCTAATTCCCTCTTCTCATTCTTTTCCTATCCTCTTCAATTTCCAAATTTCCTATTCTCTTTTTCCTCCTCTCTTCCTATTCTCCTTCTCCTACTTCTTCTAAGCTTCTTCTCATTCTCTTCTTCTTTTCCTTATTTCCTCTAATCCTTCTAACTTCCTAATCTCTTATATATATATATCTACTGTCACGACCCGCACCCTTATGAGGGGCACGAGCACGTGGTTACGTCCAGCCTACGCCGCAGTATCGGCGGTAGAACGCTGTCTAGGTTGTCTACAAAACTACACTAAACTATATAAAGGTACCTGTACAGTATATACACTCCGAATGGAGGTGACATAGCAATACTGTCTCAATCACATAATCAAAACTAGGGTAGATAGCATGAGAAGAGATAGGATAGATGAAAGAGTAAACAAATCCACAGTCTAATACAAGTCCAGATATATACAACATCCCAGAGTATCAAAATAGAATATAGAAACTACAGTCTGATAAGCTAGCTGGATCGCAGTCCAGTCAAACCTAGCTAACCTACACTACTCTGGAAGTACAAAATCTAGTGGCTCCACTATAAGGCCACGATCTAAGGCTACACCATCTGACTCGAGCCCATAATAGGTTGAGCAGTCCGCATCAGAATCATCTGTAATATATCATAACGGTATCCTGTCAGGAAAATGAGCAAGTACAAATACTAACAGCAGTTCCATGTGAATTGATAAATTCTATAAGAGACAGCATAATGAACTACAAGACAAAGATATATGAAGACTTGGGAACTATTCGAAAGCCGAGTTACAACCCTTAAACCAAACAAGGACCGGGGTTGTAACTCTTCTCCCGAGCAGAATTTAGTCTCCAATCAAGGTAAAATGTAAAGGCATGTAGAGCATGTGAGTAACTGTATATCATGCATGGTAAGAAAGTACTGAATATAGAACAGAACAGGATATATGACAAGAAAAGTAAATATAAAATGTGCCTCGAATATTATAGCCTAATGTGATCGGTATGGGTCAAGAATCAGGCTTCCAGCCGACCGGCTACAAGTACGTGGACTCGGCCCGGCCGGGATGGTAAGCTATGGAGCGAGAAGTAACACAGGTCAGGCTATACCCGTCGTGAGGTGAGGGTATAGCTATGGTGCAAGGAGTAACTCAAGGGGGCATTGATCACACTATCTATAATATTCCCCATTCCCCGAGTAGTATATGGATCCGGACATAACACGTCATGGCACGAGATTACCTAAGAAGGTAGCTACTCCTTCTCAGGAATCGGTGTCAATACAAGTACAAGAACAAGATCGAGCAAGTACCAGTATCCCAAGAAAAATCCAAGAATGATATCTCATGACAGGAATCCGGTATATACTAGTCCGTGAACTATCGTGACTGAGAATCAAGTAAGACACTACGACTGAATCGGATATAGCAGATATCAAGACAATGAAAACTATCAGTGAATATACTCGCCTGCTGTCCTGAGCTGTATGGTATATCAATGCTCAGAGCGGTATCAGAAGACCTAAATATGAGATACTGTAAGTTAATTTAGGTTTAAACAAGTTTAGGAATGATTTACAATGAATGATATGCAATCTAGGTCAAACTAGGTCTCTCTGAGTCACACTAAGTCCTGTCAAATCAATCTAGGTCAAATCAAGTTATATCAAGTCAATCTAAGCCTAACCAAGTCAATCCTAGGTCATACCAGGCATCACGGGTCAAAACAAGTCGAAGAAAGTCAAACGGGATCAAGAGTTGGCCTACAGTTGACCTTTGGTCAACTGGTCAACTCTGGTCAACCCTGGTCAACTCTAGGTCAACCATGGTCAACCCTAGGTCAATGGTGACTAATAGTTGACTTTTGGTCAACTACAAAAGTCTAATGGAAATCGGGACTAATTTGGGTAAAGCGTTGACCCAAAGTTGACTTTTGGTCCAAAAAGTCAACCGTGGTCAACCGGGGCCAAGACTAGGTCTAGGCGACTATTTCTAACTATTACCAACCTCTACAACCCATATCCAAGTCCATCTTGGACTTCGAAACTCATATCTTGGCCGTAGGCCAATATCCTATTTTGCCCTTAAAAAGGATAAATTCTAGTTTCGGCAACTATCCAGTTAGCCTACCTACGCTTGATATTTTGACCCGATCTCCCTAGGTGTAGTGCCCCGTCCCTACATCGTGCCCCGTTGTTCGTCTACGGGGTGCGCGAGAAAGGAACACTGTCGCTATCGACTCGGTCGGGACCGATAGGTCGGGATCGATCGAATCGATCGAACGGGAACGGTTGAATTAAGATCCATTCCCCGTTATGGAATGGCTTCTTCGGAACCAAGTCCCATATTCAGCGGGCTGCGCCTCAAGGATTGACTCTGCGGCTGAGTCGGGAGAGACCTCCCGTTGCTCTGCTTTTCACGCCGCTTGCGTTGGTTTTGGCTTTGTTTTCTGAATGCGTTTTCGTGAATGTTTTCGATGGTTTTCATGGCTTACGTTTCGAACTTCGCATTCGTATCGAATTTCCTTGAATAACACAGTGTTCTAATCAGTTGCTTGTGCGATTTCAGGTGATCGCGTAGGCAACGTCTAGCGCGGCCAACCAGTTTCTCGCCTCAAGTAAATACTAAGGTGAGTGGCTGACCCTTCTTCCCTCGACCCTCTTCTCAAATACATTATCAATACTAGACATGTGCTATGTTAGAGGTAATGCAATGACAGGAATGATATTCAAATGAACGGTCACACGACGTCCCACGAACACGATCTATGCAGATGCTTGTCATACAATATATTCGTGCTTGCAATGTATCTAATCATATAGAACCGTGCTAAGGAAAGGATGAATCGATTAAATAACTGTCGCAACGATACTATAAGATGTGCCTTGAAATAACAAATTAACTTAGCACGGTCATGGACAACTTGTCGACAAGGGCGATTGTTTCTTCGGACGGTATCCCGAGGCCACGGGACCGTTCCGGCCTAGGAAGAAACACGGATAGCTATGCCGGATGCATGCCACGGTAGGCAGTGGCTTTCAACGGGGCTCGCTACCCGCGCTGAAGGACCTCTGTCTACCAAGCTATATGTCCAGGATGGCTTGTCATGCCAGTGACCTTCACGAACGCGCTCAATTACATATCATTATTATCAACATGACAGGGAAGAACATGGTGAGTTTACGTTACGACGGCACGCACTGCCGGGGGTAAGATCTATCGTCATTATACGTTGTGCCTTCAACAATAAGTTTGAATTGAGTAGGATGGCTAGAAACTTCACTAAATATTTGTATGTACGCTCACTTGAATTCTTCAACAAATGAGAGCACGGGATTTAAATTGCCACGCACCAGCACAAAGTGTAAAGTGCTGACCCTCGCTCTCAACAGGTACTCGGGACCAGGATAGCGTGCTAAGGAACTGAAGGCGACGCTCCTTTCTTTTGAAGCCTTGCTAGAGCGAAGGCTAGTTCTGCAACATTTTGAAGACTCCGCCCCAACTGCATCATGAGTCACAAACTCTCGCCGATCCCAGGTCTTAGAGAGTCATTTTGATGTTTGTAAAAAGGGATGTAAATGTATGGAATGTCTATCTCATCGATGTCGGTTGTAAACCCGCGGGGCCACTTTTGTAATTGAGTCTGTAACTTACTTATTATCAATGAAAATGCAAGTTTCCTTTACAAAGCAATGTGTTCAATTTCTCTGCGTACTCTTAAAAATGCTGTTGTTTCGGATAACCTTATGAACCGCCTTGTGCAAGCGCAACTTAGGCTTGTACGGCATCACGCCCGGGGGACGACTATCGATTCTATTGAATCGGGGCGTGACATAATGGTATCAGAGCACGGCTTTACGTCCTTGGCCTCCAGTGTCGAGTTTTTAGTCTCAAAAATCGTTGGTCCCATGTCGATGAGATATGTCATTCCATACGAGTGAGCCCGCAATAAGTTTGGTGACTAATATATTTTGCCTTCAAAATCCCAGAAGGCACGTCGGTGAACGTGGCGGCGAACGAAGAAAGTGCTTCGAGCGGCTCGAGTAGCTCGAGGCCCGGACCCTCAAACGATGCCATGGAGCGGATGTTGCGCATGCTGGAATCGCAACAACGACAAGCTGAGGAGAGTCAACGCCGGAACGAGCAACATCGACAGCAGGCGGAGGCACGTCAAACTCAGTTCGAGGCCCGATTCGAAGCACAATTCAAGTTGCAGCAGAAGCAGCTTGATACGCTCCAGCAGATTGTTCAGACGGTGGTGGCCAACAACAACAACAACTCGACGACGACTCCTGCCATAACCGAGCCTGCGGTCAGACATAGTGAAGTCGATCCGGAGGCACCCGAGCTTACACCTGCAGCACCGAGAAGTTCCAACTTCGACGTGTCGAAATTCACAAAAAGTTGCCGTACTTCCTTCAACGGCACGGAAGACCCCTCCTTGGCGATCGATTGGTTAGAGGAACTGGAAGACAAGTTCGAACTGCTGGGCGTCGAAGAGTCCAAGAAAGTCGCATGCGCTCAACTTCTACTCCGGTCGAACGCGCACGACTGGTGGGCCGTGCAAAAGCGAGCGATCAGACGCGACGACGAGACAACGGCAATTTCTTGGGCCACCTTCCGCGAGGCGTTCGAGATCGAGTACCTCCCCATAGCCCTTCGACAAGAGAAGGAAAATGAATTCATGCAGCTAAAGCAAGGAAACATGACGGTGCGGCAGTATGCGGCGGAGTTTAACAAGTTGGCCAAGTTTGCTGGAGAATTCCTGCCCTCCCTGGCAAGTCGTGCTCGACGGTTCGAAGTGGGACTACGACAATCCATCTACGCCCATGTGTCCGTTCCACAATACAAAACGATGGGGGAGTCTCTCAACCACGCCCTCCGCCTTGAACGCCAATATCCTCCAGGTGCTGCCGGCGCTGTGCATACCTACAATCACAAACGCCCAAGCCACGCGGGAGGAAACAACGTGACCAAGCGTCCGAACAATGGGCCCCAGGGCGGACACCAGGCGCGGAACCAGGGACCTCACTGCACAAAATGCAACCGGAACGGACATCTCGCCGTCGACTGTGAAGTTCAAAATGGCGGATGTTTCATTTGCGGAAAAAGGGGTCACTTTCATGGAGATTGCCCGAAGCGTAGAAGAAACAACTTAGACGCGCCTCAGCATCCACAGCACCGTCCAGGGAATCAAGTTCCGGCACCTCGAGCACCTCAACCCGCACTGCAAAATGGCCAAGACCGTCGCCCCAATGCCCAGGGCCGCGTTTACGCCATGACCCGAGATGAAGTGCTTGCATCAGATACGGTCGTGACAGGTATACTTAGTTTCAATAATGTGCCTGCCCGTGTATTATTTGATTCAGGTGCTTCACATAGTTTTATATCGGCAGACTTTGTCGCCGAGCACAAATTTCCGATGATATCGTTAGACCTCGACCTTAGCGTAAGCACACCTTCGGGCACACCAATACTCACTAATTTAGCTTGCGCCGACGGGATTATCTGTATCGGTGGTCAAAAGATCGGTCTTGACGTGATAGTCCTAGATATGAAGGACTTCGATATCATTTTGGGAATGGATTGGCTCGGGCCGTGCAACGCAACCATAGACTGCGCCAGAAAGACGGTCACCTTCCGCATTCCAGGGGTGCCTGAATTCTGCTTTTCGTGTGGTGAGGCGTCGTCGACCTGTATGCTGATTTCGGCAATTTCTGCTCGGAGGATGCTGCATTCTGGGTGTGAAGGCTATTTGGCGTCCGTCCGAGACATGCGACACGATGGTGCAAACGCGGGTCAGACCGACGTTGTGGCAGAATTCCCCGATGTGTTTCCGGACGAGCTACCCGGTATGCCCCCCGATCGAGAAATCGAGTTCAGCATCGATACATTTCCCGATACTCGACCAATTTCTAAGGCCCCGTACAGAATGGCTCCCGCTGAGCTGAAGGAACTCAAGGTCCAGCTACAAGAGTTACTCGATAAAGGGTTTATTCGGCCTAGTGTTTCACCGTGGGGAGCGCCCGTGTTATTCGTGAAGAAGAAAGATGGGTCCATGCGTCTGTGCGTCGATTACCGAGAGCTGAACAAGGCCACCATCCGTAACAAGTACCCATTGCCCCGCATAGACGACTTATTCGATCAACTACAAGGCGCCTCGGTATTTTCGAAGATTGATCTCCGCTCAGGTTATCATCAACTCAAGATCAAGTCAGACGACGTGCAAAAGTCCGCCTTTCGCACTCGTTACGGCCACTACGAGTTCCTGGTGATGCCATTCGGCCTGACGAACGCCCCTGCCGCCTTCATGGATCTGATGAATCGGGTATTTCGACCCTTTCTTGATAAATTTGTGGTAGTCTTTATTGATGATATTCTCGTCTACTCGAAAGACAGGGCGCAGCATGCAGAACATCTACGGGCCGTGCTCCAGACACTTCGAGAACATGAGTTGTATGCGAAGCAGAGTAAGTGCGAATTTTGGCTAAGCAGCGTATCCTTTCTTGGTCACATCATTTCGTCCGAAGGCATTGCAGTCGACCCGAAGAAAGTGGAAGCTGTTGCTGATTGGAAGCGGCCTGCGTCTGCTAGTGAGATTCGAAGCTTTCTTGGTTTGGCGGGATACTATCGACGCTTCGTGAAAGACTTCGCGAAGATTGCATCGCCACTGACTCGCCTCACTCAAAAGGGAGTCGTGTATGAGTGGTCGGATGACTGTGAAGCTTCATTCCAGGAGCTGAAGCAGCGACTAATTTCGGCACCTATACTCGCACTTCCGGATGGGCCAGAGGGTTTTCAGATATTCAGCGATGCTTCAGGCCAGGGCTTGGGATGTGTGCTCATGCAGCGAAACAAGGTGATATCCTTCGCCTCCAGACAGTTGAAGCCGCACGAGAAGAACTATCCTACGCACGACTTGGAGTTAGCGGCGATCGTGTTCGCGTTAAAATTGTGGCGTCACTATCTATATGGTGTGGCGTGCGCGATCTATACCGACCACAAGAGCCTCAAGTATCTCTTCACTCAGAAGGAATTGAACTTGCGACAGAGGCGCTGGCTTGAACTGATCAAAGACTATGACTTGACGATCGACTACACTCCGGGCAAGGGAAATGTTGTGGCGGACGCTCTGAGTCGGAAATATCTTGCCTCGCTCTCCATCAACCGCAGACTACTACAAGATCTAGAAGAAATGGGCATCGATCTCCGGGTTCGATTCAGGGATATACGGCTGGCGCAGCTGCAGTTAGAGCCGAGTTTGCTGGAAAAGATCATGGCCGCTCAGAAGGATGATCCGTACCTGAAGAAAGTGCACGAGCGAATTTCGACAGGTAGTGCGACCGACTTTGCGGAAGATAAGACCGGCGTGCTGAGAATGAATGGCCGACTATGTGTTCCGGATGATTCAGAACTACGAAAGGAGATAATGTCGGAGGCGCATCATACGAAATATACCTTGCATCCAGGCAGTACGAAGATGTATAAAGACCTCCGCACGACCTTCTGGTGGCACGGGATGAAGAGAGATGTGGCGCTCTTCGTGTCACAATGCATGGCCTGTCAGCAGGTGAAAGCTGAGCATCAGCGACCGGGCGGGGAGATGCAGAACCTTGCCATTCCAGAGTGGAAATGGGATCATGTCACGATGGACTTTATTGTTGGCCTGCCGAAGACACCACGGGGAAGCGACGCCATCTGGGTCATCGTCGATCGACTAACCAAGTCAGCGCACTTTATTGCCATCAAAGTTACTTGGAGCATTGATCGCCTGGCGCAGATTTATCTTGACGAGATAGTACGGCTGCACGGAGTTCCAGTATCCATCGTCTCTGATCGGGATTCACGGTTCATGTCGCGATTCTGGAGTAGCCTTCAGTCGGCGCTGGGTACCAAGTTGCAGTTCAGCTCAGCTTACCATCCTCAGACCGACGGCCAAACGGAGCGCGTTAATCAGATTCTCGAAGACATGCTACGGCTCTGCGCAATTGACTTCAAATCAAGCTGGGACGTCCACCTACCGCTGGCAGAATTTGCATACAACAATAGCTATCAGTCCAGCATCCAAATGGCGCCGTATGAAGCTTTGTACGGCCGGAAGTGCAGATCGCCCATTTGCTGGGATGAAGTCGGGGAACGGCAGATACTCGGCCCGGAGCTGGTGGAACAGACTGTGGAAAAGGTCAAGCTAATTCGGGAAAGACTGAAGATTGCACAGAGTCGGCAGAAGAGCTACGCCGATACCCATCGAAGACCGCTTGAGTTCCTGGTGGGCGATCATGTGTTCCTGAAGGTGTCGCCTATGCGAGGAGTTACTCGGTTCGGCGCGAAAGGAAAGCTGAGTCCGAGATTCGTTGGGCCGTTCGAAATACTCGAACGGGTCGCCCCAGTGGCCTATAAAATTGCCCTACCGCCGGCGCTTGAAGGTGTGCACAATGTCTTCCACGTCTCCCAACTGCGGAAGTACGTGCACGACCCTAGCCACGTGGTAGATTTTGGCCAGCTGGAGCTAAAGTCCGACTTATCCTACGTTGAAGAGCCCGTTCAAATCTTAGAACGCAAGGATAAGCTGTTGCGGAATAGGGCGATCCCACTCGTCCGCGTACGCTGGAGGAACCATGCGGCAGAAGAGTCGACATGGGAACTCGAGTCTGAGATGAAGGAGAAGTTTCCTTCATTGTTTTCGTAGAGGTAGGTTCTGTTCTTAAGTTTCGAGGACGAAACTTTTTCTTAGTTGGTTATGGTGTAGTGCCCCGTCCCTACATCGTGCCCCGTTGTTCGTCTACGGGGTGCGCGAGAAAGGAACACTGTCGCTATCGACTCGGTCGGGACCGATAGGTCGGGATCGATCGAATCGATCGAACGGGAACGGTTGAATTAAGATCCATTCCCCGTTATGGAATGGCTTCTTCGGAACCAAGTCCCATATTCAGCGGGCTGCGCCTCAAGGATTGACTCTGCGGCTGAGTCGGGAGAGACCTCCCGTTGCTCTGCTTTTCACGCCGCTTGCGTTGGTTTTGGCTTTGTTTTCTGAATGCGTTTTCGTGAATGTTTTCGATGGTTTTCATGGCTTACGTTTCGAACTTCGCATTCGTATCGAATTTCCTTGAATAACACAGTGTTCTAATCAGTTGCTTGTGCGATTTCAGGTGATCGCGTAGGCAACGTCTAGCGCGGCCAACCAGTTTCTCGCCTCAAGTAAATACTAAGGTGAGTGGCTGACCCTTCTTCCCTCGACCCTCTTCTCAAATACATTATCAATACTAGACATGTGCTATGTTAGAGGTAATGCAATGACAGGAATGATATTCAAATGAACGGTCACACGACGTCCCACGAACACGATCTATGCAGATGCTTGTCATACAATATATTCGTGCTTGCAATGTATCTAATCATATAGAACCGTGCTAAGGAAAGGATGAATCGATTAAATAACTGTCGCAACGATACTATAAGATGTGCCTTGAAATAACAAATTAACTTAGCACGGTCATGGACAACTTGTCGACAAGGGCGATTGTTTCTTCGGACGGTATCCCGAGGCCACGGGACCGTTCCGGCCTAGGAAGAAACACGGATAGCTATGCCGGATGCATGCCACGGTAGGCAGTGGCTTTCAACGGGGCTCGCTACCCGCGCTGAAGGACCTCTGTCTACCAAGCTATATGTCCAGGATGGCTTGTCATGCCAGTGACCTTCACGAACGCGCTCAATTACATATCATTATTATCAACATGACAGGGAAGAACATGGTGAGTTTACGTTACGACGGCACGCACTGCCGGGGGTAAGATCTATCGTCATTATACGTTGTGCCTTCAACAATAAGTTTGAATTGAGTAGGATGGCTAGAAACTTCACTAAATATTTGTATGTACGCTCACTTGAATTCTTCAACAAATGAGAGCACGGGATTTAAATTGCCACGCACCAGCACAAAGTGTAAAGTGCTGACCCTCGCTCTCAACAGGTACTCGGGACCAGGATAGCGTGCTAAGGAACTGAAGGCGACGCTCCTTTCTTTTGAAGCCTTGCTAGAGCGAAGGCTAGTTCTGCAACATTTTGAAGACTCCGCCCCAACTGCATCATGAGTCACAAACTCTCGCCGATCCCAGGTCTTAGAGAGTCATTTTGATGTTTGTAAAAAGGGATGTAAATGTATGGAATGTCTATCTCATCGATGTCGGTTGTAAACCCGCGGGGCCACTTTTGTAATTGAGTCTGTAACTTACTTATTATCAATGAAAATGCAAGTTTCCTTTACAAAGCAATGTGTTCAATTTCTCTGCGTACTCTTAAAAATGCTGTTGTTTCGGATAACCTTATGAACCGCCTTGTGCAAGCGCAACTTAGGCTTGTACGGCATCACGCCCGGGGGACGACTATCGATTCTATTGAATCGGGGCGTGACACTAGGGTAGTATGATACTAGCCTATACATATAATATCTACCAAAATACCTAGGTAACGTGGACATCCAGTCCATGATACGGCCCGTTGTCAAAATCTTGAATATTTCAAGATACGGACCGATACGGTGCGACACGGGCACCCTACGACCCCGAATTCCACCCGGAAGCCTACCCGCAAAGTCTAAATTACGTATTCATGCTCCATGCCAAGTTTTAACTCAATCGGATACTCCGAACTCCGTTTCGCCCTCTAACTCGGTTTTTTCCCCTTTTCTATTCTAGCCTTTTTCCTATTCTTCCAACTTCTTTCAATCTTTCCTTCTAACCTCTAATTCTTTTCTAACTTCTCATTCCATAATCATTTTCTACTCTTCTCTACGATTCCAACCATATATAATACTTATATATATATATCTATATATATATACATAGACTAGGTAAAAAGAAAGGGGTGTAAAATAGGCTAAAAGCCAAGGTGGGGGGTGTTTGTGTTCCTGGCAGCAGCCAGGAACTTGGACTGCTGCCTACGTGGCAGTCCAACTGCTGTCCTTGCTGCCCCTACTTCATTTCCATCTTCTTCCCTCCTATCTCCCTATATAATACACTACATATATATATATATCTATATATATATATATATATCTCTATACATATATATATCTATCTATATATATATATATATAACTAGATATCAATCTATAATCCATCTAGATATCTATCCCTCCCTCTAAATATATATAAACACACACACATCCATAAACACACAACCATATACACACATCCATGTATATATATAAATACACTCATATATATATATATATATATATATATATATATATATATATATATATATATATATATATATATATATATATATATATATATATATATATATCCATATATATATATATATATTCACAAGATGATTAATCCTAATAAATCCTTAACCTATTTTTCTATGGAAAACCCACAAATTTGTGGGCAAATGGAAGAGAATCTTCCCCTCTCCATTATTGGTGAATGAACTATATGCATATGAGAATAAAATGGAGAAATAAAATCATACCTAAGAGATGTTGGAAGAGGAAGAAGAAGGAGTTGGAAAAGAAATGAGTTTGAAAGAGAGAGAGAGAGTGAGTGTAACTTAATGGAGAAGAAAGAGGAGGGGGGGGCTGCCTATAGGGGCCGGCCAACTTGGTTGGGTGAGGGGCACTTGTAAATTACAAGTTTGCCCCTCCCTAAGCCTAATATTAAACAATTTCCAAATTAGGTTTAGGAAGTTGCTAAAAATAAATAAAAATCATAATTAAACTAAATTACTCATGGGGAACTAGTCCAAACTCTTAAACCCTAATTTTTAGTGTGGGGGCCCTGGTTAGCTAACAGGCTAATTACAGCTCAAGTCGAAATTCACCGGGGTCCCGAATTAACTCGGAATGCGATGAAATTCGAACTCGACTCCTATAATAATTAAATAATAATATTCATGAAATAAAATTCCCAAAAATAATAATAAAATGGAAAATTACCATTTTACCCCTAACTGGAAAAAGTGAGGGTGACAAGTCTATCCACCTTAAAAAAAATTTCGTCCTCGAAATTAAAACCAAACAATAGTAAAATCTCAAATTCACAAGTCATGGCTAAAAATTTAAATGATTAAAATCTCAAAAATCAAAGCATGAATTAAATGACTAATATAATAAAATTTAAAATTACTCTCAAATATAAGTCTATCCACCTTAAAAGAATCATCCAAAAACTTAAAACGAAGCAACACAGAAAATTCATGCAATTTGATAATCGTATGCGTCTGTCCAATAATCATGATACTCAGAATCTCCGTCATGCCAGTGAGCAAGGCTACGATAATCACAGAGACCTCAGCTACGGTACATACCTCTAGAATTATGGTATTTAAAATTTTCGCATTGCCGCTAGCTTGGCAGCGAAAACCTTAAATTCCCACACCCTAGGAATACGTCCATAGTCCGACTATATGTCCTCACTCTGCCTTCTAGCATGACCCTAGAGGATTCTAAAATCTCATAATCGAGGTGACCTAGCCCATACGACTTATCTCAGAAAATATCACATCATAGGGACAAAAATTTTATCAAACGATCAAGGAACATATGGAATCGAATTTCAAGACTGTTTATAAGAAGGCAAATGCGGAAAGGAGATCGAAAGATTGGAACCTGCTATCTGCTCTGCTACTGCCTGAGCGGGCTCAACTGTCATGGCGAACGCATGCCCCTGCTGGCCTCCTCTAGCCTGCTGCACTCCGTCCTGGCCTCCCTTGGCTGCCCGAGCAGGGCAGCCCTTCAGCTGGTGGTCGGTCCCTCCGCAGAATAGGCAAACGCCTAACCTCCTCTGACATACGTCTCTGGTGTGCCCCGTCCTCCCGCAGTACACACACTGCTGGGTCTGCCTCTGGCCCTGACCCTGATGCTGCTGGGCACGCGCCGGTGCCTGCTGGATCTGCAACTGAGGCTGCTGCTGAAACGGCCTCTGCTGCTGCTGCTGCTGAAAGTGGGGGCGCTTGGCCGGTCCCGCACTGGAACTCGCCCCCAGAGTATCTCCGCTCCTCTTCGGCTTGAGGCCGAAGTCCTCCTCTGCGATCTGTGCGTCCATCAGTATCTGATCGAACGTCGCATCACGGCGACCCGAGGTGCGGATGCGCACTGCATGAATAAGTCCCCTGCGGAACTTACGAGCCTTCTGCCCCTCATCCTGGATCATACCGGGAGCGAACCTGCTAAGGCGGAAGAACTCGGCTGCATACTCGTCCACCGACGAGTTCCCCTGAACTAGACCCACGAACTGGCCCTCCAATGCTGTAAGAGCCACGTCCGGGAAGAACTTCTCCTTGAAGAGCCTCCGAAAGTTCTCCCAAGTCAGCCCTCTCACCGACGCACGAGGATCCGTGCGGTACCATGTCAGCGCAATGTCGAAGAATCGGCTGGCTGCGGCTGAGACCCAAAGCGCTCTAGGAAGCTCTGCCAGCTCCATGCTCCGCTCTACATCCTCCAGCCAGTCGTCTGCGTAAAGGATGCCCTCCGTGCCTGTGAAGTCCCTGGAGCTCATCTTCCTGAAGTCTAACACTGTCCCCGGCCTGGACTGCTGCTGGCTCGGCTGCTGGCCGGTAGGGCCCTGCACCGTACCCGGTGCCACTCTCTCTACTGCTGCTAGGGCAAGCTGATGCGAGTTCTCCATACTCTGCCTCAGCATCTCGATCTGTCGGTGTGACGCCTCCGACTGACGCTGCGACGCCTCTGCCTGGGCCCGCTGTGTCTTCATCATCTGCTGAAGGAGAAGGAACAAGTGATGTGTGTCCGTCGGTATCGGTGGTAGTGGCGGCAGTATCTCTGGAAAAAACGGCCGTAACCCTCTGGGGTGGAGGTGGTAGACCTCCCTGTGCAACTGCCTGCGTCTCCGGAATGGTAGAATCACTAGGGGCAGTCTCATGAACCTCCTCATCGGCCTGATCAGATCTCTCAGGCAAACTACTGGATCCAGTCGCCTGTGGGTGCGTCTTCGTCATCCTGGAGACGAATTGAAACAAAGAGATCAATATGGCACAAGATAAGATATTATCAAAGGAGGACAATTGAATTCAAATGCAAGAAAAGTTGTCATGGTAATCAAAAGATCAGAATTTTCCTAAAATGTGATTGAGTAACTTCAAAATATATCCTATTCCTACTGCAGGCTGTAGTGGTACTCAAGTTCGAATACCACTACATAAACTCGACCTGCGTGGGCCACCACAAAAACGTGTCACGACCCGCACCCTTATGATGGGCACGAGCACGTGGTTACGTCCAGCCTACGCCGCAGCATCGGCGGTAGAACGCTGTCTAGGTTGTCTACAAAACTATACTAAACTATATAAAGGTACCTGTACAGTATATACACTCCGAATGGAGGTGACATAGCAATACTGTCTCAATCACATAATCAAAACTAGGGTAGATAGCATGAGAAGAGATAGGATAGATGAAAGAGTAAACAAATCCACAGTCTAATACAAGTCCAGATATATACAACATCCCAGAGTATCAAAATAGAATATAGAAACTACAGTCTGATAAGCTAGCTGGATCGCAGTCCAGTCAAACCTAGCTAACCTACACTACTCTGGAAGTACAAAATCTAGTGGCTCCACTATAAGGCCACGATCTAAGGCTACACCATCTGACTCGAGCCCATAATAGGTCGAGCAGTCCGCATCAGAATCATCTGTAATATATCATAACGGTATCCTGTCAGGAAAATGAGCAAGTACAAACACTAACAGCAGTTCCATGTGAATTGACAAATTCTATAAGAGACAGCATAATGAACTACAAGACAAAGATATATGAAGACTTGGGAACCATTCGAAAGCCGAGTTACAACCCTTAAACCAAACAAGGACCGGGGTTGTAACTCTTCTCCCGAGCAGAACTTAGTCTCCAATCAAGGTAAAATGTAAAGGCATGTAGAGCATGTGAGTAACTGTATATCATGCATGGTGAGAAAGTACTGAATATAGAACAGAACAGGATATATGACAAGAAAAGTAAATATAAAATGTGCCTCGAATATTATAGCCTAATGTGATCGGTATGGGTCAAGAATCAGGCTTCCAGCCGACCGGCTACAAGTACGTGGACTCGGCCCGGCCGGGATGGTAAGCTATGGAGCGAGAAGTAACACAGGTCAGGCTATACCCGTCGTGAGGTGAGGGTATAGCTATGGTGCAAGGAGTAACTCAAGGGGGCATTGATCACACTATCTATAATATTCCCCATTTCTCGAGTAGTATATGGATCCGGACATAACACGTCATGGCACGAGATTCCCTAAGAAGGTAGCTACTCCTTCTCAGGAATCGGTGTCAATACAAGTACAAGAACAAGATCGAGCAAGTACCAGTATCCCAAAAAAAAATCCAAGAATGACATCTCATGACAGGAATCCGGTATATACTAGTCCGTGAACTATCGTGACTGAGAATCAAGTAAGACACTACGACTGAATCGGATATAGCAGATATCAAGACAATGAAAACTATCAGTGAATGTACTCGCCTGCTGTCCTGAGCTGTATGGTATATCAATGCTCAGAGCGGTATCAGAAGACCTAAATATGAGATACTGTAAGTTAATTTAGGTTTAAACAAGTTTAGGAATGATTTACAATGAATGATATGCAATCTAGGTCAAACTAGGTCTCTCTGAGTCACACTAAGTCCTGTCAAGTCAATCTAGGTCAAATCAAGTTATATCAAGTCAATCTAAGCCTAACCAAGTCAATCCTAGGTCATACCAGGCATCACGGGTCAAAACAAGTCGAAAAAAGTCAAACGGGATCAAGAGTTGGCCTACAGTTGACCTTTGGTCAACTGGTCAACTATGGTCAACCCTGGTTAACTCTAGGTCAACCATGGTCAACCCTAGGTCAATGGTGACTAATAGTTGACTTTTGGTCAACTACAAAAGTCTAATGGAAATCGGGACTAATTTGGGTAAAGCGTTGACCCAAAGTTGACTTTTGGTCCAAAAAGTCAACCGTGGTCAACCGGGGCCAAGACTAGGTCTAGGCGACTATTTCTAACTATTACCAACCTCTACAACCCATATCCAAGTCCATCTTGGACTTCGAAACTCATATCTTGGCCGTAGGCCAATATCCTATTTTGCCCTTAAAAAGGGTAAATTCTAGTTTCGGCAACTATCCAGTTAGCCTACCTACGCTTGATATTTTGACCCGATCTCCCTAGGGTAGTATGATACTAGCCTATACATATAATATCTACCAAAATACCTAGGTAACGTGGACATCCAGTCCATGATACGGCCCGTTGTCAAAATCTTGAATATTTCAAGATACGGACCGATACGGTGCGACACGGGCACCCTACGACCCCGAATTCCACCCGAAAGCCTACCCACAAAATCTAAATCACGTATTCATGCTCCACGCCAAGTTTCAACTCAATCGGATACTCCGAACTCCGTTTCGCCCTCTAACTCGGTTTTTTCCCCTTTTCTATTCTAGCCTTTTCCTATTCTTCCAACTTCTTTCAATCTTTCCTTCTAACCTCTAATTCTTTTCTAACTTCTCATTCCATAATCATTTTCTACTCTTCTCTACGATTCCAACCATATATAATACTTATATATATATATCTATATATATACATAGACTAGGTAAAAAGAAAGGGGTGTAAAATAGGCTAAAAGCCAAGGTGGGGGGTGTTTGTGTTCCTGGCAGCAGCCAGGAACTTGGACTGCTGCCTACGTGGCAGTCCAACTGCTGTCCTTGCTGCCCCTACTTCATTTCCATCTTCTTCCCTCCTATCTCCCTATATAATACACTACATATATATATATATATATATATATATATATATATATATATATATATATATATATATATATATATATATATATATATCTCTATACATATATATATATATATATATATATATATATATATATAACTAGATATCAATCTATAATCCATCTAGATATCTATCCCTCCCTCTAAATATATATAAACACACACATCCATAAACACACAACCATATACACACATCCATGTATATATATAAATACACTCATATCTATATATATATATATATATATATATATATATATATATATATATATATATATCTATATCCATATATATATATATATATTCACAAGATGATTAATCCTAATAAATCCTTAACCTATTTTTCTATGGAAAACCCACAAATTTGTGGGCAAATGAAAGAGAATCTTCCCCTCTCCATTATGGTGAATGAACTATATGCATATGAGAATAAAATGGAGAAATAAAATCATACCTAAGAGATGTTGGAAGAGGAAGAAGAAGGAGTTGGAAAAGAAATGAGTTTGAAAGAGAGAGAGAGAGAGAGAGTGAGTGTAACTTAATGGAGAAGAAAGAGGAGGGGGGGGGGGGGGGGGGGGGGGCTGCCTATAGGGGCCGGCCAACTTGGTTGGGTGAGGGGCACTTGTAAATTACAAGTTTGCCCCTCCCTAAGCCTAATATTAAACAATTTCCAAATTAGGTTTAGGAAGTTGCTAAAAATAAATAAAATCATAATTAAACTAAATTACTCATGGGGAACTAGTCCAAACTCTTAAACCCTAATTTTAGTGTGGGGGGCCCTGGTTAGCTAACAGGCTAATTACAGCTCAAGTCGAAATTCACCGGGTCCCGAATTAACTCGGAATGCGATGAAATTCGAACCCGACTCCTATAATAATTAAATAATAATATTCATGAAATAAAATTCTCAAAAATAATAATAAAATGGAAAATTACCATTTTACCCCTAACTGGAAAAAGTGAGGGTGACATCTACCTATATCTATATATATACATATCTATATATACATATATATATAGATAGGGGGATTATAGGCTAAAAGGGGGCTTCATAGGGGGTAAAAATGGGGGAAAGAGCTGCTCCCTGCTGCAGCTGCCACTGCTGCAGCTGCTTTCTCTTCTTCTTCTTCATCTTATCTCCTCTCTACTTCTCCTCTCTCTCTCTCTCTCTCTCTCTCTCTCTCTCTATATATATATATATATATATATATATATATATATATATATATATATATAAAATATATATATATATATATATATATATATATATATATATATATATATATATATATACACACACAAACACACACACACATCTAGATATATATACATACACACACACATATCCATATACATATAAATACATACACATCTATATACATATATAAATACATACACATATCTGTATACATATATAAATACAAACACACTCACACCCTCACACAACACAAACACACCCTCACACAACACAAACACACATACAAACTCTCTTACACAAACACACCACCACTCTCACACACCATCACCTCTACCATTCCTCTACACACACACATATATACGTATAATTATATATACTCATATATATATATATATACATATATATACCACTCTTAATATAAAAATCCCTAAAAATCTCTAACCTAGATTTCTAGGGAATCCTACAAACTTTAGGGGCAAAGTGTAGAGAATTCACTTCTCAACATTTATTGTGAAGACATTAAATGCAAAAGAGTAATAAATAGAGGATTGATTACATACCTAGAATAGGTTTTTGCTTGGAGAAAGGAAGCTTGGAAGAAGAAATGAAATTTGAGAGAGAGAGAGAGAGAGAGAGTTTACTTTGTGGAGAAGAAAGGGGGGGTTGTCCATCTTGGCCGGCCATGTGGGGGGGGGGGATATTGGGTTTGGGTGAAGCCCATTAAGCCTCCAAACCCAATAGACTTAGGTTGGGTTGGCTCGGGTTTGGTTCGGTTTGTTTCGGTTTAAATTCTAAATACTAATTAAGCTCTAAAATGACTAATTAAGCCATGGAAATAGGGTTTATGGTTTTTAGCCTAATTAGGATGGTATGTGGGCCAAGTCCAGCTAGTATGTGGGTCCCACTAGTGTTCAGGCTACCCGGGTCTCCAACTTAAGTCCAAATTGGATAAAATTCAAACCAACTCAAACAAATCCCAAAAAATCATATAAAATCAAATAAAATTCCTAAAAATTATAAAACTTGAAAATGACGAAAATACCCCTAATTCGAAAACTGGGGGTGACACTGATCATGAAAGAAAATTTTATTGTATTTTCTTAATTTTAAGGCTAACCTTAGGGCACTTGTTTGAGATCGAATTTGTCTCTTCTTTAACGAGAGGTGTCACCTGGTTTGCATTAAATACTTTAATCAATATACAAAACCAGAAAATTATTCCTACTCCTACTGAACTTGTGATACACACAATCTTCAACAGTGTTCATCTCAAAACCAAACGAGATAATCACTTGAAGTACCTTTGACGGAAAGCTTGCTTGAGTTCATAAATAGATTTTGTCAATTTGCAAACCATATTCTTTAGGTCTTTCGACACAAAGTTTTCTGGTTGTACCATATAAACTGTTTCATCAATGTTACCATTGAAAAATGTCGTTTTGACATTCATTTAATGTAATTCAAGATCAAAATGTGCAGCATGTGCTATGATTGTTTTAAAGGAGTTTTTCAAAGATACCGAAGAGAAAAAATTCTTTAAAATCAATCGCAAAATTTTGAGTAAAGTCACTAGTTACAAGACATACTTTATATCTCTCCACATAACCCTTCGAATCCTTCTTGGTTCTAAATGTCCATTTGCAACCAATGGACTTCATACCTTTTGGTAATAAGACAAGTTCTTAAACTTTATTGTCTTGCATGGACTTATATATACTCCTTATTTATTGTATCAATCCACTTTGAGAACTGAAACTTTTCATGGCCTGACGGAAGTTGATTAGATCATATTCCAGTATCCACAGTCTTCCTCACGTTCCTAGATAAATATGACAATATTATCCGAAATTATATTTCTCTTTTCTCTTGTGGACCATCTTAATGTTACCGGTTCTTGAGGTTGTTGAGTTTGTTTTCTTAGGAATAATTACCTTATCTTGAATGGGGTGCCGCTACGTTGTCATTGTTAAGGTATCTCAACAACGACTTATAGAGGTAATTCTACATTGTCTTATTGAGGCTCCGAATTCACTTCTTGATCATGACATGTATAGAATCATGCACATCGTCAAAAGTGATAGTAGGAATCGTAATTGATTCTTTCTCAAAGACAATGATCCTGACTTTATTTCTCCCCCAAACTCAACATCCTAAAAAATAATTACACTTCTCGTCTCAAAAAAAATCTTTGTGTGGGACCGTATAATTATTAACCCCTTGATTTGTCAGCATAGCCAATAAAGTAGCTACTTACAATTTAACTTTGGTCTGTATTTTCTTTACACTTTAATATAGACATTAAAGTCTACAAAGTCAATAAAATCCAAATCTCATCAGACACAAATCGTTCAACTCTAATTTTAGAGATGTGACCTAATCACTTATGTCATAATGAGGCTAAAAAAATATTGTTAATTTTGCATTTAGTACCATATGACTTCATTTGCAAGATTTTATTATAAGATGCAATAATTTTAACTGAATATAGGTTATTATAAACCTTAAGAGAACCGTTACCAATAATATTTGAATTTGAAGATAGACTAAACCTATTGTTTCCAAATGAACAATAATAACCAGATTTGTCCAATAAGGAAATCGAAACCGAATTCCGTCTAAAAGACGGTACAACAAAAGTTTCTATCAAATCCAAATAATAATCAGTTCCCAATAATAACCTAAAACGTCATATTGCTTCCACTTCGACCGACTTGCCGTCACCCACATAGATGTATCTTTTACCATCAATTGGCTTTCGGTAGCTTAGACAACCTTGTCTAGAAACACTAATGTGGGTAGTAGCACCAGAATCTAACCATCACGTGTTTTTGGGGTACTAAATCTAAATTAACCTCAGAACAGACCAAATTTAGAAATGTACTTTTCTTTATACGCCATACGTGATACTTTGTACAGTTCTTCTTTGTGTGTCCTGACTTGTCACAAAAGAAACAACCCTTAGTTTTATATTGTTGTTTCATTTGAGATGGACCCTTAGCAGCTACTTTATTTATTTATTTTTTCGCCCTTAAATATTATCCCATTAAACATGAAAATTAAATTCTTATTGGCAGATATTGTAGCAACATTAACTGTAAAGAGAACAAAAATAAATAGACAAACATGCTCTAATTAATAACCAAAGAGTAAAATATAGTCAAATAAATTCAAATAATTGTGAACCCCATCTCAAGATACCTAGTACATCATTAATATCAAGTCTTTGGACAGTGATATTAACTGCAAGTGGTATTCTTGGTGTAATGATCAAACGTTGACAATAAGTCATGTCAAATAATAAGCCTATCTTTGGATCGGGTTATTATTCACATGTAAACCGTATAATTGTCACACATTTATCACCACAAGTATGTGTGTAATTCGGCCAAGTATTAACCTTCCTTTAGGCCGGCTAATACTCGCATGAATTTACACACACAAATATCTACATTTCTCATAGACTATCTACGCAAGAGAGGTCACTTTGGCGACATCTTGTTTCAATGGGTCTATTTAGAATATTAGACGACTATTGCTAGTCACAAAAGGCACCAAAAAAAATTTGAATGTTGACTAAATTTTACAAAATCGAATCATGTCCGAAACTTTATGTACATGCATAATTAAAATATTACAACTCAAATAAGATAATCATAAGCATGTGAATTTCTTTACATGATTCAAACAAATATTCTTAATTTGACTAAACTGAGCATTGTCAACATAATAAAATTCACGTAATATTTTACTTAAGATATGGACCAATAGATTGCTTTAAATAATCCATAAAGATTATATTAAAATAATCTGCTGAAGAAATGTACGTCAATAAATTATATCAAATATATGACTTAGAACATAAATTTATTGGAAACTAAATTTATGCCAAACATAAAATTATCTATATTTGATTTCAATTTGTCCTCCGATGATCAACTTAGATTGGAAAACACTCTAAATTGAGTAACACCAAATATCTATCAGCATGAGTAATTGGAATCTAATCGACATTCCATATTATCATATGTCCAGCAATAAGTATATTCATGCATATTAATATAATGGAGAATTTCTACGGTCATTATCACATGCGTCCATATCTAATATTTAAGCATGAACTGAGAGATCATTACTGTACATAAATTAAAATTTCTATCAAGATTCCCTTAAGTATGCCAATCAAATCAATAGAAAATTGGCAGCAAATCAATGTTAACATTTAAGATGCAAAATTACTTTTGTGGCTAAAATACGAATTCATTTAAGATGCATACAAACCAATGTTAACATTTAATATGGCCGTACCTACCAAATAGGCAGCAAACTGTTGTTGCTAATTATGTAGTAAGTTTGCACCAATAATACTTAATTGAATTCGTATTTTTCAAAGATAAAAAAAAACATAAACGAAAGTAATGCTCGGATTCTTCATACACCAATAATTCATTTTTTTTATGGAAACCAATGTTAATTGACATCTGGAAGGCAGCAAACCAACGTTAATTGAATTTTTCATACACCAATAATTCATTTTTTTCGTATATATTACTTAATTGAATTATTGGTATATACGAATTCAATGAACGAAAGTAATGCTCGGATTCTTCCAAATCAATTGCTTCCAGATTCTGATTCAATTACTTTTGCTTCCCTTGAGACCGGATTCTTCATATATATATATATATATATATATATAAAATGCTCGGTGAATAATAAAAGCTTCCATAGAATAATCAGAATCCTAAATAAAATTAGATCTAACGATCTAGGGTTTCTAAATACCAACAAAAAATTTAATATGAAAATATCAAACTCATGAATCAAACAAACCTGGCTCTGATACCACTTGTTAGATATTTATTGTACCATGTCGATTCATGAGATAAAGAACATAAATTAAATTGCGGAAGCGTACCTGAATCCATTGCTAGGTTTGATGGATCTTGAAGCGGTCGTCCTTTTGTGGGGTTCGATCTTCCAACTTGCTACGACCCTTAATGACAAAGAGGAAACCGAATCCTTTGTCCCTCTCTTTCTGTTGATGGGGATGCAGAAGAGAAAAAGAGAAAACCTCTCTTTTGGTGGCCGTATAAGTTGGGGACCATAACCCTAATGAATACATATATTTATATGTTTTGATATTTCTAATTTGGCCCCTCATCAAATTAGAATTATCTCCGGTATCTACACATTAATTCCATGACAATTATACCCTTAAGCCAATTTTTCAAATAGACCACTTTAATTTGGCTTAATTATTTAGATAGCCCAACACAATTAATTTTACATGTGTGGTCCATATTATTGAATAATTCCAACATGTGGGACATTTCATTCAGGAGGCTTGCAACCTACTATTGAAAATGGTGCGCCACAAATACCGGTAATGTTCGGAGACCTGCAGAAATAGGGTTAGCAACCTATACTAGAGTAATCAACGTCATACCATTGAGAATATAGTCCATTCTGGCATCATGAATGCCAGTGACCTTCATATAAATAGGGATCGGTGTACTGAATGATGCAGGTACACAGATCCTGCACAAAGATCACTTATAACATAACATGAAAAGATGGTAGGCGTATTCACTGTACATCGGTACAAAGGTGAGTGCATCAATGTTGATAAGAAGTCGCAACGAAACAACACGAGTTATATCAATGTTGCATGCTTGCTATGCAAATCAATAATAACATGTTTGCCATAAAATACATGCTTTACTGCTTTCGAATATGCCATAAAACCGATCCTAAGACAATGATAGAAAGATCACAAGTTAAGCTGCATGATTCATAAATTTACTTAATGTCAATTTAGTAGAGTGGGTTTTATCAGTACGCGAGAGGATTAGTATTGATCCCCCACTATATTGCTTGTAGGATGTAGGAAATGGTTTGTTCGTGGCGGAGCTTCGCTTGGACACGCTGAGACAAGGAATGTCATAGCGTTTTGAGGCCTGCGACCACATTAACGTTCGAACTTGCAACATGATGATGCAGCCGAGATATAGAAGACATAAAGTATGAAAAGATGAGATCCTTTGTGGGCTAGAGAGATCATGAGTGTTGTAAGCCAATCTGGCAAATTCATTTGGACTATTGAAAGTCTTTGTAATTCCGTTGCTTATTGAATAAAGAGAATTATTTTTTATACTCAGTGTAACTTCAAAGTGACTCTACTTTCTTCCAGTGCGAATATTGAATTGAGATTACCATTTTTAAAGATTTGAATCATTTAGCCTTGTACGAGTGCAACTCCAGACTCGTACGACATCACGTCCCAGCGAGGACGATCGATTCGGCTGAATCGACATGAGGGCGAATGATTCAACGGCTCGGGACGTGACATTAGCCATCCAAGGCCGATTTGAATTACAGTGAGACTTCATTTGTATCAAATTCAACAAGTTAGCCAAACATATTTCATTTCGGATGAACATTTTTATAAAAAAAAAATTCTCATTTTATATTATTATTTCTTAAAGGACAACTTAAAATAAGACCAATATCCATATATAAAACAAGACCAAATGAAGACTAATTTACTTCCTACGCCTATATGCACAAAGGAAAAAAAAATTTGCAGAAGGAGAGCATTTGACATTCAAATTGGCTTTTAGAATAGTCTTGTATGTCTGAAAACATTGGTCATCTTAGGGCCAATTTGAATTACATTTAAGTTTCTGAGACTTAATTTGGTATCAAATTCAACAAATGAGCCAAATTAAAGAATTTTATTTCGGATAAACATTTTTATTTTATTTTTCAAACGTGTTATTTATTTATTTTATTTTATTTTAAAATGATAATTATCTTTGTTGTCAATTCCTAACTTACATGCACAAAGGAAGCAATAATAATAATAATAATAATAATAATAATAATAATAATAATGAAAACTTTTTTAGGCTCCTAGTAAATTTGTCCTCAATCCTTGAATAGGGCTGTAAAACGATTCAAACAGTTTGTGTTCGGCTCGCGTTCGGCTCGGGCCAAGCTCGGTTCGAAGCTCGTTCGGGGGCAGGTCGATACCGAGTTCGGTCGATTTTTTTTTGTTCGAAGTGGTGTTCGAACCGAGTTCGACCATAGGTTGTTCGACTCGATCTCGTTCGCCAAATGGCTCGAACTCGGCTCGGTTTCTAATATTATGGCTTTTTCTAATATATGCTACATATTTTTATGGATGTTGATAAATTTTGTCTTAGAAAATTTACTTTTTTTTTGTTATTTATATGATGGTAAATTTGTGATGTAAAAAGCATAATTAATTCAACAAAAAAATCCTTTAAGACTTGAGAGTAACCGTACAACAAGTTTAATGTGGCTTTTGTTCGGTCCCGGCTCGAGCTCGGCTCGGGCTCGTCCGAGCTCGAGAACTAAATCGAGTCGAGCTCGATCGTTTCGAGCCTATAATCAAACCGAGTTCAAACACCATTTTTGAGCTCGATCTTGAGCTCAGCTCGAATAAAGCTCGTTCGATACTTTAGTCGAACCGAGTTCGAACACAGTTGGTTCGAACTCGTTCGTTCGATTTTCAGCCCTATCCTTGAATAAGAGTTAATTTCTTACTTCCCTTTATGGGTGTTAAATCAAGAACCTATTCTTACCTGCTGATGTTATCAATCATCTAAAAATTGATGGCCAATTACAATAAAAGAAACCCCCCCCAAAAAAAATAAAAATTGTGTCCCTATATCTTGAAAAATCATTGAATATATGGAACTTAACAAATCTAACAAATATCAGAGAAAATACCTTTTTGAATTCTAAAAATTGATGCTTGGTCTCGACCTTGATCTTTGAGGTTGAGTTGGGAGGTGGAGAATGAGAACAAATAGTAGGAATTGTTAGCTAAAAAAAGATGAGAGTACAAGTTATTGTAGAGCAAGACTTTTATAGGTAGATGTCTTGGAGATTTATTTCTAATTTTTCCACTATTAATTTTAAGGATAATTACTTACTATTGTTGGTTCTTGAGTTGCATGCACCGAGGAAGCAATTTTTTTTTTTTTTTTAAATTGTGTGGGGTGGGTGGGTGTGCAGAGGGAAGCCATGTCATGGGAGTGCATGTGTTTGTGTCGTATCCGATATATAAAACAAGACCAATAGAAGACCATTTTACTTCCTACACCTACAGGTTTGAATTACAGTTACATTTCATCCAAGAATTCATTTCAATAAATGAACCAAATTAACACATTTCATTTCGGATGGACATTTTTTTATTTTACTTTTGAACATAGCATTTATTTTATTTTATTTTATTATTTTTAAAGGATAATTACCTTTTTTGTCAGCTCCTAACTTACATGCACCGAGGAAGCAAAAAATGAAAAGAAAAAAAAATTAGGGAAGAAAATTTTAGGCTACTAGTAAATTTGTCCTTGGATCCTTGAGTATTTCTCCAGTGTTAAATCAAGAACATATTCTGACCCGGTGATAGTATCAATCATTAGGCCAAATCTAATTACATTAAAAAAATATCTTATTAACCCCCCACAAAAATTGTGTCCCTATATCTTGAAAAATTATTGAATATATGAAACTTAACAAATCTAACAAAAAAAAACAACAGAGAAAATACCTTTTTGAATTCTTAAAATTAATATTTGGTCTTGACCTCGATCCTTGAGGTTGGTTGAGTTGGGAGGTGGAGAATTAGGGGTGAGCATTCGGTTAATTCGGTTCAAACTGAACCGAATAATCTAAAATCGAATTGGACCGAAAATCGAATAAGCAAAACCAAAATCGAACCGAATTGGCCCATAACCGAATCAAACCGAACCGAATTAAATCGGTTCGATTTTTTGGTTTGTTCGGTTTATGCGATTTTTCGGTTTATTTACGTTTTTTTGTTAATATATATATATATATATATATATATATATATATATATATATATATATATATATATATATATTAACAAAAATTTATATATATATATTAACAAAAATTTATATATATATAATATATATATATAAATTTTTGTTAATATATATATATATATATATATATATATATATATATATATATATATATATATATATATATATATATATATATATAACTAAAAAAAATTATTCGGTTTTCGGTTTTGGTCCGAAACCGAAATCCAAAACTATAATCCGAATAAGAAAATTTAATATTTTCAAAACCGAAACCGAACCGAATTTTTTTTAAATCGAACCGAATCTCTTACTCGGTTAAATTTTTGGTCCAAAACCGAATAATGCTCACCCTTATGGAGAATGAGAAAACAGAGTAGGAATTGTTAGCTCAAAAAAAGAATGAGGCAAGTTGTTGTCGAGCTGGACTTTATAGGACGAAGGCGTCTTGAAGATTTATTTGTATTTTCCACTGTTAATTTCGAAGGATAACTTACTCTCTATTGTCGGTTTCTGAGTTGCATGCACCAAGGAAGTATAAAAAAAAAAAAACAAAAACAAAAAAAAAAACAAAACAACGAAGCAAAAAAAAATATATATATTAAAGGGAGGAAAACTTTGGTTGGATTGAGTTGGACTTTTTCGGAAGGCGGCTTGGAAATTTATTTCTATTTTTTCACTATTAATTTTGAAGGATAATTACTCTCTATTATTGGTTCGTGAGTTACATGAGCCGAGTAAGCAAAAACGGAAGAATTTAAATTAAATTCTGGTGTGTGGGGGTGGGTACTGGGTAGGGGGTCCATATCATGTAAGATTTTTTTTTTTATATATTTTTTGGTGGGGCACATGCAACGGTGAAGTTGGACATTTTCCATATTATTATTATTATTATTATTATTATTATGCTAAATTATAATTTGATATCCTTAACTATTCAGTTTTTTTTTTTTTTTTCAACTTGATACTCTAAATTTTGATACATATCAACCTGATACCCTACAAAATAGAATTAATGAAACTACTCCCGCCTCTCCCCTCTCGCTCCCCCTCCCCTCCACCCCTCAGCAGCGCGCGGGGAAGGAAGGGGGGAGGGTTAGGGGGGGGGGGGGGGGGGGGGGGTTGGGGTGCGACGGGGGAGGGGGTGATGGTGCAACGGGGGGTTGGGTCATGGGCGGGAAAGATGAGTAGCATCGTCATTTTTATTCTTCTAGGGTATCGAGTCGATACCTGTCAAAGTTATGGGTATCAAGTTAAAAAACTTGAATAGTCGAGAGTATCAAGTTATAATGTAACCTTATTATTATTTGATTTCTTCGCTACTGCTACCACTGATCATCCTGAGCTCTCTCTCATTTTTAATGGCACGAGAGAGAGACACCAAAATTTCCATGAGGAGGAGGAGATTGTCACAGCGAATGCTAAGCCCGCTGCCATTGCAGAAGAGCTCAGGATGATCAGTGGTAGCAGTAGCGAAGAGCCTCAGTTGTCGGAGGAGCAGATCCGGGTCAATGATAAGCTCCAAGAAGACGATGTATTTTTTTGTGTGCTCGGCCTCTTTTTAATTTTAGCAATTAGTGTTAAATATTTTATAATTTCTTACAATTTGACTTGATTTGATTTAGTTAAATTTGTGTTGGTGCTCTTAATTCCTTGACATGTTGAGAGCTAGTGAAGTTTAGTCCCAAACGGAAAGTGCACCATGAGGTATCTCAACATATATACTTGTATGTGTTGTTGGGATATGCACATGGGGTGGTGACACTAAGGAGTGAACCATTTGGGTGATTTTACTAGGAGGTAAGGATAAGGCTCCATGGTAAAGCATTCATGCTTTTTGCTCTTGGAAAATTTATTTTCATGGGAGCTAAGCCCCGTAGGGGCTTAGCGACTCGGACTCGGACACGGACTCGGGCTCATGGGCTCATGAGGCGTAATGTGGCATTTTGTTAGCGCGGCCAGATTGCGCGGCTCTAGTTGCGCGGCCAGGTGCGCGACCAAGTTGCGTGCCCAGTTGTGCGCCCAGTGGTGCGCCCAGTTGAGCGCACAGGTGTGCGCCCAGTTGCGCGGGTGGCGCAGGGTGCGTAGGACGTACAGGGCGTGCAGGTGGCGCAAGTGGCTCAGTGCGCGTTCTGCGCGCGGTGTGCAAGGCGCGCGGGGTGCGCGAGTAGCGCAACTTGCTATAGATCGTGCATGTGCATGATCTATGAGGTTACTGCACGTTCGGAGTAGTTTTTACCACGTCCCGAACATTGTGCAAACTGGGCAGTTGCCACTCAGGCCTATATAAGGTCTCCTCTCCACAGGACAGACATAGAAGAGTACACAGAAAGTTAAAAAAGTTTACAAGTGTTTTTTAACACAAGTAAACAGAGGCTGTGAGAGAGAAAAGAAGCTTTGCACCAGCGTTGCTTTTGCACGGGAGTTCGTATACGATCCGAGGTGTCAGAAGAGCAGGAGTGTTCCAAAATTCTCCGACGAACTTGCTGGTTCCTGGAAGTTATTCGTGTGGGGCGAATATAGCTTTGAGCAACGGTGATCATTCACCCCAGCAGGAGATCTTCCATCTATCGCCTGTCATCTTCGCTACTGCTATAGCAATTCAGATTAGTACCTTCTTTTTAGAAGTACATCATTCGGTTGCTGTAACGAAATCTTTTTTAAGATCTTCGTTTACCAGAATCCTCCAAGGATCTCTGTTACGCGCCTTTTTTGAAGTGTTGCGTTGAAATATTGTCTTTACAATTGTTTCGCCTTCTAAGTTTTTCCATCAAAAATTGTGCCCCTGCTATAACAATCTCAAAGCTATATTGCTACGATGGAAAACTTCCGTGCTTCGCTAATCAATCCTAACTTCTCTAAGTTAGAACAATTTGATGGTGAGCACTATCAAATTTGGAAAAGAAAGGTTTTCCTCAATCTTCAGTTCTCTGATGTTGATCACATGCTGATTAAGGAGGAACCTACTGTTCCAGAAACTGGATCTGCAGCCGCAATCGCTACGGCTGCTAAGAACCAGAACAAGTGGAGAAGGGACAATAGCATTTGCAGGCTTATGATCCTAAATGCTATAGAAGATTCCATTGCCGAATCTTATTCAAAGAAGACTGTTGCCAGAAAGATTTGGGAGTCTCTGGAGAAACTTTATGACGAAGATAAGAACCGGAGCAAGATATTTCTTGTTGAGAAATATCACAAGTGGTTCTTTGAAGACGAAAAGCCAATGTTGTCGCAAGTAAAGGAGTTCCTGAAGCTGCGACAGAAGTTGGAGGATGAGGTGACGCCCCTTACCGACAAGTTTGTGGTTGGTGGGATCGTCTCTAAGCTCCCTACTGGGTGGAGCACATTCTATGCAAACATGCATAGGAAGAAGTTAGAGATTTCTCTCGAAGATCTCCTATAGGAAGTCTATGTTGAGGACCAGATGCGGGCTCAACTGAAAGTGGACGCACTATCCAAGCAATTGGCTAACGCCAATATGGTTCATACCAGGGAACCAAGGGGAAAGCAGGCGACTTCCCACAGCAAGAAGAAGGACCCTGACAATCTGAAAGTCAAGGGGACTTACTTCAAGCAAAAGAAGCCAAAGTCCCATTTGGCTTGCTTCAAGTGTGGCAAGAGGGGCCACTTCAAGAATGAATGCAAAGCAAAGACCAAGCAATCAGAGCAAGGTGAGCCTAGTAAGGTCTCAATGATCACTGATGTTGTTGCTATGATTGCGCAGGTCGATGCGGTGGAGGCTGACTCTGACTGGTGGGTAGACACTGGAGCCACCTGCCATGTCTGCTCTAGCAATGAGTGGTTTACCACCTATACACCAACTTTTGAAGTAGTTATGGTCGCAAACCAGGCACAAGCTGAAGTGCTCGGGATCGGGACGGTGGTTTTGAAGCTAACTTCGGAAAAGTCTCTGACGCTTCAAGGTGTGAAGCATGTACCTGCTATCGCAAAGAACCTGATCTCGGGAGGCCTACTCTGTAATGCAGGCCTCAGGAAGGACATCAATGCTGGCCAGATGGTGATGTCTATTAAGGGAACATATTTTGGGAAAGCTTTTTATACCGAAGGAATGTTCAAAATTCAGCTTGTAAATCAGTCCAATGTAATTAATGCAATCACTCCTTCTGCTTATACTCTTGAGTTGTGGCATAATAGGCTAGGACATGTTCATTGTAAACGAATAAACAGAATGTCTAGTCTAGGACTTATCTCCAAGTGTGGGGGTAAGGTAGAGAAATGTGAAGTTTGTGCTCTGTAAACCCCCTAAATTTCTACTACGATTTTTTTATATAAATTTTTTGTATTTATTTTTGTACTTCGTATCTGTACGTCGCATACGAGTTCGCATTGTTGTATTGCGTAGCGTACGAGATTTGCGGCTCCTATTTGCTCGACGAGTGCGAATATGTGTCGAGGTACATATTTTAGAAAAACATTTATTATAAATTTTATATTTTTATACAGGAGAAAAAAAACACATGTTCAAACAAATGTGATAAATATTTTATTTCGTATAAAAGAGTTATTTTACTCGTCATTTAAAAAGTAGTGGTTTAGAAATTTGAAATGTATTCTAGATATTTTTGCGAAACTTGAATTTTTTTTTACATAGGTTGTTATTTATAAAAGCTATTTTATAGTTTAATACCTAAGTAATTATCATAAATTTCAAAATTAATATTATTAGTATTTTTAGAAAATAAAATTGGAATTTATTGTGGTAATTTAAAAGCTTGATTTGATTTTATTGACTTAATTAAATAGTTTAATTAATATCTATATTTAGAATTTGAATTAACTATATGAAATTGAACTAAAAGATAGAATGTAATATTATCATTTTGAAATTGGATTTGAAATTTACTGAATCAATTTAAATAAAGGATGGATCCATCGCAATTTAAACGAATACTAGTCTTATCCAGCTGAGAATTCCCACCTCCTATATAAGGAGAGGTACTCCTCCAATTTTCACACCACAATCACATCGTGCATCGTGTCTGTGACAACCAAATCTTATTCCAGTTATTTACATTCATCCATCTCATGTCGGGACACACCCCCAACATGACACACCCGATACTGTCGAACAATCCTAACCCTACCGACATCCATCGCCAACACCGACCCCCGCATGGCCACCACGGCCGACCTCGCAACGGCGCCATCCCAGCCACCCGCCGAAGCCCGTCTATCCTCAACAGAACCACCACCACTTCTTCCAGCCTCACCATTACGGCGAACCCACCTTCATCATCACCATCACCCCCACCATTGCCTTCCGGCGACCAAAGACTCCGGCCAAAACACAGACCCGGCCATGCCAACAACAACATCATCACCACCACGACCCGAAAACTCCATCGCCCTAACCACCACGGACATCCGACACCGCCACAAAACACCAGAAGGCAAACAGGAAGGAAAGTAAAACCCCAAAACCACCCTTACCTCCGGTCGTCGGCGCCGCTACCACCGCGACATCCCGGCGCCGCCGTGGTCGCCTCCCCGTGAACATCAGCCGTCGTGCCCCCATGTTCCCCCTCCAGCCGGATCGACCGCGTGCCACCAGCGCCAACAGCATCCGGGTGAGCCCCTCCGCTTCCGTGCCGGCCGCCGCGTGTCGACGACCAACCGTCTGTCTCCCTCGTGCGCGGAGATCTCGCCGCCGACAGCAGCGGCGCGTGAGCCCGCGGATCCCGGCCTCCCCCAGCACCGGACGGAGACGCGATCTCACCGCCGCGCTTCTCCATCGAACTCGAGGTGAGCCCTTCTCCTTCCTCCCCTCTTTCTTCCTCACTTAAACCCTCTCCCTCTCTGTTGCTTTCCCTAATTCCTTTCTCTTTTTTTTCTTTTTTTTTTCTATGTAAAGGACTTTATGAATAACAGCAGAATAGCTGCTATAGTAATTACTATAGAATTTGTCTTCTTCCTTTCTCTCTCTCCCTCTCTCTCTATATTATATATATATATATATATATATATATATAAATAAATAAATAAATATATATATATATATATATATATATATATATATATATATATAAAATAAGACATTTTGACTAATACTATATTTGACAAATACATGATACCTTATGTACTATCTATATTGTTATGATTTATTGATACTATTTTGATACTATTTTTAAGTACACGATGACAAAAATGTATATATATACGGAGATATATATTTTAATAAGTCAAATAGTATTGATACTTTTAAAACATAATATCTCTAAGATACTATATAAGCTATTAGGGCTAGCCTATCTATGCAATTTAAAAACTAAATTTCAAAACGTAAATTATAGTATTATTCATGATATTCTATAGCTTTTGGCTTACGACTATTATTTTGACATAAATAGGTTTTTCCCTTAAAATGAGTTTTTGTGTGTTTTCAAATGATAGCTATAAATTATTTTTATATTTTTGTATTATTAAAAGTGGTGCAATACTTCTCCGTAAATGCTCACTATATGTCAACCTTACTCGAGACTAAATCTGAATTCCCATTTTTCCTACGACTTCAGACCTCTACATGTCGACATGGCTATTGGACTAATTGGGACACGTCAGATCACCACACCAGGCGACACCCCAGGCAAGATACCTTGCCATCTTTACTGCTTATATTTAGTTGCATTTTATTTCAGTTATTGTATCTATATTTCTCGTTTATTATTTTCTTCTCGCATGTGGACTTAGAGTTAAGGGACTACCGTCAACTTACTGTATCTCATTAACTTGTCACGATTTTATCACGAGATGTGTGTGAGCTGTGAGTAACATGTAGAGGTCACTTGCGTGTTGGCTGATCCCCCGTGCACATGCGTAGGAATAACTGTCAATAGATGCATGTTAGAAGACTTGACAGTTATTGTAGTGCCCCGCTCCGCGAAGGCACTAGATAGACAGAAAGATCGGATTTCTGACTCTGCAACAGAAGACGATTGATCTGGGTGAGTGGACGAAGTCTCATTTTATGATTCGCTTGCGCCTAATAAGAATCTGAGCTTTTGAATGAATGTATTGCTAATAACAAGACAGTAATCTTGAGTATGCTTAAAAGAGAACCCGCACATTGTCTGCTAAGAAAGAGAACGGTTTCCTGCTTGAAAAGAAGATGGAATTGTTTATGACTTGCTCGATTGATGCATGATGGTTTCATTTGATATTGCATGTGCATTGGGGTATCCACTTAGTGACGAGCTGAACCCTAGAGAGTCACAGCGGCTAGCGACGAGCTGAACCCATGCGAGTCACAGCGGTTAGCGACGAGCTGAACCCAAGAGAGTCACAGCGGCTAGCGACGAGCTGAACCCATGCGAGTCACAACGGTTAGCGACGAGCTGAACCCGTGGGAGGCACAGCGACTAAGATGGAAATGATATGTTGGCTTTTCAAATATGTTTTCAAAAGAGATGTAAACTGACTCTGTATGCATGAAATGTACATAGGTAAAAAGTAGCAAGATTACATCACAAGAAACGTTTTCTCACTAAATGAACAGTGATCGTTTCAGACAAATGTAGCTCTTTGTTCACAATCACCAGTATGCTGATATACTGACCCACCATCAGTCTGCATGCAGGTGCAATATGTAGTGCCCCGTCCCGCTCAGTCAATTGGAGGAATCGAAATGCAAACATTGTTCGGACTTAGCCTTGCAACGGCTGCTTGAAGATATAGCTCGGTCGAGGCGACCGCTCGCTCAGGTGGGATAGTTTCGGTGAACTTGCCTCATCTTAGCCTTCACATAATAAATCGCATGTTTTCAACTTGCACAAGTAGGCTTGATAATAAAAGAGACGAATCCACATAGCTAAAGGGAATAATCCCGACAGGTCGAATTGAGTTAGAATATGGAAAGATCCAACGGTTGGCTTAGAGTCGGTGCACGGCATGCTTTGAAAATGACACTCGGTCCTTCGTCCCGTGGCTTGGGAGAAGGAAAGTTGGTCTTCGGTGCAAAAGCTAAGAGTTAGCCTAAGTCATAGGCGTCGCCCGCATAAACGCTTGATAAAGCATGCACGGTTCCACTGCGCAAGGCTTGGCATAGCCTTTGCTCGTCCCTCGGGTCAAGTTGTAGGCTTGAGTAAGTTAGGCAAAGTTATGCCGGTCGACCTAAGTCATTCCAAGTGTTGTCCCGCTCATTCTGCGGTTGTCAAGTTAAATAGTCCCACGATCTCAAGGCCCGTCGACTTAGGCAGGAGTGTTGCGTAGAACACGGTTGGCTTAAGGCACAATGCACAGACTTAGTGTTTAAGGCACGAGCCACGGTTGTTTCAAAGTGAGTTTAGAAAAAGGGCCATCAAATAGTCATTTCTAAGTTGAGTAAAAAGGATATCGCATCAAGGGAGAAGGCTCGCGACCGTGGGTCGTCGAGGGATCTCAATGAGTATTAAGGGAGAAGGCTCGCGACCGTGGGTCGTCGAGGGATCTCAAGGATAGAAGTCTTGAACATGGTTTTGAAAGAGAGAGTAACACTAAAAGAATGATGACTGTGTGAGACGTCAGTTTGAGTCGAGTCTTGCATGGTCATGGACAACTTGTCGACAAGGGAAATGTTTCCTCGAGCGGCAACACTGGGCCATGGGACCGACTCGGCCTAGGAGGAAACAGGGTATAGTTGTGCATAAGGTTTGAGAACAGGGTTAAAGCGGGGGCTTACAACGGATGCTAGCTATTTGCGTTGGAAGGTCCCCGATTTAACAAAAAGCTATACGTCTCAGGATAGCTTGTGATGCTAGTGGCCAAGTTCATATAGATGTCGGAAGATAGCGGCTATCCGCGTGTGTGCCTTTGGATTGAGTCGAGTTGAATGTGTGTACAAGTTGGAACACAAAGTTTGGGCCTAAGATTTGGCTTCAACATAGGCGTCGTGCTTCGGCATGAGACGTGGCGTCGAGTCTCAAGTGTTGACATGTGAGTTGTATAAGTTGGGTTTGAGTTATTCGAGTTTAAGCCGGGAATCGCCGCAAGACAAGTTGGTTAAGTGACACTAAGTTCACAAGTCTCGATTGGGTCAGTTGGTGATCAAAGTAGCAAGGGCCGCGATGCGGCGATATGGTTAAGTCTCACTGAGTTGTGAGGTACGGCCTCAGCAAGGGTTTGTAGCACGGTCACACGGAAATGGAGCCTCATCGCGTAGTTGCGTCTCTGATTTTAAGCCGTAAGGCAAACACGACTCGATAGGTTAACGTTGTTGGCACGAGAAGGGTCCTGAGGCAAGGTATGAGTTAACGTTGTCGTTGCAAGCACGGAATGGTCTAAAAACACAAAATAGGCAAGGCGTCGGTCATAAAACTGATCCTAAGGCAAGACTAGAAAGACAATTGATAAGAAGTGACTATGTTGCACAAAGTAAATCAAACGTGTTGGGTTTGTGTGGGTGGGCGAGGAGCTCATTCCACCAGTACAGTTGAGTACTGACACCCACATAGTTTTCATGTGCAGGCACAGGTAGAAGCTCGTGGCGCGGAGCTCGCTTGGATGCGTCGAGGCACGAAGTTCCTTGGCGATTCGAAGCGTGCGGCCGCATGGAGTAAAGACTTATACGGGACATAATGTATGGACGTCGCCTTCCGAAGCTTCCGCTGGATCAAGACTTGAAATCGAGAGATGAGAGAGAGCTGAGTGACTTGTAAATGTGAGATGAGTGAGCTTGAGTGATTGTAATATTGGCCTTGTGCCCCATTGTAACCTTTGTTTCAATATCAATAAAAGAGTGTTTTTGCAATGACTTGTGTTTTGCTTCAAATTCCACTACTATTATTCAATGTCTCTGCATGGGACTTCTGTGCGACGACCCCGTCGCAGCCGCTGAAATCGGTCGTTATGGAACCCGCCTTGCACGAGCGCAATCTAGGCTCGTGCGGTATCACGCCTTAGCGAGGACGATCGCTCCTACGGGAGCGGGGCGTGACATAATGGTATCAGAGCACGGCTTTACGTCCTTGGACTATCGATTGAATTCTTTAACTTCGATGTTTCCGCAAAACTCTTGTGCTTTCGCAAGTTGATATCGTTGGTGCGCTCTCTCTCAAATGTCCCACGGGATGTTCATACAATAAGTCTATCTATTTTGCAAAACATAGGAGAACAGTTTTCGACAAAACAAAACAAAAAGATAGTTCGCGTAAGCACGGTTGGCTAAGTCGGGCTGGGCATATACACCAAAGTTGCGTCGACCCTAGCAAGTCGAGTGCGGGATTCGTAATGTTTCGAGCTAGAATGAGTTGAACTCGATTGAGTAAAATAGGATGATTATCGATAGGGGTACAATCGAACGGCGATATCGTCGATGCGATATAGATGAGCGTGCTTGGAATTCGAGGAATGGTTCGAACAGGATTCGAAAAGTCGATTTTGATTCGAATGATAAGTTGAGGATTTGTCAAATAACTTCATTCCTGAGTGGTGTATGCGATAGCCTCAGGGATGTCGATTGATCGTTTGAGGATAGGGGTGTCGGTGAGTCTATCAGCAAGCATCGCGTTATGCAAAGCCGTAGAGTGAGTATCATTGAATAAAGTTTAGCCTTGAAGTTTGACGTGTTGATTCGAACATATTAGAAATGACGCACACGGAACGTGCACGGGATTGAGGATTACGCGAGTACGAAATACGAAAATGATTGAGTAGGTGAAATCGAATCGAGGAAAAGTTAGGGTGTACGAATGGATGATGTCACGTCCCAGAACCAGAATACTGGAGAGCGGGGGAATGACTCAGCCAGCTACGTATTAAGGGTAGATGAATATCGTATAATACGATCAATGCTGTCTAAAAGACGAGGGGGTGCATACTACATGAAAGTCTCACTATGGTCACTTCACATCTATTGTCTCAATCATTCAAACAAGAAACAGTAATAGAGAACATGTGAGATAAAGCAGTAAGGCGTCCCAAACGCTCTGTCAAAATGTTCTTGATATCTGGCTTTACAAAACATAGCCAGATTAATGTAGCAAAAGTATACACAATTGTTATCAGCTGCAGTCTGACTTTAATTACAATTATGTAAAAGTAAGTACTAGACAATCCGACTAACATGTCGGTGCCAAACGGCTAAGTATAAAGCAAGTGACAAAACGAGCGGTGAAGTAAGAAACCCACTCGAGTCCTCCTGCGATCATCCTTCTAGTGTTGACCATCTTGGAGGTAGAAGTAAGCTGGATCCTCGGGGACCGGCTCTAAATCTGGCCATGCAAAACCAGAGAGGTTAGGCCTCTAATAGCAAGTACCACAAGGAAGCACGACATGAGAACTAAAACCAGTAAGTAAGAGAATATAATAATAGATCTCTGCTTTCCACTAGGATTCACATCACATCACGACACTTCGAACCAACCTCCCAACCAAACAAGGACAGAAGTTGGCCCGTCATGTCCTGACATTCTGATCATCCCAGTTAGGTAACAGAGTAGTACAGTACACAAACAAATCATCTTGAACGGCCAATCAACTCCTATGGCTTGCTATTGTGAGTCCCAAGTTATCCTGGAATTATGCAATTAGGGATTCCTCAGTTCTTACTATGTGCAAGCAAGGCTAGTCTATCCAGTGAATCATGTGCGCCATGCATGAATTAGACGAGTCCCAGCAGGACGCCCGTCATCAATATACAATATACAATAATAATATAAGAAGATACTATTCCCTGCCTGTGTGGCAGGTTTACAGTATCTGTGGGAACCAGCCGGCCCGTCGGGTACTACTCGTCCCAAAGGAGCTGCCATGTAAGAACTCGGGAATCCATTCTCTCCATGCAATCATTATTTTATTTAGCTTAATAGTCCCAATGTTGAGTGAAATCCTATGCCATGGATCATGGTCATTCAAATGAGTACTTTCGTACGAGGTACGATATGCACAACTCTACAACGATACCAGTGCGGTTAGGTTGCAGGTCTTACATAGCATAATGCAACAACCAAATCTAACCACGGTAATCATGCCTTGACCATAAAGTACACATGCTTCTTTTATAGAAAATAAATAAGTAAATAAATAAATAAATAGATTGAAGCCTGCATGTGCATGTATGTCAATATTCGGGATCAGCCAGTCGATTACAATAGTTCATAACATGAACATGTCTCATTCATTTAATTTAATAAGACGACTAGCCAGCCTCTTAGTCCCAACTAGGAACGCATGATCAATTTAGTCAAGATAACCATCATTATCAATGGTGACAAGGCATGAAAGTCAATTAGCATTAAAAGGGGGTCGAGTCTATAACTCTCATGGTCAAGTCCCAGTCATACTGGGCATCCCAAAAATCAATTGGGACACAAGGCACATTCCATTTAACAATATTATCATATCATGATTTTATCGAGTTTATGTCAAAAAGGCGTAAGGATATAAAATGGACGTTAAATATCTAATAAAATATCAATATACAGGGCTATAGAAGATCCAGGGTAAGTAGGGTCAGGTCTAGTTGCGCCTAAACACTCAAGTCAGACTACGCTCAAGTCAGCGTACGCTCAGGTCAAGCTACGCTCAAGTCAAGCAGCGTATGGACTCCATACGACCCCTAGTCACCCAAGTGAGCATATGCAAGACATACGCTCCCAAAAAGGCAGCGTATGAATCCCATACGACTCCTCACTATCCAAGTGAGCGTATGCAAGTCATACGCTCCCAAAAAGGCAGCGTATGGACTCCATACGACTCCTGACCATTCAAGTCAGCGTATGCAAGTCATACGCTCCAAAAAGGCAGCGTATGGACTTCATACGACTCCTGACCATTCAAGTCAGCGTATGCAAGTCATACGCTCCAAAAAGGCAGCGTATGGACTCCATACGACTCCTGACCATTCAAGTCAGCGTATGCAAGTCATACGCTCCAAAAAGGCAGCGTATGGACTCCATACGACATACGCTTCCAAAAGGTAGCGTATGCAAGACACACGCTTCCTAAAAAGGTAGCGTATGGACTCCATACTGTGCTGCGCTAAAGAGTGCGCACAGCTCAGTTGACGCAAGCTAAAAAGCTAGCGTACACTGCTCACTGTCTTCTCCAAACAACAAGAACTCCATGGTTGCACCCCAAAGCTTCAAAAGTCCATAACTTGGTCAAAACAAGTCCAAATCCAACTTTCCAAAGGTCAAAATTGGGTAGAATAAAACTCTCTACAACATAGAACCATCAAAACTTAAAAACAAAGAAGTTTGATAGATCAAGACCACCAAAATCCGAAAATAACTTATTTCTAGATCTACAAAAATTAAGACTTCGAAATAAAAAATGCCAAGTTCTAAACTCTCTTAGGATCACGAGAGGAAGATAAATGAACTATAAAAACATGGGTTCTCATGTGGAGCAAGTTGTACTTGCCTACGGTTTGGTAGGTGGAGAGAGTAATGAAGAAGAAGAAGAGGAGTAATGGTGAGAATGTGAGTTTATGAGGAGAGAGAAAGAGATGGGTGCTTTAAATAGAAAAGGGGTGGTAGGTAGGAGTTGGGCCGGGTCCAACGGGTCGGGTTGTAGGGGATCCAACCAAGGCTAACCCGAACCCAAAGCCTAGCTAAAGCAGAGAATAAAAGCAGGAAATAAAGTACAGAAATAAAATTACAGAAATATAATTGCAGGAAATAAATTAACATAAAAATTTAAAGAGCAGATTAATTGATTAACATAAAATTAAAGGAATTTAAATACAGGATAATACATGATAAATATTAAATAAATACATGATAAATACTAAATAAATACACATGAGTTGGACATGTATAAAAATACGTATTCTGGGAACGGGGAGTGACATCTCTACCCTCCTTAGAAAAATTTCGTCCTCGGAATTTCAAACCCAAGCAGGACAGAAATATCGGGGCTAAGCTAATCTAAGTACAAGCAATTCAATCAAGTAATCATTTTACAATGTCCATAGCAAGTAACATATCTATACTTAACAATCTACGGTATCAAGTAATTCTACCCATAAGGTGATAAGCATGAGGAATCAAGACAATCAAGGTACACAGAAAAAGATATACCTTGTGAGTCAAACAGGTGTGGATACCATGATCGGATATCATCCTCACGTTCCCACGTTGACTCTCCCAAAGAGTGATGACCCCAAGCAACCCGGACAAGGTTAATTGTTCGGTTCTTGAGTATCTTCTCTCTTCGGTCCAAGATGGACACAGGCTGCTCGTTGGTACCAACAACCAGTTCTGAATGATCGAGGATATGGCTGGGGTCCGATACATACCTTCGCAATTGAGATACATGAAACACGTCATGCACCTCTCGTAACGAAGGTGGAAGGGATAAACGATAAGCAACATCGCCTACCCTATCAAGAATAACAAATGGGCCCACGTACCGTGGACTCAACTTTCCGCGAACGCCAAATCTAATGACCCCACGGGTAGGTGAGATCCGCAAGAACACGTGGTCCCCAATAGAAAACTCTAGCGGCCTACGATGCTGGTCCGCCCAATGACGATGCCGATCCTGCGCAACACGAAGTCGCTCTCTAATTCCCTTAATCACTTCAACCGTCTGGATAATCATTTCTGGGCCTAGCATCTTCCTCTCTCCGATATTATCCCATGCAAGCGGTGACCTGCACTTCTTACCATATAGTGCCTCAAATGGTGCCATCTGGATACTGGCATTATAACTGTTGTTGCATGAGAACTCGACCAAGTGCAGGTAGCTTTCCTAAGATCCTCCAAAATCCAGAGTGCAAGCTCGCAACATATCTTCCAAGGTCTGAATTGTCCTTTCTGACTGCCCGTCCGTCTGTGGGTGGTAAGCCGTGCTAAATCTTAACTTTGTACCCAGACTATGATGCAAGCTCTTCCAGAAATATGATGTAAAGTGGGTATCTCTGTCTGACACAATACTGACAGGGACTCCATGCTGCCTGACTATCTGTTGCATATACAACTCTGCCAACTTTTCTGTAGATTGTCCTACTCTGAAAGGAAGAAAGTGTGCTACCTTTGTAAGCCGATCTACTATCACCCAAATATCATCTTTACCACTTGGTGATCTCGGTAAACCGGTCACAAAGTCTATTGTAATATGCTCCCATTTCCATTCCGGGATGGGAAGCGGTTGCAATAATCCAGCTGGCCTCTGCTGTTCTGCCTTTACCTGCTGACATATCAAGCAACAGAAAACAAATCTAGCTATCTCCCTCTTCATTCCATTCCACCAGAAGTGCTGCTTGATATCTTGGTACATCTTGGTCCCTCCAGGATGTATAGAATACTGAGAACTGTGAGCTTCTGCCATAACTTCATGTCTGATATCTCCACTAGGCACACATAGACGTGATCCAAACCTAAGTGTACCGTCTTCATGAATTTGTATCTCTTTCCTGAGCCCTGACTCACATTCTGCCCTAAGCTTCTGAATCCTTGGGTCCTGTGCCTGAGCTGCCTTGATCCTGCCTACCAAGTCGGATTGAACTTGTAGACTTGCCAGAATTCCTATATCATTAGGAAGTATAACTTCGATGCCCATCTCCTGAAGGTCTTCTAAGATGTGCTTCTGCGTTGTTAACATAAATGCGCCGCCTCTTCTGCTAAGAGCGTCTGCTACCACATTAGCCTTGCCTGGATGATACTGAAGCTCCACGTCATAATCCTTGATCAGCTCTAACCATCTTCTCTGCCTCATGTTCAGCTCCTTCTGAGTAAAGATGTACTTCAGACTTTTGTCGTCTGTGTACATGTCTACTCGGTCACCATATAAGTAATGCCTCCATAGCTTCAAAGCAAATACTACTGCCGCCAACTCTAAATCATGAGTTGGATAATTCTTCTCGTGGTCCCGAAGCTGCCTAGATGCATACGCTATCACCTTCCCGCGCTGCATGAGGACACATCCAAGTCCTTTACCTGACGCATCACAATATACCGTAAAACCTCCGGGTCCAACTGGCAATGTAAGAATAGGCACTGATATCAACTTCTGCTTCAAATTCTCAAACGATGATTGGCATTCTGCCGACCAAACGAATGGCACATCCTTCCGTGTCAAGCGGGTCATGGGTGCTGAGAGTCTTGCAAAATCTGACACAAATCTTCTGTAATATCCTGCCAATCCCAAGAAACTCCGTACATCAGCTACGGTCTTGGGTACTGGCCAACTCTCTACTGCTTCTACCTTCTTGGGATCTACTGCTACTCCAGCTCCTGATACAATATGACCCAAAAATGAAATGTGGTTCATCCAGAACTCACACTTGCTGAGCTTGGCATACAACTGGTTCTCTCTCAGAACCTGCAACACTTTCCTGAGGTGGTCTTCATGCTCCTCTTCACTAGTAGAGTACACAAGAATGTCGTCGAGAAATACCACGACAAACTGATCTAAATACGGCATAAAGATGTGGTTCATCAAATCCATGAATATTGCTGGAGCATTGGTCAAACCAAATGGCATTACCAAGAATTCATAATGCCCATACTTCGACCTGAATGCTGTCTTAGGAATGTCTTCCTTCCGAACCCTCACCTGATGGTACCCTGAACGAAGATCTATCTTGGAGAAGACTCTGGCCCTGCTCAACTGATCAAATAAGTCGTCGATCCTGGGTAGTAGGTACTTATTCTTTACTGTTGCCGCGTTAAGCTTCCTGTAGTCGATACACAATCTGGATGATCCATCCTTCTTCCCCACAAGTACCACTGGTGCTGCCCATGGTGATATGCTAGCTTGGATAAACTTCTTCTCCTTCAGTTCCTCTATGTGCTGATATACCTTGGCCTGCTCCGAATCCGCCATTCTGTAAACCCGATCTGATATCGGTTTAGTCCCAGGTGCCAATTCTATACTGAACTCAATATCTCTAACCGGTGGTAGACCTGGAAGTTCTTCGAGAAATACGTCTAAAAATTCTTCAACTACCTTCGGAACCTGAACTTCTTCCATTGCTGTTATTACTCCCTGCTCTTGCTGAGTTGCCTCTGATCTGACTAAGGTAAATTTCTTCATGCCTGGAATATCAAAAGATATACTCCCACTACGACAATCTATTGTCGCATGACTGTCTTTCAGCCAGTCCATGCCTAAGATAACGTCAAAATTTCCAACAGAAAATTCTATCAACTGGGCGGGTAAGGAATGCCCGTAAACTATAATACTACACGCTAGAATAACTCTACTAACTCCTACGAGCCCATTGCCGGTGAGTATATTCAACCTCCCTGGCAATGCCTCGAACTCCATTCCTAGCCGTGTCGTAAATTGTACAGATATAAATGAGTGGGATGCTCCCGAATCAAACAATGCTACTACGGGATATGAGGCGACAAGAATGTTACCTGCCACAACATCTCTCGATGCTAATGCCTCTTCCAAGGACAGAGTGAATGCCTGTCCTCGACCTCCTTGTTGGTTCCCATGTTGCGGCCTAGCCTGGTGCTGCTGCTGGCCCCTGCCTTGATGATGCTGGGGTGGTCTATACTGGTGTTGCTGCATCGGCGGTCCCTGCTGCCAAAACATCTGAGCCTGCGACATTAACGGGCGCTGTGCCAACGGTCTCACTGCTACCACTGGTCCTCGATACTGTCCTGCTCCTGGTGCTGGCAGAGCAGGAAACTGCTGCACTGGTCCTCCTGCCCTCGAATTCATGGGACATGTGGTAACCCGATGATCTGGATTTCCACATATCAAACACAGTCCGTTCAATGTCCGACACACATCTCTAGTGTGCCCCATCTTTCTATAATAAGCGCAGCCCGCCGGGGGTTGCTGGTTCTTCCTCTGTTGCTGTTGCTGCTGCCTGGGTGGTGGTGCTGGCCCCCGTATCGCCACATCGTAGATACGAATGCCAGGGGATGGTGCTGTTGTTCGGGGCGCTGCTCCCCCTCCCCCTTCAATCTGACTGTGGGATCTCTTCTGACCTCCAGTCCTTGCCGCAAGCCTCTGAATGGTGATTTTATGCCTTCGGATTGCCGTCAATATCTCATCAAAAGTCTGGTAATTGTGCCCCTCTATCAATTGCAAGAGCTCAAGATGAAACCCTTGCTGGAACCTCATCGCCCTCTGGCGCTCCGTTGCTACCATCTCCGGGGCAAACCTGCTCAATCTGCAGAACTCCGCTGCATAAGCATCTACAGTCTTGCCAGCCTGTCTGAGGTTGATAAACTTCTGTTGTAGCTCAAACTGCGCCACAACTCCATAGTACTTTGTCTTGAACCTTGCAGTAAAATCGTCCCACGCAACAGGACGTCTGATGCCTACTTCCTCTGCTTCCCACCAATCACGTGCGAGATCCTGAAGTAACAACTTCACTAGATCCAAACGTTCTTCTGCCGGCACCTTAGCGGCTGTCAGAATAGCCTCGATATTCTTATGCCATGCATCTGCTGAGATGGCATCCTCCGTGCCCTCGAAACGGTGGGGGTTGTACTTGCAAAACCGGGCTGACGCTCCTGAATCTGTCCTTGCCCCTCTTTCCAAAGCTGTCTGCAATCCTTGGTTGAGTAGTACATTCTGCTCTTGCAACTGAGCATGCATGCGCTGCTGAGCTAACATCTGGTGTTGCTGAGTAGCCATCATCCCTCTCATGATCTCCAGAAGGGCTGGTGTATCCAATTCCACAGGGGTAGGTAGAACTATTTGTGGTGTTGGAACCTCCGGATACCGCGGTCCAACCGCTGGTTCTACTATCACTTCTTCTTGGATAGTCTCTTGAGTTAGTACCGGCTCTTGTTGCTGACCAACATGGTCAGGTTGTCCATGTTGCTGTCCATGTTGTTGCTGTCCAGCTCTGACAGGTGCGGACGAGGTGCCCCTAAGAAAAGGGACAAGAGAACAATCAAATGACCGGACAGGGAAGATCAATAAAGTCAAAGGATACTGGAATGTCAAGCTGGTATTGAGAGTAACGAATCATGAGATCAAGAGGGAACATGTGTGATTGAGACATCCTATAGATCAAAACACCCCACAAGTCTGAAATCAGACCTGCATGGGCCGCCACTAAAACCTTGTCACGCCCCAGAACCAGAATACTGGAGAGCGGGGGAATGACTCAGCCAGCTACGTATTACGGGTAGATGAATACCGTATAATACGATCAATGCTGTCTAAAAGACGAGGGGGTGCATACTACATGAAAGTCTCACTATGGTCACTTCACATCTATTGTCTCAATCATTCAAACAAGAAACAGTAATAGAGAACATGTGAGATAAAGCAGTAAGGCGTCCCAAACGCTCTGTCAAAATATTCTTGATATCTGGCTTTACAAAACATAGCCAGATTAATGTAGCAAAAGTATACACAATTGTTATCAGCTGCAGTCTGACTTTAATTACAATTATGTAAAAGTAAGTACTAGACAATCCGACTAACATGTCGGTGCCAAACGGCTAAGTATAAAGTAAGTGACAAAACGAGCGGTAAAGTAAGAAACCCACTCGAGTCCTCCTGCGATCATCCTTCTAGTGTTGACCATCTTGGAGGTAGAAGTAAGCTGGATCCTCGGGGACCGGCTCTAAATCTGGCCATGCAAAACCAGAGAGGTTAGGCCTCTAATAGCAAGTACCACAAGGAAGCACGACATGAGAACTAAAACCAGTAAGTAAGAGAATATAATAATAGATCTCTGCTTTCCACTAGGATTCATATCACATCACGACACTTCGAACCAACCTCCCAACCAAACAAGGACAGAAGTTGGCCCGTCATGTCCTGACATTCTGATCATCCCAGTTAGGTAACAGAGTAGTACAGTACACAAATAAATCATCTTGAACGGCCAATCAACTCCTATGGCTTGCTATTGTGAGTCCCAAGTTATCCTGGAATTATGCAATTAGGGATTCCTCAGTTCTTACTATGTGCAAGCAAGGCTAGTCTATCCAGTGAATCATGTGCGCCATGTATGAATTAGACGAGTCCCAGCAGGATGCCCGTCATCAATATACAATATACAATAATAATATAAGAAGATACTGTTCCCTGCCCGTGTGGCAGGTTTACAGTATCTGTGGGAACCAGCCGGCCCGTCGGGTACTACTTGTCCCAAAGGAGCTGCCATGTAAGAACTCGGGAATCCATTCTCTCCATGCAATCATTATTTTATTTAGCTTAATAGTCCCTATGTTGAGTGAAATCCCATGCCGTGGATCATGGTCATTCAAATGAGTACTTTCGTACGAGGTACAATATGCACAACTCTACAACGATACCAGTGCGGTTAGGTTGCAGGTCTTACATAGCGTAATGCAACAACCAAATCTAACCACGGTAATCATGCCTTGACCATAAAGTACACATGCTTCTTTTATAGAAAATAAATAAGTAAATAAATAAATAAATAGATTGAAACCTGCATGTACATGTATGTCAATATTCGGGATCAGCCAGTCGATTACAATAGTTCATAACATGAACATGTCTCATTCATTTAATTTAATAAGACGACTAGCCAGCCTCTTAGTCCCAACTAGGAACGCATGATCAATTTAGTCAAGATAACCATCATTATCAATGGTGACAAGGCATGAAAGTCAATTAGCATTAAAAGGGGGTCGAGTCTATAACTCTCATGGTCAAGTCCCAGTCATACTGGGCATCCCAAAAATCAATCGGGACACAAGGCACATTCCATTTAACAATATTATCATATCATGATTTTATCGAGTTTATGTCAAAAAGGCGTAAGGATATAAAATGGACGTTAAATATCTAATAAAATATCAATATACAGGGCTATAGAAGATCCAGGGTAAGTAGGGTCAGGTCTAGTTGCGCCTAAACACTCAAGTCAGACTACGCTCAAGTCAGCGTACGCTCAGGTCAAGCTACGCTCAAGTCAAGCAGCGTATGGACTCCATACGACCCCTAGTCACCCAAGTGAGCGTATGCAAGACATACGCTCCCAAAAAGGCAGCGTATGAACCCCATACGACTCCTCACTATCCAAGTGAGCGTATGCAAGTCATACGCTCCCAAAAAGGCAGCGTATGGACTCCATACGACTCCTGACCATTCAAGTCAGCGTATGCAAGTCATACGCTCCAAAAAGGCAGCGTATGGACTTCATACGACTCCTGACCATTCAAGTCAGCGTATGCAAGTCATACGCTCCAAAAAGGCAGCGTATGGACTCCATACGACTCCTGACCATTCAAGTCAGCGTATGCAAGTCATACGCTCCAAAAAGGCAGCGTATGGACTCCATACGACATACGCTTCCAAAAGGTAGCGTATGCAAGACACACGCTTCATAAAAAGGTAGCATATGGACTCCATACTGTGCTGCACTAAAGAGCGCGCACAGCTCAGTTGACGCAAGCTAAAAAGCTAGCGTACACTGCTCACTGTCTTCTCCAAACAGCAAGAACTCCATGGTTGCACCCCAAAGCTTCAAAAGTCCATAACTTGGTCAAAACAAGTCCAAATTCAACTTTCCAAAGGTCAAAATTGGGTAGAATAAAACTCTCTACAACATAGAACCATCAAAACTTGAAAACAAAGAAGTTTGATAGATCAAGACCACCAAAATCCAAAAATAACTTATTTCTAGATCTACAAAAATTAAGACTTCGAAATAAAAAATGTCAAGTTCTAAACTCTCTTAGGATCACGAGAGGAAGATAAATGAACTATAAAAACATGGGTTCTCATGTGGAGCAAGTTGTACTTGCCTACGGTTTGGTAGGTGGAGAGAGTAATGAAGAAGAAGAAGAGGAGTAATGGTGAGAATGTGAGTTTATGAGGAGAGAGAAAGAGATGGGTGCTTTAAATAGAAAAGGGGTGGTAGGTGGGAGTTGGGCCGGGTCCAACGGGTCGGGTTGTAGGGGATCCAACCAAGGCTAACCCGAACCCAAAGCCTAGCTAAAGCAGAGAATAAAAGCAGGAAATAAAGTGCAGAAATAAAATTACAGAAATATAATTGCAGGAAATAAATTAACATAAAAATTTAAAGAGCAGATTAATTGATTAACATAAAATTAAAGAAATTTAAATACAGGATAATACATGATAAATATTAAATAAATACATGATAAATATTAAATAAATACACATGAGTTGGACATGTATAAAAATACGCATTCTGGGAACGGGAAGTGACAGATGACTTGATCGAGGAAATTGATACGGATCGTATACGAAAAGTTAGCACGATAGGTAGATAGCGTGCACGAAAAGTTGAATTGTAAAGTTACGCAAATGACTCTATGGATTGGATCGAATGTTAGTCGATGATTGAGTTAGCAAGGAATGATGTGATTCGAAGAAAAATATTGGTCGATGACTTAAGATAAAACGAATGAACAATACGTGAAATTGGTTTGAGGAAATTGATATTGTGAATGATTCGAGGGATAATGATCGAACTTGAATTGAATGTCGAAGAGATTATCCAGTCGGACGATAGCATCATTTGTACGACTCAGAACTTGTTGCAAAGGAAGATTGTCAGGTTATGCATGTCATCGATGGTATTGAGACGTATCAAAGATCGATATGCGATAACTCGGGAGTACTTTGACTCGACAAAAGACGATCGTGCAAGTGTTATTGTTCGGTTGGATGCTATACTTTGGATTTTGATTGAGATGAATGCCAGATGAAAATAAAAGTCTCTTGATGGTTACGTGGATAACCACAGCGTAGACATTCTTATCTTACGCGAGTGCAACTCTAGCCTCGCACATGCATTGCGTCAGATTTGGGGCGATCGTTCCGTGTGAGCGCTGACATGGTGATTCATGTCGCGGGAATGATCGAACTCAGAAAATCAGGACACGGCAACTTTGATTGTCTCGACTTGTCGGTTTGATGCGAAGGAAAATTTAAGGATGTTAGGACTTGCGATTGATGAATGAAATAAACTTGAGGATTGAGTAGATCCAATCCGTGCATCAAGAATGAATTAGTCTAGACATGAACAAGAGTAACGTCCCGATGAGGATGACTATCCCGCGGGAGCGTGCATGGTGATTCATGCCCACCGTGGATAATCTGACTCGCGTGAGATCGGGGCACAACGCATTGTTAAGTCAGATGATCTTGTGATCGATTACGTAAATTGGGATAAATGACTTAGGGAGGATGAAATGTAAATTATGGTTTAGCAACAAATTGCGTCATAGCGTGCCTGAATTGAGAAAGATTGATAGGTAGATTATGTCGAACGTATTCAAAGAGATAGACTATGCAAAGATGGTTTGTTGAACGGGCGATATTGATATGTCGTGGATTGGTTGAAACGTGAGTTATCGTAGGATGGCTTTGCTGAACGACTCAGACCCCGTGCGACGAACGTTGGGATGTGTGTAGAAAATCGATGCTCGAAGTTTAGAAATCGGAGTGATACAAGCTTGGGTAGAAAACCCCGTACTATCAACTTGGTTTGACCTTAGGATGGGGTCAGTGTTGATATTGTTGTTTGGGAACTATGATTCCAATACTGACGGATTGACTATAGCCTAAAAGACATAGCCTAGCGGTTAGGCAGACGTTCCGGTGTAGAGCGATAGGAATTGTGGAGGCACCACTCGCGAGTATCGGTTGACATGCATGTATATCAGGGACGCTTGAATATGTGCACGATCCGACTCGAGTGGTGGTGGCAAAATTCTCTATCACGAGGATTGGCTGAAATGTATGTATTTTGGGGACGCCTAGAATATGTGCACGATCCAACTAAGTGATACGTTGAATCAAGTAAGACTTGAGGAACGGGGAAGTGTCGAGGATTTTAAGATCGTAAGTTTTGAAGAAAAGATTAAGGGTAGCACGAGCGTGGCTTGGATTTAGAAAATGCATAGGCGTAGTGTGTGCGAGAGTTCTTGAATGTTGAATAAGTGATAAGTCGATAAGTGTACTTAGTTAGTTTTGAGGACGAAACTTTTTTTGAGTGGTGTATGATGTAGTGCCCCGTCCCGCTCAGTCAATCGGAGGAATCAAAACGCCAACGGCGTTCGGACTTAGCCTTGCAACGGCTGCTCGAAGACATAGCTTGGTCGAGGCGACCGCTCGCTCAGGTGGGGTAGTTTCGGTGAACTTGCCTCATCTTAGCCTTCACATAATAAATTGCATGTTTTTAACTTGCACAAGTAGGCTTGATAATAAAAGAGACAAATCCACATAGCTAAAGGGAATAATTCCGACAAGTCGAATTGAGTTAGAATATGGAAAGGTCCAACGGTTGGCTTAGAGTCGGTGCACAGCGTGCTTTGAAAATTACACTCGGTCCTTCGTCCCGTGGCTTGGGAGAAGGAAAGTTGGTCTTCGGTACAAAAGCTAAGATTTAGCCTAAGTCATAGGCGTCGCCCGCATAAACGCTTGAAAAAGCGTGCACGGTTCCACTGCGCAAGGTTTGGCATATCCTTTGCTCGTCCCTCGGGTCAAGTTGTAGGCTTGAGTAAGTTAGGCAAAGTTATGCCGGTCGACCTAAGTCATTCCAAGTGCTGTCCCGCTCATTCTGCGGTTGTCAAATTAAATAGTCCCATGATCTCAAGGCCCGTCGACTTGGGCAGGAGTGTTACGTAGAACACGGTTGGCTTAAGGCACAATGTACGGACTTAGTGTTTAAGGCATGAGCCACGGTTGTTTCAAAGTGAGTTTAGAAAAAGGGCCATCAAATAGTCATTTCTAAGTTGAGTAAAAAGGATATCGCATCAAGGGAGAAGGCTCGCGATCGTGGGTCGTCGAGGGATCTCAATGAGTATCAAGGGAGAAGGCTCGCGACCGTGGGTCGTCGAGGTATCTCAAGGATAGAAGTCTTGAACATGGTTTTGAAAGAGAGAGTAATACTGAAAGAATGATGACTGTGTGAGACGTCAGTTTGAGTCGAGTCTTGCATGGTCATGGACAACTTGTCGACAAGGGCGATGTTTCCTCGAGCGGCAACCCTGGGCCATGGGACCGACTCGGCCTAGGAGGAAATATAGTATAGTTGTGCATAAGGTTTAAGCACAGGGTTAAAGCGGGGGCTTACAACGGATGCTGGCTATTTGCGTTGGAAGGTCCCCGATTTAACAAAAAGCTATACGTCTCAGGATAGCTTGTGATGCTAGTGGCCAAGTTCATATAGATGTCGGAAGATAGCGGCTATTCGCGTGTATGCCTTTGGATTGAGTCGAGTTGAATGTGTGTACAAGTTGGAACACAAAGTTTGGGCCTAAGATTTGGCTTCAACATAGGCGTCGTGCTTCGGCATGAGACGTGGCGTCGAGTCTCAAGTGTTGACATGTGAGTTGTATAAGTTGCGTTTGAGTTGTTCGAGTTTAAGTCGGGAATCGCCGCAAGGCAAGTTGGTTAAGTGACACTAAGTTCACAAGTCTCGATTGGGTCAGTTGGTGATCAAAGTAGCAAGGGCCGCGATGCGGCGATATGGTTAAGTCTCACTGAGTTGCGAGGCACGGCCTCAACAAGGGTTTGTAGCACGGTCACATGGAAATAGAGCCTCATCGCGTAGTTGCGTCTCTGATTTTAAGCCGTAAGGCAAACACGACTCGATAGGTTAACGTTGTTGGCACGAGAAGGGTCCTGAGGCATGGTATGAGTTAACGTTGTCGTTGCAAGCACGGATCAATGGTCTAAAGACACAAAATAGGCAAGACGTCGGTTATAAAACTGATCCTAAGACAAGACTAGAAAGACAATTGATAAGAAGTGACTATGTTGCACAAAGTAAATCAAAAGTGTTGGGTTTGTATGGGTGGGCGAGGAGCTCATTCCACCCGTACAGTTGAGTACTGACACCCATATAGTTTTTATGTGCAGGCACAGGTAGAAGCTCGTGGCACGGAGCTCGCTTGGATGCGTCGAGGCACGAAGTTCTTTGGCGATTCGAAGCGTGCGGCCGCATGGAGTAAAGACTTATACGGGACATAATGTATGGACGTCGCCTTCCAAAGCTTCCGCTGAATCAAGACTTGAAATCGAGAGATGAGAGAGAGCTGAGTGACTTGTAAATGTGAGATGAGTGAGCTTGAGTGATTGTAATATTTGGCCTTGCGCCCCATTGTAACCTTTGTTTCAATATCAATAAAAGAGTATTTTTGCAATGACTTGTGTTTTGCTTCAAATTCTGCTGCTATTATTCAATGTCTCTGTATGGGACTTCTGTACGACGACCCCGTCGCAGCCGCTGAAAACGGCCGTTATGAAACCCGCCTTGCACGAGCGCAATCTAGGCTCGTGCGGCATCACGCCTTAGCGAGGACGATCGCTCCTGTGGGAGCGGGGCGTGACACAATATGCATCGAGAAGGATAGTCCGAAGCGATAGCCCGAGCCTCATCCTCAGGAGCCAGAAATCAGAAAAGATGCCAAGAGATGACATCTGTTGCAAGAGTTGGTTTTGTATATAAAGGGATGTAATGTATGGAAACGGGATCATTGTAATCTGTAAAGTTTGAGAGAATGTAACATTGTATCAGAAAGAATAGAGAGCTTATAATCTGTTCAAATGAAATCAATATAGAGAATTATTTTTTGTTACCATTGTGTTCAATGGTTGTATTCTGAATTATGTCCGCTGCTGCTTCAATTATCTGCGATACGTTCCGCTGCGTATTGTCAATCTTATCTATCTTGTCTTGCTCTAGGTCTTGGCCTTGTGCAAGCGCAACTTAGGCTTGTACGATATCACGTCTTAGCGAGGACGAACGGTCCCAAAGAGTCCGAAGCGAGGACGAAAGGACTCTGCGGGATCGGGGCGTAACAATTATTAAGTATAAAACAGTGTTGTGGAAGTGACACGTGTTGGTGTGTCGTGGTTACGATGCATGTATAGTATCATTGGGGGGAGGGAACAGCTACTAGCGTAGGGGCTATATTTACTTTTTACACATTTGTGGGCCGATAGTGACTCTTATGAACACTACCTTCTGTCCCGGGGCCGATAGCGACTCTGATGGGCGCTACTTACTGCCCATGGCCGATAGTGACTCGGATGAGTGCTACCTACTGCCACTCTTTATTTACTATGCTGATCCTACAGTCCCTGCGTAGAACGTTGTCCTCAAAGTGCATATCACATAGATGGTTAGGGACCCAGTTGTGTTGTAGTTTATAACAATTACATTTGCAGTTATAAATGGCATGTTCTTCATGTATCTTGTTACGTTCCTCTGAGGACCTGGTGATCTCTCCAGGTGTGTGTTTCATGATTCTTGCAGGTGCTCTAGCTAAGGCCATGTCTTCCCTCCTTCCCCCGCGATGATTGCTCTTGGCCTCGTCATTTGCTTCGCTCAACCAAATCAGATATTTGTATATTTCTTTCTTATTTAAACTTGTTGGTAGTAGATTTGTCTCCGCCCAACGTTTGTACAAATGACTATTTGATTATATCATTAAAACTTTGTATTTGTGGATGAGATTTAGTTTGAGCATGGCTTTCTACATTTTACAGCTTATGTATACATACGAGCCTTTCATTTACTCGTATGTATATGGTTGACATGATACATATCTAGTCCCAAGTATTTTGGGACTGGGGCGTTACATGCTCAAATGAAGATCACAAGGAAACCCTTTCCTCGGATTTATCGAAGTACAGATCTTCTGGAGTTGGTACACTCCGATATCTGTGACTTCAAACAATTCTCTACAAAGGTCGGGATGAAGTATTTCATAACCTTCATCGATGACTTCTCTAAGTATGCGTTCATCTACTTGCTGAAGGCTAAAGATGAAGCATTCGAGAAGTTCAAGGAGTTCAGAGCCGAAGCTGAGCGACAGACTGGACAATAACTTAAAAGAATAAGAAGTGATCGAGGTGGAGAGTACAGGTCTCATGAATTCGCATCGTTCTGCAAAGAACATGGAATTGTCAATGAGACTACGGCTCCGTACTCTCCTCAATCAAACGGAGTAGTAGAGAGGAAGAACAGAACGTTGACAGAAATGATTAACTCAATGATGTTGACTGCGGGTCTTCCAAAGTGCTACTGGGGAGAAGCTGCATTGACAGCCACTTTTATTCTAAATAGAGTACCTCATGCAACTTCAGACATTAGTACTCCTCATGAACTCTGGTTCAAGGTCAGACCTAACTTGAATGTCATTCGAGTGTGGGGGTGTCTAGCATATGTCAAGCTTCCAGATCTGAAGATTCAGAAGCTTGGGACAAGGACTACAAAGACAATCTTCTTGGGGTATGCCGAGAAGAGTGATGCTCAAAGATTTTTTGATATTGAGTCAAGTCATATCATTGAATCTCGCGACATAGAATATTTTGAAGACAAATTTACAAGGCACAAGAATATTGTTCTTGCGGATATACCGGAGAACAATGAGGGTGTACAAGAAACTGAAGTTTTCAATGAAGAAATAGTCCAAGAAGATGTTGTTGTTGAAACAACGGTTGAACCAGAACTCGCTGAGCCGTCAGCGAAGCGTATGAGGAGGCCGAAGGACTTCGGAAAAGACTTTGTCACCTATCATGTGGAAGCAGATCCGCTTACCTATGATGAGACGATGAAGTCCAGAGACGCGATTTTCTGGAAGGAGGCGATTGACAATGAAATTGATTCCATCACCTCAAATAACATTTGGGTGTTGGTTGATCTTCCTGAAGGAGCGAAACCCATTGGATGCAAATGGATCTTCAAGAAGAAGATGAAAGCAGACAGAACTATTGACAAGTTTAAGGCTAGGTTGGTAGCCAAGGGGTTTTCTCAGAAGCAAGGGATTGACTACTTTGACACGTATGCTCCAGTAGTCCGAATGACTACCATCAGAATGTTCGTTGCTCTCGCAGCAATACATAAGATGGTGATACATCCGATGGATGTGAAAACAGCTTTCCTAAATGGCGAGCTGACCGAAGAGATTTGCATGCAACAGCCAGAGGGATTTGTCGTCAAGGGTCTTGAAGACAAAGTCCCCAAGTTGGTAAAATCCTTGTACGGTCTTAAACAGGCTCCCAAGATGTGGCATAAGAAATTTAACAAGGTTATAAGGTCAAATGGCTACATGGTCAGCGAGACGGACAAGTGTGTTTACACGAAGTTCGCTGATGGAAGAGGTGTGATCGTTTGTCTGTACGTGGACGACATGCTAATCCTAGGTACGGATATGGGCTGTGTCTCGTAGACAAAGAAGTTCATCTCGAACAAGTTCAGTATGAGGGACTTGGGGAAAGCTAATATGATCTTAGGGATCAAGATCATCCAGACAGACACTGGACTAGCGCTGTCACAGTCTCATTATGTTGAGAAGATGATCACTCGTTACGGGTATCGTGATCTCTAGGGATCGATACGCCGTACATGTGTGATCTAAAGCTGAAGCCTAATTCAGGGAAAAGCGTCAGGCAGCTGGAGTATGCAAGCGTAATTAGGAGTTTGATGTATGCTACTACTGCCACAAGGCCTGATATAGCTTTCACCATGGGTATGCTGAGTCATTTCACGAGCAACCCAGGCATTGAACACTAGAAAGATGTGAAACGGGTTATGAGATATCTTAAGAAGACTCAGACATATGTACTACACTATAGCGGAGATCCGTCGGTAGTGGAAGGCTTCAGTGATGCCATGTAGTGCCCCGTCCCGCAAAGTCAATCGGAGGAATCGAAACGCCGATGGCGTTCGGACTTAGCCTTGCAACGGCTTGCTTGGAGATATCGCTCAGGTGGGTAGTTTCGGTGAACTTGCCTCATCTTTGCCTTCATATAATAAATCGTGTTTTCAACTTGCACAAGTAGGCTTAATAATAAAAGAGATGAATCCACATAGCTAAGGGAATAATCCCGACGGGTCAAAATGAGTTAGAACATGGAAAACGTCCCACAGTCGGCTTAGAGTTGGTGCACGGCGTGCTTTGAAAATGACACTCGGTCCTTCGTCCCGTGGCTTGGGAGAAGAAAAGTTGGTCTCTTTGACACAAAACTATGAACTTGCCTAAGTCATAGGCGTCGCCCGCATAAACGCTTGATAAAGCGTGCACGGTTCCACTGCGCAAGGCTTGGCATAGCCTTTGCTCGTCCCTCGGGTTAAGTTGTAGGCTTGAGTAAGTTAGGCAAAGTTATGCCGGTCGACCTAAGTCATTCCAAGTAACTGTCCCGCTCATTCTGCGGTTGTCAAGTTAAATAGTCCCACGATTCCAAGGCCCGTCATATGAAATATGACTTGGGCGATAGTATCGCGTAGAACACGAGTCGGTTTAAGGCACGAGCCACGGTTGGTTCAAAGAAAAGTTAGCCACGGTCTGTTGATACTTAAGGAATACGTTATGTTCAAGTTAAGTTGGAAGGCTAGGCAGTAGCTGTTCCCTGAGTTCAAAGAACGTTAAGTCTAAGCGATGGTTAGTCGCCGAGAGGAAATATGTCGGGACTGTGGTTCAGTCGCCGAGGCAACCCTGATTTGGGCTCTGCGAAAGAAGTGGAAAAAGTGGAAAAAGTAAAACAAAGAAACTAAGTGATGATGATGAGACCATGCATTACGTTAAGTCTAGAAGTTAGTGTAGGCGCGTGGTCATGGACAACTTGTCGACAAGGGCGATGGTTTCTTCGAGCGGCAGCCCTGGACCATGGGCACCGACTCGGCCTAGGAAGAAACAGGTTATAGCCGAGCTGGGTATGAAGCAACCGGTAGGTCGGGGACTTGCATCGAGGATTGCAACCGGCGGTGCAAGGGTCCCGAATGCCAGGCTATGTCCACTATGGCTAGTTAATGCCAGTGACCTTTCATATAGATGTGTCGGCACGGGCGGCAATCTGCGTGTGTGCCTTTGGATTGAGTTGAGTTGGATATGTATGAAGTTAGAGAACACAAGGTCTGGGCCTAAGATTTGGCTATAACGAAGGTGGCGTGCTTCGGCACGAGATGCGGCGTCGAGTGTTAAGTTGTTGGCATAGAGTTGCATGAGATAGGCTTGAGTTGTTGCGAGTTAAGTCGAGAAGGGCCGTAGGGCAAGTTGTTGAAGTTACGTTTAGTTGCTGGGTACGACCTCCAAATATGAGGCACGACCGCGTTGTCACAACACAAGTGTAGGCGAGACTAAGCGAGGAGGCACTGCCTCGGAGATATTGAAGCACGAATCGAGTTCATGGCACGACCGAGTCGTTACGTCCCAGAGTTTGGCACGAAAGACAAGTATAAGTCGGTGCATCGACAATGCAAGCACGAGAAAGGTCTAGAGGCAAGGAAATGGAGTCCTTCGTGTAGTTGCGTCTCTGATTATGGCCGTAAGGCAAACACGACTTGATAGGTTAACGTTATTGGCACGAGAAGGGTCTAAGGCAAAAGTATGAGTTAACGTCGTCGTAAAAGCACGGGATGGTCCTTAGACACAAGTAATACAAAGGCGTCGGTCCTAAAACTGATCCTAAGGCAAGAATAGAAAGACAATCATAAAAGGGTTTATGTTGCACAAAGTAAATAAAACGTGTAGGTTTTGTATGGGTGGACGAGGAGCTCACTCCACCAGTACAGTTGAGTACTGACACCCACACAGTGTTTCATGTGCAAACACAGGTAGAAGCTCGTGGCGTGGAGCTCGCTTGGATGCGTCGAGGCACGGAGTTCCTTGGCGATTCGAAGCGTGCGGCCGCGTGGATTGAAGACTTATACGAGACATAATGTATGGACATCGCCTTTCGAAGCTTCCGCTGGCTCAAGCATTGTAATCGAGAGATGAGAGAGAGCAGAGTGACTTGTAAATGAGAGAAAAGTGAGTACGAGAGACTTGTAATTTGGTTCTGCGCCCAAAAATGTAATCTTGTATTCTATATCAATAAAGAGCTTCTTTTGAATGACTTGTGTTCATGTGTTCTTGTTCTTATTTCCGCTGCGTATTCAATGTATCTGCTTGGGACTTCTGTGCGACGACCCCGTCGCCGTCGATGAAATCGGCCGTTATGGAACTGGCCTTGCACGAGTGCAATCTAGACTCGTGCGGCATCACGCCTTAGCGAGGACGATCGCTCCTACGGGAGCGGGGTGTGACATGCCAGCTGGTGCTCAGAAGTGGAGAGCGAGAGGTCCACAGGTGGATACATTTTCACAATGGATGGAGCTGCTATATCGTGGAAATCGAAGAAGCAGACTATGCTCTCGCGGTCATCCATGGAATCTGAGTTCTTTGCACTTGATATCGCAGCGGAGGAAGCAAAATGGCTTCGAGACCTCATATATGATCTTCCAGTGGTTGGGGCACAAATACCGGTGATACCGATATACTGCGATAACCAGACGACTGTTGCGGTGGCATCAAATGACCTCTTCAACGGAAAGAAGAGGACTGTGCGGTTGAAGCACAGGGCAGTACACGATCTCATCAAGAGGGGTGTTATTGCAGTGATTGATGTTCGGAGTCAGGAGAACCTGACAGATCCGTTCACCAAGGGCCTCAAGCGTCAGCTGGTCGATGACACAGCTTGTAAAATGGGCTTGAAGGCATTCTGATATTGTATTATTGCAATCCTACCATAAAGTTTTATGCTATTAGTTCAAAGAAAAATCTAGTAGACATCTAGCTTTTGGTTCAAGGAAGGACCATTAATCGAAAGAATAACAGGAATAATGGATACATGTCCTATTGGGCATGGAGAGGTTACGGACCTACAACCACAGTTGTCTACTGTTTTTTCTGCAAAAAACAGATCCTGTGGAAAGGTTGGCTTAAACGCCTTAATGAGTTCTCAGGCAGAGTGAATGACTGGTGTACTTTACAGGAAGCACGGTAGCGCAGCACTACAAGAAGTAAAACTCCATGCTACTGTGGGGTGACTCCACTATGAGGTTCCCGAAAGGGGTAATGCCTCGACTGTATGAGCTAAGTAACAGCGGCGTAGCACCGTAAATAGACAGGTAGCCTAATGTTGTATGTTGAAATAAAGAGGGGAGTAGTCAGCACTACAAAGAGGAGGAGTTCCTCATGTTACAGTGGCATGACACCACGATGAGGTACCCGGTTAGGGATAAAGCCTCGGCCTTGCAAGCCATGTCGTTACGGCGTAACACCGCAAGGGAGCCTAAGGCTTCATGCTGGGTAGTTTGGCACTACAAAGAGGTGGTGGCCTCATGCTACAGTAGTATGACACTACGATGAGGTTCACGTTATAAGGTAAGTCCTTGGCTTTAAGCCATGTCATAGCGGCGTAGCACCGCAAGGGAAGCGCAAAGCCCTTCATGCCAGTCTCTTTATAATGAACTCACCTATAGTGTATGGACAGAGATCTCAGGCCGTCTCTTGAGGGTAAACTTGTAGACGCCCAAAATTATACACTGAAACCAGGCTGGCACAGGGCCTTTGATGTGCAAGCCAGAAGCACATATGACTACGTTATGTGAGTGGGAACAACTTCAGCTATGGTACAGAATTCAAGGCTTAGTCCATTCTTGTATTATAGTCTGTTGTTTAACCCATGCGGAAAGATTCAAGTCATAGCGACATCTCTCCTAATGCATGATGGACAGTCACTGTGGAGAACACTCGAACCCATATATATTGAGATATATGGGAGATTGTTGGTGCTCTTAATTCCTTGACATGTTGAGAGCTTGCTCTCAACATGTCAAGTAAAGTTTAGTCCCAAACGAAAAGTGCACCATGAGGTATCTCAACATATATACTTGTATGTGTTGTTGGGATATGCACATGGGGTGGTGACCAAAAGGAGGGAACCATTTGGGTGATTTTACTAGGAGGTAAGGGTAAGGCTCCATGGTAAAGCATTCATGTTTTTTGCTCTTGGGAAATTTATTTCCATGGGAGCTAAGTCCCATAGGGGCTTAGCGACTCGGACTCGGACTCGGACTCAGACTCGGATACGGACTCAGGCTTATGGGCCCATGAGGCGTAATGTGGCATTTTGCTGGCGTACTTTACATTTAGCATGTCAGCATCGTCGCTAGGCACATAGTGCGCTTAAGTTGCGCTCATTGTGCGATCCACTTGCGGGCCAGGTTGCGCGGCCCTGGTTGCGCGGCCAGGTTGTGCGGCTCTGGTTGCGCGGCTCTGGTTGCACGGTCAGGTACGCGTCCAGGTTGTCCGGCCAGGTGCGCGCCCAGTGGTGCGCCTAGTTGAGCACACAGGTGTGCGCCCAGTTGCGCGGGTGGCGCATGGTGCTTAGGGCACACAGGGTGCGAAGGTGGCTCAGTGCATATTTTGCGCACGGTGTGCAAGGCGCACGGGGTGCACGAGTGGCTCAACTTGCTACAGATTGTGTCTGTGCATGATCTGTGCGGTTATTGCATGTTCGGAGTGGTTTTTACCACGTCCCTAACATTGTGCAAACCGGGCAGTTGCTACTCAGGCTTATATAAGGTCTCTTCTCTCCACATGACAGACATAGAAGAGTACATAGAAAGTTAAAAAAGTTTACAAGTATTTTTTAACACAAGTAAACAGAGGCTGTGAGAGAGAAGAGAAGCTTTGCACCAGCGTTGCTTTTGCACAGGAGTCCGTGTACTATCCGAGGAGTCAGAAGAGCAGGAGTGTTCCAAAGTTCTCCGACGAACTTGCTGGTTCTTGGAAGCTATTCGTGTGGGGCGAATATAGCTTTGAGCAACGGTGATCATTCACCCCAGCAGGAGATCTTCCATCTATCGCCTGTCATCTTTGCTACTGCTAGCAATTCGGATTAGTACCTTCTTTTTAGAAGTACATCATTCGGTTGCTGTAGGAAAATCTTTTTTAACATCTTCGTTTACCAGAATCCTCCAAGGATCTCTGTTACGCGCCTTTTTTGAAGTGTTGTCTTGAAACATTGTCTTTACAATTGTTTCGCCTTCTAAGTTTTTTTATCGAAAATTGTGCCCCTGCTATAACAATTTGTTAATAGTGATTGTATTAGAGAAGAATATACAGAAATTTATCAACTGATTTAAGAAATCAGAAGGAAAAAAAAGTAGTTCATTTCTTCTGATTGATAGCAACAAACTTGGAAACTACTTTACCGACAGAGGAAAAAATAGAAGAAAATGGCCTGTTCTGCTAAGATTACAACCAAAAGTCTTACAACCGCCAAGTGGCAGTTGCCAATTGGGTCTCCTCTCTCCATGTGGAGAGGAGGGACCCAATTGACAACTACCACCCAGGCGGCTATAAGAAGATTGTAAGGTTTTATATTGTAATCCTAGGATTACTGGTTTATTTCTTCTTCTCATTTTTCAGCATTTATTACGAAAAAATTAGGACGACAATAACTCTACTCAAATGTATTTATATTTCTATTTTATCTATTAGTTTTGGATTTCCATTATGTTATTTTTATTTTGAGATACAAGGATATTATTGGAATATTATTGGAACATTGATATTTTTTTATTTCTTACACCGACCAAGCACTGATAGGGAAATCAAATAGTCTTTCTTGAAAACTCACATGAACCCTTGTGGAAAAAAAAAGGGGAATTGATTTCCCTTCCGAGAACCAAGCGGAACTTTGCTGTAGAACATATAAGATAGGCAAACTGTAATAGACCTAAGAAGCACGAACATTCCAAAATTCATGTCGTGTTCGTGTTATGTCGGATGCACCTATAAAAAACTTACACGTCGAAACAGATGTAGAATCCATGTTGCGTGTAGTGTCGTGTCTGATCCGTATTCGTGCAACATAGAGTCACAAAACCACTACAAAAATGCTAGATACTAGCTAGTCGAAGCTTACTGTAGCGAGAATTTATTGCTTTTGTAAATAAAACTTTCTAATATATCTTGAGCTTCCTTGTGTCTTTGATGCGACAATCCAACTTTTAATATCTAGTTAATAAGATAAGGTTGTCAAAAAACTCACAAAGCAAACATTCTACACAATCATAATCGGTCTCTCTTTAAGTGACCAGCCCTTTGATGAGTCACCATTTTGCTTCCTCTTAGGGGACATTTGGTGCAAGTTTTAGAGTTTTGGGAATGGATTTTGAATTCCTTATCCACGTTTGGTATATCTAGGATTAGGAATTGGAGGGGGAGGGAATATGAGGGGCTTCATATTTCCATTGTTGTGGAAAAGTAAAACCCAAACCCCCTTGAAAATAATTTTTCTTTCATGAAAATGTTGTCTGGATGGTAGTACCCTCATTTTACTTTCAAAATTTCGACTTCTATCCCAAACATATAGAAGCATTCTAAAATTAATGAAAATGGTATTTATGGAAAACTAAACAAATTAAGATTTCTCTTAGTGTCTGAATAAAACATAAAAATAAAAAATTGAATTTTTCGTACTACATATTTCCAACCTGACCAAACATGGGTATTTGAATGTTGAATTCCTTTCCTGTGGGAAAGGAATGGGAAGTGGATTCCTAGAAATACAAAAGCTTCATACAAATGCCCCCCTTAGCGACTTAGCCCGTTATCGGTTGGACACTCAAATTATGTTAGTGACTCTTTACCTCGCTAATGGCTCATGACTTCTAGGTAGTGAATTGACCCGGATTCCATTAGCGACTCATCCTCACTAATGAGGCACTTTCAAATAGTGATTTGGCTCCTTAATGAATGAAAACTTGGGTTCCCCTCAGTAACTTGTCTGTTGTATATGACTCGTATTCAATTACAGAGTACTCTGGGTGTTATCCAATGATTGAAGAAATATGGGAGGATTCAGAGCATTCGATATAGGGCTCAAAAGAAATTAGTGTTATTAACCTTGTCACTCATCATTCCAAAATAGAGAAAATTGCTCCTCGGATCTTAATGAACCAACAGTTTCAAGAATCTCAATCAAGAAAGAGAGGAAGCGGATTAATATTGTCACCTACTGTTGACCTAAATCTAAGAATTTGAACGTATGGTTCCCCTAGCTCTGATACCAATTTATTGTACGACATCGAAGCTCACATACAAATAATCTTCGGATGACGAGAATAACAAAATCCAAATTAACCGAACAATAGCAATCAAGAACACAACATGAACATGCAACTTAACATGGTTCGACGTAAATCGACTTACGTCCATGGGGTAAAGGAAAAATAACTTTATTGAATCAAATAGAAGAAACCTTACAAGGATTATATACACAATACGATAATGCAAAACCATCGGTTACGATATCTCCAACAAGCTCTCCTTCTTCTTCTCTCTAGATTTTTTTTACTAGATTTTCTTAATGGCTTCCTTAGCAAACCCTAAGAAAAGTAATTCCTTCTTGTCCAGAAACTCTCATGCAATCCTTAGCCTCCAAGCACTCAAAAGTTAGGGCATGAGACATCTTATTTATGGCTCTCTTAATATTTCAAAGCCATGAGCAATCTGGAGCGTCGAAGCTAACACTTTTGATCCAAACCATTCTTGGATCCACCAAATCACGAATCATCGATACATCAACTGTATGCCAACAATATAGTGTCGCTAGTGCGAGTGAATTTTGGACTCGCTTTGAGGAACAACTTTTAATTAATAAAATTCTTATTTAAGTTCTGAGATTTGTTCTCTGTTTTTCTTAGTCGTGGACTCGACTGTTTCATAGATTCGGAAACCCCTCGCTTGAGGTTTTCAAGTAACCTTTGTGCGGATCCCTTACAAGGCCATCCGATGAAGTTTTTGCGGCACTGCCTCGCTCTCACCAAGCAACGGTGGTCCAATTATTGTCATCACCGATCGACTTGGCCATTGCCAAGCACGAAGGTAAGCACGTTCCGCTATCACGCTGCGTCAAGTGATATCAGAGCCCCATAGATCGAGAATTCCAATTTTTTGGAAACCTTAGAATTTTTTTCTTTTTCAAAACAACAATGGCGAAACTAGTAACGTGTGAGGAGTTTGAACAACCAGTGTGTATCCTCTGGTGGCTACTGCTAGCCCCAAAGATTGAAGAACCACCGCAGCGCCACAATATCATTCGAAGCCGATGCAAGGTTAAAGACAAGCTATGTGATATTATCATTGATAATGGGTGCACAGAGAACAATGTTTCAAGAGCAATGGTAGAGAAGATGAGACTGACCAAAGACGCACATTCAGCTCCATGTAAGAATGGATGGATTCAACAGGGCCACAATATTGTCATCTCTGAGGTTTGTCGCATATCATTCTCCATCGGAAAGACCTACAAAGATAAAGCCATATTTGATATTGTCGGCATGAACTATTGCCACATCATCCTCGGTCGGTCGTGACAATTTGGCAAAAATGTCATGTACCAGGGTAGAGACAACACATATTCCTTCCTTCAAGATGGACGACTCCTCACTCTCCTTCCATTAGCACCGGATGATATTCCTAAGACCAGACCACAACTACAAAAGGGGCTTGAGCATTCCCACAACAATTGTCCACTTGGAGCACCAGTTGCCATCGTTAACTATGAAGACAAAGTCGGATGAACTCATTGCAGGTGCTGAACTGAAATCTTCAACCCCTCAAGAAGAGATGAAGATGTCGGTTTCTAATCAAGAAACAGAACTAATTGAAGAGAATGACATGATAATCTTCGGTGAAATCATTGCGGACGTTACGGAAATGAATTCTTTATGCCCTCAAAAAAAACACCCAAAAGAAGACGAGGTCCTCCCCAAAGATAACGATCAAGAACATGGTGCAGGATCTCCACAGACAATTCTGGAAAGAAATATCAGCAAAAGTTTACACGACAAACAGAGAATTTTAATGGAGTCAACCAAGACATCATTTTCATCATCCTGTTCATTGTTCTCTTATCTTGAGCGTACGACTCAGCAAGAGAATCTCTCATGTGACGGAGCATTAAAGAATCCACCAATATTGAAAGCTCCCAATGCCAATGGAAGACCTCATCGTCACAAGCCTCACAGTGGTCCACCGGACACATAGTCTAAATTTGATTGTTGGTCCCTGGATTTTCGAGATGCTGCAAAAAGTCCTACATATATCCGTTTTCTTCAAACAGCTTCAAGGCCACTTCTTTCTTTGCATGTTATCTACATAAATACCTTATTAGAGACGAAAGCTCATGGACGTGAGGTAGTGCCAAAGAAGGATGGCTTATGGCGTATATGCATCGACAATCGGACTATCAACCACATCACCATCAGCTACCATCAGATTCGGATCCGACCCGATAATGAGTGGAAGATTATTTTCAAGATCCGAGAAGTACTCTTCGAATGACACTTTATGTCCTTCGGACTTTCGAATGCGTCAATAACCTTCATGAGCATCAAGAATCATGTTTTGAAGCCATTAACAAGAAAGTTCGTAGTAATCTACTTTGACGATATCCTGATTTATAGCAAGAGTCAAGCTGATTATCTGAAGCACCTCAGGGAAGTTCTCAACCTTCTTCGAATTAAGAAATGTAGCTTACTTACTAACCAACTCATCTTCTTGGAGCAGGGGAGACTGATGTAGCGTGGATTTCAATTTCGAATCTTTTTAGGATTTTTTTTCTTTATCTTTTTTATAGAGTTGATAAGAATCTTATTTCTTTTATGACTCTATCTTTTATTGTGATAGATTTTATCTTTATTTGATTAGGATTAGGTTGTCATAAAAGTCCTATAAATATACACTTTATGTATATATTTGAGGAACAATTTTTAATCAATAAAATTCTTCTTTAAGTTCTGAGATTTATTCTCTGCTTTTTTTAGTCGTGGACTCGACTGTTCCGTGGATTCGGAAGCCCCTCGTTTGAGATTTTCAAGCAACCTTCGTACGGACCCCTCACAAGGCCATTCGTCGAAGTTTTTGCGGCACCGCTTCGCTCTCACCAAGCAACGGTGGTCCAGTTATCGTCATCACCTATCGACTTGGCCATGGTCAAGCACGAAGGTAAGCCCGTTCCGCTATCATGCTGCGTCAGTTTCGTCCTCTTCAATAGGGGGGAGGACCTAAGATTTTAAATATTGCTACTCTTTACACCTAGAATGCACAGACACAAATAAGAAACGACCGATAAGGACATGGAGACATGAACATGATACCTATTTTGGTATGTCCTAATCTATTTTGGAGTGTCCATGCTTCCGAGATTTACGCTAATATATTGTTATGCAAAATATGACTTTATCTTTTTCTCTTGTTTAGACTCTCTTCGTTTTTTTCAGATTTTGGCTCTGGAGGCAATTTATGGAGAGAATATCTGCAACTTTGATAGGAAAGAAGGACTAAGATATGTCCAGGTATTGACACAACTGTACCATTTCTACCTATTCATTGTACTTTAAGGTAATTAATTGTTGAATTTCTTGTTCTTCAGATCCATGTGCATTGCGAAATCCCTGATGGTTTCACTGTGTCTGCCAAACTCAACTCATCTACCAAAAATTCAAAAGTTGGAGCCCGAAGCAACGATGATGATGACTTCTTATACACTTTCAGAGTTCATCATCTGCCTCCAGTTATTTTAACATGCCTGTTACCTCCTTTATATCGGTAATTTAGTCTCACATCGGGCATGAGGTGTGATCGTGAGGTGTAGATAATTGAGATTGGTTCAGACCTTGCATGGAAATTCCTTTTTAAGACATATGGGGTCAAGTCCAATATCGCACCTCATGGTCCAACTCCTGTTCGGGTATGCTGAGTACTCAGAATCAGCCTAAAGGCTCTGAACATATATGCGTACTTAGTCTATTCGTACTAATCAGGGTCTTTGGTTATGCATTTACCTATTTTTAGTCTAAAAAGAGTATATTGTCGCTATCCATTATCAAATCAAATAAACCTGTTGTATGAGTATGCATCAAGGTTTAAGTAAATCTTTTGCATCTATATCTCTAGCTAGTAAATTATCCAGCACTATAATGGTTATGTATTATCAAATCTCTTCAAGTACTATATTAACAATCTTACTACTCTGGTTACCCTGGTTTATGTATTTACCTAGTTTTAGTCTCAGATAAAAGTAGTTTGATGCTATCAGTTATCAACTAAAGCTGTTGTATATGAGTATGTATCAACCATAGTTTGCGGTATCGGCCACCGATACGGATACGGTTTGGCATGTCCCGATCCGATATACTGATACTGGTAGTGACCGATACCGACATTGAGGGTTTATTTTTCAGTCGATTCGGCAAAGAAAATTGAACGAAAAAGACCAACCAACAAGGGTATAAAAGCATAGTAAGGTTGTAAAAGCATGTAAAAAGGAAAAAAATAAATAAACTTATCTATCGCAGGTAAACCAATCGGCACGGGTGACTACTATTTCATTCAATTTCAAAACTACTAATAAACAATACAAGAAATACTTAAAGTTATGCCTAATGTATAAAATATTTTTTTGTAAAATTTTGATAATTATTTTCTTTCCGATACCAAAAAATCCGGTACTCCAATACAAAACCATCGATACTGTCGATACTGATACTCATAGGATAGAAAGGGTCCGATACCGATACAGATAACCTTGGTATCAACCTTAAGTACATATTTTATGTGTGTCCTGTAATGCTGCAGTATGATTTAGTTATTTGCTTTTTTCATACTAATCAGGTTTCGTTATGATTCTCACATAATTGAGCATGTTTTGAACACCAACCTTATCTAGCACTTGACATTCATAAGTTCCTCTTATAATTTGTCAGGTACAGAGTTCATCAGACTCCCTTGCCAGCACTTCTTCTGCTTCAAGTGCATGGAAACCTATTCACATATCCATGTGAAGGAAGGCACAGTAACTAAGTTTTTGTGTCCCGACGCAAAATGTGGGGGTCTCATCCCGCCCGGTTCACTGAGAAGCCTGCTTGGAGGTGAATCCTTTGAGAGATGGGAAGCGCTAGCTCTGGAGAGAGCTTTAGAAACAATGGCCGACGTAGTCTTTTGTCCAAGATGCGAAACTGCGTGCGTGGAAGATGAGGACCATCACGCGCAATGTTGCAAGTGCTTCTTCAGCTTCTGCTCTCATTGCAGGGAACGTCGACATGTAGGGTTAGAATGCATGACCCCAGAAACAAAGCTTCTAATTTTGCAGGTATGCTCTCATATTTGAAGTATATTTTCGTGATGCCTGGCTGAAAACATACATCTACTGTAAATTATGTTGCATGGACACGTACACGACACGATAAGGTAAGGACACAGCAACGAGAACATGGCATATGTTTTGGTATGTCCTAGTGTATTTTTTTTTAGTGTCCCTGGTGTGTCTGATACGTGACTGATACCCATCCGACTTGACACGGCCCAAAATTTTGGTGTCCATGCTTCCTAGACTGTAAATGTGTTGGATTGTATCTCGTTTCAGGTTGAGCGCTCAAAAGGGGATGACAATGGTGTTGGTAATTTAGTCCTACATTGGATAGGAGGTGGGATCATGAGGTGTAGATAATTAAAATTGGTTCAGGTCTTACATGAAAATTCACTTTTAAGGCATATGGACCCAATTCAATATCGCACCTCATGGGCCAACACTCATGTTCGGTGGTCACACCGCGTTCCCAACAAAATGGACACTTACCTTTATGAAAAACCTCAATTTAACATTTGAAAGGTGTTTCTTAGTGTGACGATTTGGCTTATTGCTTGCATACTGGAGGATGTGGTTTCAAGTCACAGAAACAGTATCTCCATATACTGGGGATAAGACTACGCTCCAGAACCCTACATTCGTGGTAGCGTCGTGGCACTGGAAAACACTTCTTTTTTCTCGTGCTGCAAATTTCTAAATGATTGAAGTTTCGGTATCTTTTTGTCAACAGGAGCGTCAAAACTCTTCTCAGCTCGGGAGAACAGAAACTTAAGGAGCTCACGCTCATCAAGGATCTTCTCAGTGTCAGGGAACTGTTCCGTGATGCGAAGCAGTGTCCATCTTGCAAGATGGCAATCTCACGAACGGAGGGCTGCAACACGATGTTATGCAGCAATTGCGGGCAGTTATTCTGCTATCGATGCGGTCAGAAAATATCCGGATACGACCATTTCAGGTATGTTATTTCCTAGAAATAAAATGGATACTCCGAAAATGGGTGTCGTGTATCGACATCTCATGACTCGTGTTGGGACATGTATTGGACATGGCACGGGCACTCCGCGGTACACCAGGACTCGTACACCAATTATGTGTCCCTGTGTCAGCGTGTCGATGTTGCATCGTGTCGTATCCGTCAGTGCAAGATAGTATGAGAGCTTACAAACTTTTAACTATTGCAGCGGAAACTGTGAACTGTTCACCCGGGAAGAGATTGTGCAGTGGGAAATGAGAATGAACCCGCGCCAGATTGCTGGGCAGATACAAGCTGAGAGGCATGCTAATCATGGTCACCCGTGTCCAGGATGTGGTCAAGTAAACATAAAGGTGAGTATGTATGATGCACGTACACGGATACAACACGACACGACACGGTAAGGACACGGTAACACAGTGTGCTAGTGTATTTTGAAGTGTCCGGGTTGTGTCCAATAAGTGTCTGACACGACAAGGCCCACATATTTTTTTTTAGTGTCAGTGCTTCCTGCTGGGTATGTAGTAGATATTAAGTAGCAAACTGATACAACTGCTGAATCTAGGGACAAACCGCATTGAAGTTATCAAGTAGCAAATCAATACATTTTTCTGAAGACATACGAATCATTTAAAGGTTGGATCTGTTGAATACATGAAACACCTCAGCAAATTTCAAAATTAACTTCACATTTCTATGTTGAATGGAGTAGTCCACACAATTCACCGTCGACTCGACACGAGCAACATGAGCAGAATTTAGCATCCCATTTAGTGAAGCCGCAATTTCATCATTTCTCAAGATCAAGGTTTGCAGTATCGGTATCAGATCCTTCCTATGAGTGTTGGAATCAGCAGTATCGATGGTTTCAAATCGAAGTATCAAGTTTTTTTTGGGTTTCGGAAAACAAATAATTATTAATAAATTATTAAAATGTTAGTTTAAAATATATATATATATATTTAGGCATAATTTTAAGTATTTTTTTTGCTTTTAGTAATGGTGGAATTAAATAAAGTAGTAGTCACTCTTGCCAATTTGTTTACCTCTATGATGTTGGTATCGGTCGGTATGCTTTTACAACCATATTATTGTTTTACACTCTTATTGATTGGTCTTTTTCTTTCAATTTTCTTTGTTGAATTGACTGAAAAAGAGGCCCCCGATGCCGGTATCGCATTGGACATGCCAAACCGTATTGGTATCGTTCGATACTGTAAACTTTGCTCAAGACACGTAATACGTTCTATGTATACTAGAAGTCGTGTACGTGCGTTACATGAGTCTTTTATGTATGTTTTTTTTTCCTTACTTTTTAAATGTATAGTTGCATGACAAATTTCTTTTTAAATAGTAGAAAATATTTTGAGACGGTGAACATTTATTGTAGTAAAAAATGTGTAATTATTAGTTGTCTAGGGAGGGGTATACTTAGGGGTGTCAATAGATGCTTATCGGTACAGATAGGACAATATCCGTATCCGATTTTTTTTAATATCCGAATCTGATCCGATCCGATATCCGATCGGATGTCTCTTTTGACACTTCGAATTCGTATCCATCTAGTTTACCGTATATCGGATAATATTCGATCCCATCAGCTAAGAAAATTTGAATGTTATTATTCGAATATCCGAAATTCGAAAATCCAAAATATTAAAAATTTAGTTATTATTCGAATATCTGAAACCAAATTCAATTGCTCTATTTGAGCCCTTTCGTCTTCTGTTAAAAATTTTAAGAATGCTCAACTGACTTGCTCTACATATTTCTCTATTTGAGCCCTTTCATCTGTTGGGCGCGCGGAAGCATTTGCCACCCCACCTGAAATAATCAACTTCCGTCTAACGGACACCAAACACAGATAAAGACAAGTATATAACTCAGATGAATTACAAGATTGACAAAAACTAATGTTGAATCCTTTATCCTAATAGGTTCAATCCCCTTACCACTCTCAAGAAGGAAAAGAGAAGTTTACAATTGAGATCACTCACCAACCCGTAGCAATCTCCTTAACCAAAGTTGACGACTCCTTGATTAAATCACCTTCCTCATTCTGTCTTGGATGGCGAAGTCCTAAGAGTAAAGCACGGAATTTTTCTTAAATTTTCTGTGGACGAGCACCACGAATCTCTACTTTTGTGCTATGTTTTATGCCTCCACCCTCACCCCATATATATAGGATGAGAAAATCATATTATAGTCATAATAGGATTTTCTAAATAGGAATAAAATAGGAATCCTATTATACGTAAAATATTCTATCAACATCCTATTTTAGATCATAATAGAATTTTCTAAAATAAGAATCATATTATATCTAAAATAGCACAACACCAATAATGGACATCCAAATCTAATCAAAATTAAATATTTAACTAGATTTGGATTCCATAATTATCAAATCCAGACTTGACTCCAACAATCTCTCCCTCCAGTCTGATGAGAGGGTATTGACCCAATGGGTCCTCAACTGGACTCTACGCATGTCATCCTATGACAGAATACATGCTCCTCCATGCCACTGATCTCCGATCCCCTGAGTTGTTTTGCATCTTCCTTCGTCTCCAGCTCCTCAACCATCACGTCGACACTAGTTACAATACGTAGCACCTCCTGCTCCATTGGGATCCTCTCGACATCAATGACACGACCAATACCAAAGTCCCTGACGATCAGCCTCACTATGAGTCTCGGCTGTCTGTCTCTGACCTTCGCCTTCCACCAAAACGTGTTACCGTTCCGACAAGCTTATTCTCCCTTGGTTGGCCCAACCAAGCGGACGGTACAGTTCTTCTGAGACTCGAACTCCTGAACCTGCCCACATTCGTATTCGACACTGAAGCTCCTCCATACACATGCGTCCTCGAGCATAACATCACGCACTGTGTCGCCGATGACCCACAGCTCCTCCTGAACTGTGTGAATGGTGATGCACCCGCCTCTATTGAGTTTACTGTAAAACTTGATATCCTTTCTGGTTTCGAACTGCTAAAACCAATGTCGCTCCATGAAGCTTTGGCAAACCACCCATCGCCAAAACCGGATCCGTAGAACAATCCCCAGTTGGAGACCGACCAACTGTCATGGGACCGACAGACTGATCCTCAATCTTTGACTCATCTCCATTCGTCGTTTTGTCTCGACGAACCAAATCTTTCGTAACCTGCAAAACTTCTTGAAGAACCTCCTCAACAAGTTTCCAACGATCCACCTCCTGTCGAACACCCTTCGAGCCTCCATCCGGTGTCTGTGGCCCGTCTGTACAGCTCAGTAGCTTGAGCCTGTACATGCCACAACATAAATCTTCCCGAGCCAGTTGTTGGGAACCCTTGGCAAGAATCCAATATTTGTCCCCAAACAAGCTACGACATCCATCATCTGCCAGCTTCCCTACCGAAACCAAGTTATAGCGCAAACTCGTTCCATGTCGCACACCCTTGAGAATGAGTTTCTCATCGAGTTCCGTTGTCAAGTGCACATTACTGATGTCTACAACTGTCAACCCCTGATTTTAAAATTTTTTTGTTTATTAGTGATAATTGGCCATTAATGATTATTTTGGCATTAAAATGTTTTATTATAATTATTAGGAATTTTTTCTGTATTTTTAAATGATTTTTAATTGGTTTTAAATACATAAAATACCTTTTTGCAATAAAATGAATTGTTTTATATAGGTTTTGTAATTTTTAGAATTATTTAAACGCTGTTTGCAATTTCCTATTTGTTGTTTGCAAATTTAATTTGCATAACCTTAGGAAAAGGACCTAGACGAAATTTCCTAAATCCTAAGGGGTTTTTTGCTAACTATCCATCTCTCCCCACCGCCTTCCCCTAATTTCCCGGCCGATCACCGTAACCCTAACCCTAAACTACTCCTAACACCACCGCCTTCGCAGCCTATAAAATGAACCCCACTCCTTCCCCGACCAGACCACACCACTCTCGAACCGTCCCTACGCCGTCCCGACCACTTCCTTCCCCATTTCTTCCAGCCGGAACCCTAACTCCGGCAGCCTTCAAACCTACCTCTACACAGCCTCTCGTCGACAACCACCACCACCCCCAGCTTCGCCACAGCACGGCGAGTCGATCGCCACCGCTGCGCCACGACGCCGACGCCCCCAGCCGCCGATCGCCCACTCTTCCACGCTCGAGTTCGCCGGACACGTACGTAGCAGTCTCCATTTCGTATCGTACGTGTCTCGTTTTCGAGTATGTTGTTCGCCAGGACACGACGACCCCAGCCCCGTACTCGGACACGCGTAGATCGTGTCGTGCGTGTCGTGCAGTGCATGGACACGCCGACACGGTGTCAGATTTCATATTCTCGTGTCCTGGACTGTATGGACACGAGACGAACTGAATAATTAGCTATCGGGTTTAAAACGTGTTATCGGGTTTTAAAACCCATTAAACTACTTAGTTATCGGGTCTGGGCTCTTCCCAACCCGATATTTTTGATTAGGTTTAAAATAATCTCAACCCCCGTTCTAACAGCCACCCGAACCCGACCCACTGGCCAGCGCGCAATCAATAAAACCCCCCCGCTCGGTTAGCCCGAGTTCGAGCCCCCCCCCCCCCCCATGCTGCTGTTTCTTTTCTTTTCTTTTCCTTTTCTTTTTTCTTTTTCTTTTGTTTTTATATATAATTATATATATATATATGTATACATATATTTGTATATATGTATATATGTATTATTATACATACTATATTTAGGTATATATAGTTGCTGTTTTTATAAATATATATATGAATATACTTCATTATTTTATGTATGTATATATATATATATATATATATATATATATATATATATATATATATATATATATATATATATATATGTGTATTATGTATACATATATATTTATGTACATATATTTCCTTATGTATATATATTATTATATATATACTATTATATATATATATATATATATATGTATACATTAATTTTGTATATATATATATATATATATATATATATATATATATATATATATATGTTATATAGATAAGTATTTTCTTATATGTATGTATATATACATATATTTGTATATATATATATAATATATAGTTGAGCATTTTCCTATATATAAATATCCCTATATTTATATATATATATATATTATTTCCTATGTGTATTTTACTTAGCTTAGTGTAAATTATTTATATAAAATAATGTTCATACTTTTATAGTTACTATGTAAAACTTTACCATATTAAAATAATAATATTTATTTTGACTGTTACCAAATTATATTTTTTTATTGTATTTAAATTACTGCAACCATTTGGTGTCCAAGCCTAGCATGGGTATTTGGGCTCAAATGTGTTTTCACACATTCAAGGCCTGCACAAGTCATATTGGACTTGAATCATGGTCTTGGGTCCTGTATTTGAACCTTGGTTCATTTATATACATGGACAAAATATACAGATAATTAATTATTTAATTTCAGAATTATGTAACTTGCTGTTTTTGGATTTTTATAAATATTTAGCTTGCTGTAAAAATTCTGGAAAAATAGTATTTAGATTCTTTGTTAATTTAGACAATTTAATATAATTTTTATAGCATTTTGTTGACAGTTTTTCCCCTGTTTAGCCATATCAAACCAGAACTCATTTTCTATATATTTATGAAAACTGATTTTTATAAAATACTTCTGTTGGGTAATAAATCCCAGAAAAATTATAATAAATTTCTATAATTAACAAGGTTTCTGTCAGTATATTATTTTGCATTTATTGGAGATTTCTAGTATTTTCTAAAATTATTAGAACACAGTGCACAGAATGTTTATTTTACCAATAATTATGACTAAGTCATGACTTGTGATTTTTGTGTATTTCTAGTATTTGGATTGCTAACCAGCCTTAATATGGGAGACCCATGTGTTAGTTTAGATGCCAAATCACTTCACTTTGAACCCCTAGGCTAAGTTCACCTAGCCAATGTCCAATTTGGCCTTCTCACATCACTAGTGTATTTATATTGTCTTGTAACTTAGAGTCTGAGTATATATATGTTTTCAGTGCCAGGACACTCTACATCTTAGCTTTATTGTCATTGCATTGCTTTGCTCCAGGCAAGTACATCTACAAACTCATTTACTGTCTTTTAATGTTAAGTACATGTGACAACCTTGTGAATTACCATTAATCCAGTTGCAAGTCTTTTGTTAATTGTACATGTTAAAACACTGTTATTTGATAAAAGAATGTTAATCAACCCATGTGAATGCTGATCCTTGGAGTAGCAAGTCAAATCATAACACGTTTCATACTATTGCCAGTTCCCACCATGCTTTACACTATTTCCCGTATCTTTTACATGATGATTACTGGGTTATGAGAGAGTTGATAGTATAGTTACTGGACTCGTGGAATGTACTCACTTACATTGCAGTATGCTAATTGTGTAGTTTCTGGACTTGTGGAATGTACATACGTACATTGCAGTAAACTAGCAGTGCGGTTTCTGGACTTGTGGAATGTACATACGTATATTGCAGTAAACTAAGAATGTAGTTTCTGGACTTGTGGAATGTACATACGTACATTGTAGTAAACTAGCATAGCACCTATTGACCGATCTCATACCTGCTCCAGTTTTAATACATAATGTACAATATGCCACAATTGACAAGAGTGTCTTAAAATGATAATCAAGATATACCATGATTTTCTGCTTTATATGATTTACCATGATTCCAGTATGTCTATTTTTCAGTCTTATCATACCATGTTCCTGTTGTACATCTCTTGCATTATACATTCAGTACTTTAGTAGTAGAGGTTGTACTTGCTCCCGTCCTGACAGGATAACGTTGTAGGTATTTTGACCGAGGAAGAAATGCTTTGTGACCCGTACTATGGAGCTCCAGTTGAGGATATTCCTGCAGGAAATCCTGCTTAGCTGCTTAGTTTGACTTAGTGTTGGGTTATTATCACAGACGCTGTTTTGTACCTTTAAACTGGACCTTGTCTCCAGTACTACTTTTGGTTGTGTACTATTTGTAACAAACTTAGTGGTTTTTCATCTATCTATATAGAAGCTGTGTTGTGATCATTCTTAAACTATCTTAATTATTAGCACATTTATCATTATTACCTGACTGTCTAGAACAGCTTACTACGCTCTAATCAAGCGTAGGCTGGACATGGCTCGGCTCGGCCCAACAATTTGGGAATCGGGTCGTGACAACAACTGCAGCCGTCCCCTTATCGTCCATCTTCACACATCAAAACCTGTCATCGCGATATGACATGAATATCCTCCTATGTGGAATGATGTAATACGATGCCCCCGTGACCATGACCCAGTCGCCGTCATGCCACGTACATGTCACAAGGTTCCTCTACGCCGGTCGCTGCGATGATAATATCTTTCATTGCTGTAAGATCCTCCATATCGTCCTTATCTTTTGCCTTCTCAGCTTTGAGCTTCATGCAGTTCCTCTTGATATGACCCATTTCATCACAGTGATACAGTGGTGGCCCATGCAGGTCTTGTAAATCAAGATATATGAGGGTTTACCGAATAGATGTCTCAATCAGTACTCGCCCTTGATCTCTGCCCGTATCTTCTAATCCCTGAGATTCTCGACCTGATAACATGCTTGTATCGTTGATCTGTCCTGGTCCTTCCTTATTGTTTCCTATGTCGTCTTCTTCAGCGGCATTGTTCCTGGTCCTACCGATCGGCAAGACGAAGCACCTCCCGTGGACCAGTAGCAACCAGAAGATCAGGCTCAGCACTCAGGAGCAGCCTCCCGGGTCATGCCTCACGGAGATCCAGAACCCCCGGTACAGCCAGCCCAGCCAGCAGGACAGGATGATGGAGCCTTGGTGGGACTTATCAGGGAGTTACTTGTATCGCAGGATCATCGAGGAGATGCCTTGCACCAGGCAGTGGCAGATGCTCTGGGCAGAGGTGGACATCATAGGAACAGTGCAGCAAACAGTTTCAAGCGCCTGAATCTTCCATTTTTCGATGGCAGCGAAGATGCTATCGCTGCTGATGCGTGGCTTCAGGACACAGAGGTGATATTGGAGGCAGCAAAGACCCCAGAAGATGAGAAGGTGGTCGTGGTACGTCTGCAGTTATTAGATCTAGCCCGCAGCTGGTGGGCAGCGCAGGCCTTTGGACTAGTGGCGCCTATTGCCTGGACAGTATTCCGTGAGAGATTTTGAACCAAGTACTTCGATGCTGTAGCTCGGTACGATCTACAGACCAGGTTCACCAATTTGAAGCAGATAGGCAGAACGGTCGATGGGTATGCGGTCGAGTTTTTCAGGCTCAGTCGGTTCGCTCCCACCTTGGTGGCGACCGAGTTCGATAGAGTCCAGCAGTTTCAGCAGGGACTCCACTTAGAGATTTTGCTGGCGATGGAGCAGTTTGAGCATCAGACTTTTAATGCGGTATTGAGGGCAGCTAGGAGGCATGAGTATACCTCCCAGAGGATAGTGGACAGGACCGGAGGTCGGAAGCGATCTCACGGCCAGATGACCCAGTCTTCAGCACCAGCCCCGGCAGCTAGGGCTTTGACTATTGGAGTTCCCCAAAGGGCGGATTCGGTTACGTCGGTTCAGCATTCAACCCCGACGTATCCTCGACAGCAGAAGCAGTCTTCCTCCATGGGCTGCTCTTATTGTGGAAAGCCTGGACATGTTGTTTCAGAATGTCGTAAGGTTCGAGGATTGTGTTTGCTTTGTGGAGCACCGGACCACAAGATAGGGTCCTGTCCGAATAGGGCCAGTTCATTATCGGCCCAGACTAGTCCCTCGGTAAGGGGACCAGCACCCGTGCAGCAGCAGCAGCAGTACCAGCCTCCGAGGCCATTGCCGCCTCAGGCTCAAGTATTCCAGCAGCAGAGACCCCAACAGTATACCCTGACCCCAGCTCGGATTCAGAACCGGCAGAGAGGTCTCTAGCAGGATGTCTTCCTTCTTCCTTCGACTTTCTTGCTTGTATGAGTGATTACTTGATTGCTTGACTAGTATAGCTTGCCTGTGATTAGTATAGCTTGTCCTTGCATCTCTAGCCTCTTGATTAAATTTTGAGGACGGAATTCTTTTAAGGTGGGTAGAGTTGTAATGACCATTGTTCGTATTACGTATTTTGGTATACGTGTACGTATTTAGATCCGTATTGCATGTCTCCTAGCTTGGTTCGGCTTGGGTCGCTTATTGGTTCATCATGAACCAAGGGGAGAACCCTTACCTACCACCACCATCCCCATTTATTAGCCCAACTCTTTTTCTCTCTTCATTAACTCTTCTTCTTTCCTACCATTACTTCTCCACCAACCTGAGAGAGAAAGGTTTAGGCAAGTGCATCTTGCTTCATGGGGGAACTCTATTTTTTATTGTTCCATTGTCTTCCTCATGTGTTTCTAACCTACTTTAGTACTTAGCATTTTTTATTTCCATGGTTAATTTCTTGTAAATCTAGCTTTGTGATATTTTTGGTTTTCATGAGTTTTGATCTATCAAACCTGCATATTTTTGCTAGTTGGTGGTTCCATGATATAGAGAATTCTATTTTGCCCAAATTTGACCTACGGGAGTCTGGATTTGGGTTCATAATGTTGTTTGGTGGAGCATGGAGGCCATGGTATTTTCCAGGGACATGTTCTCTGTGGGAGCCATTAATTACACTTTTGGCCGCATGCAACATTGAGTTGCTGAGCCGCATGAGCATTTTTAGCTCTGAGTCGCGTGAGCATTAATTAATAGCCTTGGTCGCATGGCCATTTTTCAAACATCTGTTGGCATGCATTTATTTGCATGGCCATTTCATTAATTGCCACTCCATTTGCTAGCCACATATGGCCATCCATTTGCTAGCCGTATATGGCCACTCCAAATGCTGGCCGCATGGCCTTTGCAAGCCTCTGCTTGCATGGCCTTTTCTTTTATTTTGCATGCTTGAGCCGCATAAGAAATTGTATTTGTATGCATTTGCAAGCTTGAGCCGCATAAGTATTTTGCATGCATGCATTTGCATGCATTTTTGCATGCAACCTGTTAGCCTACATTAGCATTAAATTTTGCATGCAACCTGTTTTGCTTGCATGGAATAAGCATTAAATATTTAGCTAAACATTTAAAGCTTGCATGCACTAGCATTAAATATTTAGCTTGGCATTTGCTTGCACTTAGCATTAGCTTTAGCTTGCACGCTCCTTTGTTGAGTCGCATAGGCCATTAGACCAATTGCTTGGCCGCATAGGCCAGCAGACCACTTGCATGGCCGCATGGGCCACTAGATAAGAGCTTGGCCGCATATACTTGCTTGGCCGCATGAATTATTGTGGTCGCATGACCATTAATTATTTAGTTAGCCGCATAAGTATTGAATTGCTGGCCGCATGCAAGCAATTAATTGCTTAGTCGCATAAGCAAATGTTGCTGGCCGCATGCAAGCATTTATATGCTTGGCCGTGCACATTTATTTGCTTGGCCACGTGGCCTTTGCAAATTGCTTGGCCGTATATGGCCAAGTGATTTGTTGGCCGCATATGGCCTTAATTATTTATTGTGGCCGCATGGCCTTAATCATTTGCTGGCCGCATAAGGCCTTAGCTATTGCTGGCCGCATATGGCTTTTAGTTAATTTGTTGGCCGCATGGCCTTAGGCATTAGCATTAAATAATTGCATGCATTTGCATGCAACCTGTTTTGAGTCGCATGGCCATTGATTGTTTGCATTTATTTGCACGCAACTTGCAGGGCCGCATGAACATTTATTGGCTGGCCGCATGGCAATTTCATGCGACAGTTTTTCCTGAGCCGCATGACTCCTCCACAGCCCTTACCCCTACTAATATTTAATTATTACATGTATGCTTGTGCCATATTAATTTTAAATATGCTCTCTGACACGATGGTGACCAGTTGTGGTGCACTTTTGACAAATGACATGACATGATATTGGCCCGACGTGGCACCTCCTGACAGTGAACATGACATGATATATATCTCGAAGGCTGTTGCGACGGCTAGCATGTCCTGACAAGATTGAATGGCCTGGACACTGTGGATGATTGTGTTTGTACAACTGGACCGGTAATATTTGCATCATGTCTAGGACAGGGATCCCTGAGTACCACGGTCAGGGGTACCTACTGTAAATGGCTAAGACTAATAACTAGAATAATTCAGTAGTCATGAGAGATTTCCCCAGTTACAGGCGATCCCGTTATCCCGGCCACCATTGTTGGACTTGCAGTCTGCCGACGAGTATGGCACAAGTCTAGATTCATTGATATGTGGAAAATAACGAGGCATTGCTTAAATGAATCCAAGTTGCCTGGATAACCTGGATTAGCTGCAGGGCTTGTGGCAGGAGGAACATCTCACTGCATATTGCTAGTAACTAAGGCTGTGATAACCCTAGTTAGTTAAAATATCAAGCCGTACTTATTACTTGACCGTGATTGTTGGATGAGGCATAATCAGTCTAGTCTTGTCTTGATCATGTACAAGATTGTTACATGACCTGATTTCTTATATTATCTTGCCGATAAATGGTGGAAAACCAAGTTCCGTTCAGATGAAGGGTTACAACCCCGGTCCTTGTTTGGTTCACGGGTTGTAACCTGGTTATCTGAATAGTTCCATGGTTATCTCGTCGTATATCATCCTGATTTTTTTTCATATTTCCAGTTCTTACTATTATTATTGTTCTTGTGTTAATTGCTGGTTTTAGTTCTTAAGTGAAGCCTCCTTTGTGGCACTTGCTCTTTCTAGGATCTGATCCAGCTGGTTTTGTATGACCAGATTTCGGAGCAGCTCCAGAGGATCTACCGACTTTCCAGTCCGATGGTGACCACCAAACATAACCAGGGCAACGAGTGGGTTATTTTTGGCTCTCCCACTCTATTGTAAAAATTTTATTTTGAGGCGTTTAGCCGGCGAGCACCTGTTAGCTCGTATTGCATACCTTATTGCTGTCTGCCTACGGGCTGTAACATTATTGACAGATCCTAGGGTTGATCATGTATGACTAAACTCTTGCTAATCCTTATATTTTGTAACGACTAGCTTCATGATCAGCTGAATATGTAATGTTTGGGACGCCTTACTATTGTATATTTGGTGATCTTAAATCTTGTAACTTTACTTGCTTGCTTGATATTGAGACACTATGCTTGTTCATGACCTTAAGAGACTGATGGCTTGTAGTTAAACCCTCAAATATCTAGACAGCCGTGACCGTATAGTGAGGTGGATTCCATTTTATTATACGTAGCTGGCTATGTTCGCCCCCGCTCTCCAGTATTCTGGTTCTGGAGCGTTACAGATAGCAGCCCTGCTTGCGGTCCACAATCGCAAGATCCCGAGAACTCCTCCGTGTCCTCACTTGTGACTTGAATCTTTCCTTCCCGTAGGAAGCCACCAGAGCGGACTCCTGCGATGATTCAACTTGCTTGCATCGGACCTCCTCATTCAACAAGCTACTTTTGACTGCCTTCACCGTGACAACTCCATTAGGCGTAGAGTTGTTCACCGACACCACCAACGTCTTCCAGCTTTCCGGCAGAGAACTCAAGAGCAGTAGGGCCTGAAGCTCATCATCAATCACCATCTTCATCGCAGACAGCTTATAAGCTCGACTAGAAAGAATTGGAGGAGAAATTTTGTGTTATATATGGTGATCCTACTCTGGTATCCTAATTTTATCTCTAACTTCCTATTTGTTTGTGAAATAGAGAGGAAAGGTGAGTTATATAACTCTTCCTCCATTAGTTGATACTTCAAGGGAGGTTTACCTGGAATGAAAGAACAAAAATTGATTCATGAAGGTTTAATTACTGAATCACTTCCCAACGGTATGTTCCGGGTCCGTTTAGATAATGAAGATCTAATTTTAGGTTATATTTCAGGTAGGATCCGGCGCAGTTTTATACGGATACTGCCAGGGGATAGAGTCAAAATTGAAATAAGTCGGTATGATTCAACCAAGGGACGTATACTTTATAGACTTCGCAGCAAAGATTCGAATGATTAGATGATTTTTGAAAAAATTTCTTTCATAGGGATACAATTCAAAGTTAAAAAATACAAGGGACTTCTTTTCTTCCAAAGAATAGATTCAAATTAAGATAAGGAGTGAGGTGAGATATATGAAAATAAGGGCTTCCGTTCGTAAAATTTGTGAAAAATGTCGACTGATCCGTAGGCGCGGGCGAATTATAGTGATTTGTTCCAATCCGAGACATAAACAGAGACAAGGATAATTTTTCTAAAAAAAACTTTCTAAGGGGGTCCCTACAAAAATAAAATAAAGGATTTGTTTTAACATAAAATGGATATCTCCATATCTTTCTGTATATTTCTGATTCATATTTATGAGATGATAAAATATGGCAAAACTTATACCAAAAATAGGTTCACGTAGGAATGGACGTATTGGTTCGCGTAAGAATGGACGTAGAATACCAAAAGGAGTTATTCATGTTCAAGCGAGTTTCAACAATACCATTGTAACTGTTATAGATGTACGAGGCCGAGTGGTTTCTTGGTCCTCCGCCGGTACTTCTGGATTCAAAGGCACAAGAAGAGGGACACCCTATGCAGCTCAAGCCGCTGCTGTAAATGCCATTCGTACTGTGGTTGATCAGGGTATGCAACGAGCCGAAATTATGATAAAAGGTCCTGGTCTCGGAAGAGATGCAGCATTACGAGCCATTCGTAGAAATATATATATATATATATATATATATATATATATATATATATATATATATATATATATATATATATATATATATATATATAAGCCCTTTCATCTTTTGTTGTAAATTATAATTAATATATATTACTATTATATGTACATTATATTAAAATATAATGTAGAAAAGTAATAAATGAATTGAATTATGTAAAACGCAGTTGAGAATAAAATCATTTAATCTTATCTAGTAATTAATATATATTACATATACATTATACTATAATATATAAAAAAAAACAATTGGATATCGAATCCGATGTCTGAATTCGATATCTGAAATTTGTAATTTAATGTCGGATCGGATATTAGCGGATTCGAATATCTTAATATCCGAATTTGTATCTGAATAATGACAATATCCGAAAAATATTCGGATAACCGAATCCGATATACGGAATTTCGAATAATATCCGAAAGTTCGGATACGAAATCGGATTCAAATTTTCGACTATCCATTGACAGGTCTAGGTATAGTTTATATGTTTTACTTTTAGTTAATTTAAGCATATTTTGATATATGAGTTCGACTACACAAACTCAAATATGAACTTTCAATATGGTGATGACACGTGGACGAATTTTTCTATTTAGGCCCTAGACTTTTTCTATTAAGGTCCTCGAAAATAAAATCAAGAAATAAGATGCATGTTGTCCAATGGTTCTTGATGGACGAGTTTTGAAAATTAGGAACTCATGAGTTACTCTAGGATTTTTGTTGATATATATCGCTATTGTTATATAAATCATGAGAGAAAGATTATACCGAAATAGATGGCAAGCGGACAATAAGCTGTGTCGCCAGTTCTTTTTGGATGGCAAATCCAATCCAGAGTAAAATAAAAGTTCCTCTAGGATTTTTATATATATCTCTATATAAAGTTGGCAACAACAATCACCTCTTCTGCTGGTTGGCAACAACAATCACCTCTTCTGCTGGTTCTGCAAAACTCGTTACTGTGCCCTCTGCAAGAAGACCATCCGGCGCAGGGAGCGACATTTCGGGCCTAAAGGTTGCAAACAGCACACTGCAGAAGCCTGAATTGTTCTCTCTTCTCAAACAGGATCTCCAGTTGAAGGCCTCAAGTCAGAGAGCTTCTTGTGCCACTGCAATCAAATCAAGAAAGGAAAGAAATATGATGCATTTAGCTACAACTTGTGGAAGTAACAGATGCCAATCATAACTTCTGTGGAGTTTTGTGTGTACTTTTATAATTTGTTAGATATTATGAGAGGGGGAGAGAGAGCACAAGTAACACTATGAGAATAATGGGATTACAAGAGTATTTTCTTCTCTAGCATGGGCGGCCCTAGCCCAGGGCAGGCCAGGCAACAGGGCCAGAGCCCTAGACGAAAGGGGGCACCAAAATGGATGTATCAATAGAACTTGTATGTATCATGTGTTATAGTGGTGTAGTGGTTATAATGTTTGACTGTTACTTTATATGTCCCTGGTTCAAAACTTGGTGGAAACAAATTTTTGTTACATTTACATTTTTTATATATTATGTATAGGGAATCCATTTTGGTAGTTTCGTCTTGGGCCCCATCAGTTAAGGGATGGCCATGTTCTCTAGCACACTAGAGGATCACCAACATATAGTTCTTCGCTTCAAGAGTGGATTACCGTAGGAACAAACTCACTAGCACAACCGATCGATCTCGGTTGATACACTGCCGATAGAACTTCTTTAACACTCCGTCCTTCACCTTGTTGCCTTGAGTAGCTTCGCTAGGAGTTTGTTGGAGTCCAAGTGCTTCGGAGATAGAGAATTATCCATTTGATCGTCGCCCAACGCTCATTGTCCAGATCCGTAAGTGCTCACCTAACAACAACAACTACGTGTGCGATGTCGAGCCTTGTGCACACCGTGTGGTACGCCAAACTTCCAATAGTGGATGAATAAGAACTTTTTCCCTCTCTTCCTTCTCTTCCTCGGTCGAAGGGATTTGTCTTGAGCCGAGTTTGAAGTGATGTGTGGGGGAGGGTGGAAACTGACTTTGCTTGGTTTCATCCCGAACCTAGCAAGCACCGTCTCAACATAACTTTCTTGTGATAGCCACACAACTTATTTTCTCTCCTATCAAGAGAGATCTTCATCCCCAAGATTTACTTTATGGACCCAAGTCCATCACTACAAAGCACTTACTTAGCCCGGTCTTCAATCTGTGAATCTTGTTAGCATCCTTTTAATTTGATGATAGACATGTCGTCAACATACAACAATAAAATAATAAAATCATCACTAGAAAATCAGTGCCTTTTCGTACTATTTTTTAATTTCTTGGCTTATTCCGTTCCATAAACGAAAGAATGGAATGCACGGGTTTGGTTACCGTCCTGTGGGATTCTTTCTTGGTCAGCTGTGGGGATGCTAGATTTTGTGTGGATTGGCCACCGTCCTTCTGTCTGTGGACCTGATTTTGAAAATGTTATATCCGGCAATCCTAAGATAATGTAGATATTTAAATAGCATTATGAATTGCTTAAAGTGTGTTTGGTTACAGTAGAAAACATGTTTAAAGCAAAATAGAAATCTTTTTTTTTCTTTGATGGCAATGACTTGTTGGTTTATGTTGGCAATATTTTGGCTATTGCCTATTGTGAAGGCTTGTCCTATATTTTTCTGCGGAGGTGTGTCATGGGTTATACTAAATTGTCACAGACATGTTGCTTTCTTTTTTCGGAATTTTGTGGTAAATATTGCTACAATTTTTTTTTCCTTACCACTATCACACTATTATATATTGAACAAAAAAAATTTGGGTTACTTTTAAGAAGAATTACATTACAAAGTTATGATGGGTTTTCGATAGAAATAAAAATTCTTTAGGAAATTTCTTTAAAACAGAGTTTTCACTATCAAATGATCTCTCCTAAATATTTTCACATCAAGTATAAAGTCTATATCGTCAACTTTATTTATTTTTAGGCCAATGCTAAAGGGCACTTCATTTGTTATTAAGAACTATCACTATTTTTGAAGTCATGTGCATAGTCACGAACGTAAAAAAACAAAAAAAAAAAAAGTTAATTATGTTATTTGTTTACAAAAATTTTGGGTGATGTCATCTTTCACTATGTGGCATCTAACATGGCAGCTGCTTGGCAAATTTTAACCAAAAATTAATTACCCATTTTTTAGTGTTAATACTAATTTTAATATTAGTTAATTTTAAGGCTAAATTTCAACTTGATACCCTCAACTATTCATGTTTTGCAACTTAATACCCTAAACATTGAAAATAGGCAACTTAGTACCCTGAAATTTATTTTTTCCAAAAATACCCCTCTTCCCAACAGACCTCCCCCCCGCCCCAGGCCGGCACCCCCTGGCCGCGTCCCTCCCACCTCGTCGTCGTGTGAATAGCTACCCCCCCCCCTCCCCCCCCCCCTCCCCCCCCCCCCCCCCCCACCCCCTCTCCGGTCGGCATGGAGAGCGCGGACGTGCAGTGCCGGAGCGTGCGGGCGAGGGCATGCTGCCTAGAGGCGAAGGGGGTGGAGGCGGGGAGGGGGGTGCGGCACACGACGGCGAGGCGGGAGGGGGGGGGGGTAGCCGGGGGGAAGAGGGGGGTTGGGGGCGCTGTTGAAGAGGGGGGTATTTTTGAAAAAAAATTATTTTCAGGGTATTAAGTTGCATATTTTTAAAGTTTAGGGTATCAAGTTGCAAAACATGAATAGTTGAGGGTGTCAAGTTAAATCTTAGCCTAATTTTAATTTGATATTAATATTAATATTAATGTACTGTTAATATTAATATAATTTTAATGTTAATTTTAGTGTTAGTGTTCATGTTAATTTAATGTTTATTTAAATATTATTTTTAATGTTAAATTTTTTTAATGTCAACAATCATACAATCATGTCATATGTCACATAATGGGAGATGACATCCCCCAATTTTTTTTAAAGACAAATAGCATTTTTTTTTTAATTTGATAGTCCTTGTTGTACTTAGGAATGTCAAAATTTCTGCAGTCCTAAAGATAGACTTCTCTGTCTATATGACTACCAAAATTTTGGTAGTCCTAAAACAGAACTGTCAAAATTTTGACAGTTCAGGACTACAGAAAATGTAATGTCCAACAGTCTTTGTAATGTTCTTAATATTTGCGTTTTTTTTTTTTTTTTTACTTGGGTAATTTTAAGTATCTTTATTTATTTTTCAAGTTGACCATCCTAACATAGAACGAAAAGAAAGGAAAATAATAAATCTCTTAATTTTTATTTTTGTATCAGGATGACAGAGGTTGTGACTTGTGCCTGACCAGGGTTAAGCAATACAATAATACCTAACGAACCGAGACTGGGGGACTGCAGGCGGGAACCGAGAACACATGACGGTCCCTCGTTGGTCTGGATCCGGGACCCACAAAACCTAAACACGCCGCAAACATCATGGTCCGAATCTGGACCAATAGGGAGCCGCCACGTGTCCTCGATTCACGTGCACGGTCCCCCATCAGTCTGTATATCTCTACCATAAACAATATCCATGTAAATTTCTAAAATTGAGTTTCTATCATACTTGATATTGTACTATAAGAAAATTTATATTTTAGTTGGTAGAGTTTGTACGTATGTACTAAAAATGCTCTCCAATGATTCCCAATTTCTATTATACATGACAGAAATAAAAGGATTAATTTAATAATTTAATTTGAAAATATTATTTCGATATTAATTTCTTTGGGGGAGAGATTTTTTTTGTACATATAGAAATTTTCCATCCTACTTCAGGGATGGGAGAATTTTTTTTTTTTTAAGATTTATACTATAGAAATAGGAGAGATACAAATCCTCATTGGAGATGGCCTTATTGTATTGGAGAGATCTTGATTGGAGTCTATGCCTACAAAAATTATATTAAAAAAAATCCTAACATCCAAACCCCATTTATTCGAGAGATTAATTGAAGTCGATTAGCCAATTTAGAACGTTTTTCTTGATCATATATTTTAAAGATATTTAAAAAAATGTCTTTAAATTGTACGTTGTTTTTTTTACGCAAAATTTGCAAACTTCCTATCTATTTTTAAATTCAGAAAATTGCATCTAAAGCGTACAAGTTTAAAAGAATTTCGTAAAAGGAAGAAAGTATACGAAATTTATAGCTAAAAATACGCCTTACTTTAGGGCGTGTAAACGATTGTTTTTAATTTTTTAATTTCTCAGTCGTTAAGATTACAATTAAGAGAGGTTTAGGAGCAGATTAACCCAACATAGCAAACACGCCCTTTTTTAGGCATTTATTTAGAAAGAAAAAAACGCCCTTTTTTTTTAGCTGGGGTTGCTTGATTTAATGAGGCGATTTATTTAGCTGACAAAAAAAAAAAAAAAAGCAAACCGCCAGCTGCCTTCTTTGGGGTTGCTTGATTTAATTGATTTAATTAGGCGATTTAATTAGCTGCCTTCTTTGGAGTTTGCCTAAATGACATATAAGCTGCCTAATCCAAGGGCCATTTCTACTTAACATTTAGTTAACCAACTGTTAACATTTTAGTCCCCTTTAGTTAATCTCTTAATATGTTATGTAAAAAAATGCCCTACTTTGAGGCAAGTAATACCAAGGTCCATTTAAGTCCCTTTTAGTTAACATTTAGTTAACCAAATGTTAATCTCTTAATCCGTTCGGTTAGAGGATAAATTAAAAATCCAAGGTTTTCACGCCCTACTTTGGAGAGTATTTCTTGGTTAGAGGATAAATTAAAAATCCAAGGTTTTCATGCCCTACTTTGGGGTGTATTTCTTGCCAGTACATTTAACACCCTTCTTTGGAGCGTTTTGGGTTCCATTTTGCTAATTTGGAAAACTTTATACCTTTCATGCAATATTAGCAAAATTTGTTGCTCCTCATGCAAATTTCTCTTTTAAATTTGATGATGAAAATTTTTCCAAAAGAAAATAAAGCAAAAGCAGAGAGAGAGAGAGAGAGAGAGAGAGAGAGAGAGAGAGGTGTCATGACCAATCATCTTACTGGACTTCTGTATGGCAGCAGACCTGCTGTCTTCAAAATAGATATTCTAGTAACAGAAAATTGTACGTTAAGCATTAAAATTTTAAATTATTGTATAAAATGAACTAAATTTCTAAAAATTGCGATGTCAGCATCGTTACGTCCTAGATTTGGACGTTAAAAAATTTGACGTGTGTTAGATTGTGGGTTAGTTTAAACTGTATTCGTTAGTTTAATCTTTATTCATAAATAGGATCAAAAATATGCGCCCAAATGATGGGCGTTCTCTTTTTAATAAATAATTTTTACGCCCCATTTTTGGGTTTTTTTTTTAATATTTTTTTTAGGTGGTAGCTATTCTAAACAGCACACAAGGGCAGGTCAACAAAGTTATAGGCATATAATAATCGAAAATAATATTTTATCTGCGGTTTGTAATCGCGGACGTGACCGTCGGCCGACATGTCGGCCGGCCATTGTCCCCTCCTGCTATCTCGGATCCTACCTAAATCATAAGGTCAATGGCCGGTCGACACGTGAGCCGACGGTCACGTTCGCGGTTACAAATTGTGGACAATCTAGCAGCTCCGTATAATAATTAGTCACAAGCGGAAGAAAAACTTATCACGAAGAAGCAGCAGGAGATATTCCACCATAAAAATACTAACACCTAGTATTAACACCTCCGAATCAAATAATGGAGCTCAATTTGCATATAAACATGTATCGAGCGACTTAAGAAACACATGCATGCATGCAAGCGGCTTCACAGTGATAGATGTACAATATAGATTGGAGAGAGTATGTAATCAAATAAATAAAAATAAAAAACGCCCAAATAAAGGGCGTTAAATTTTGACGCCATTTTTTTGGCCTGGTTTTTTCATGGTTAGGGTTAATTGTCGGGGAGAGAAATTTATTTATTGTAACTAACTAAGTAATCAACATTCAAATTTTTTTACGCCCATATGTAGGGCATTTTTTTTCTATGTTCTATTTTTTGGCACAACGGTTCCTAATTTTTCTAAACTTTGTTCTTTTTACACAAATCTTCTGATGCAATTTTTTGTTATAATAATGTTCTCTCTGTGATACATATAATTTATTATTTCTGCTTAAAAAAATAATAATAATTTATTATTTAGATTTTTAAATAAAAAATATATAAATTGCATGTATAGAAAATGAAACATGATTGACAAGACATCTATTCTGGGGGTAAAGTGCATTTAAAATCTCCTTAGATGTTACGAAAACGCAATTAAAGACTCCCTGATTTGAAAAACCCAAAAGGTTATGAAAATGCTCAAATCACCCCATAATCTAACTTTTCTGTTAACGGGTGTTAAAATGGGGTTGTGTTGACCATTTTACCCCTGGGCTATCTAAAATTATTTTAATAAATATTAACTTGTTAAAAACGGTTAGTTCTAAAATTATTTTGTTAAAAACAGTTACGCAAAAATACTTGTTAAAAAGTGGATAAATATTAACAAAGGAAAAATGGTCTTTGCTAGTAAAATTATTTATTAAAATTATTTTAATAAATATTAACTTGTTAAAAACGGTTAGTTCCGTCAAAAAAGCGGATAAATATTATTTAAAATTATTTTGTCATAAATTATTTTTATTTAACAAATATATAAATATTTTTGGGAAAAATAAAACTGATAAATACAAAAAAAATCAATTCTTAAAAAATAGAAATGATGAAAAATTGGAAAAAAAAAAACCAAATAAAAAACAAAAAAATGCTATTAAAATATGGAAAAAAATCAAAAATAGACAAAATATTCCAAAAAACCAAAAAATGAGGATAAATCTTAAACAATGAAAAAAGACAAAAAAAAAAAAACTATACAAGTTTGAAAATAAAAGTCACTCTTAAAAAACTAGAAAAGATTATTAAAAAGATGAAAAAAAAATGAAATAAGAACTAAAAAAAATGGAAACAAAAGACAAAATATTAAAAAGATTATTAAAAATAATCTCCCGTTCTTAAAAAGATAGAATTCTCATGCTTGACGTCATTTTCGAAAAAAAATATTTTTAATCTAAATAGTAGGTTTTCATCTTAAATTTTTTCTGGAAAAAAAAAAATTCTTTTAACAAATGTCCGGTTAGTCCTGAACTATCCAGCCATTTAACTTAGGACATGTTTGGTAAACCATATTTGGAGCTAGATAACTGTAACTAATATTATATTATTTAATATTTTATAATAATTATAATCTTAGTTAATAATTTATTAATTACAATTTTATTCTAATATTAATTAATAATAATTTAATCATAATTATAATTATAGTTAATAATTTATATATTATAATAATTTTAATTAATAATTTAGTAATCATCATTATAGTCTTACTTAATAATTTATTAGTCATGACTATTATCGTAATTATTTATTTATTAATTCTAACTGAAATTGTAAATCTTGGTACAAATTTATTTTCATCACATGTATTCCTTAAACAAATAACTTAAATATTACTAAACGTGTCAAAAATTCAAAAAAAAATTGCAAAACATGTATGTCGAAGCATGGTCCGGGTTCAGTGGCTGCCACCGCCGTTGTCGATTATCTAGGAATAGGCTGTAAAGCTTGGCCTCGGTGCTCCTTTAATTCTTTAATTAAATTTCACATTAGAATTTGATAGTGTTATGAAAGTTTCTCATCCTCCCATAGTAGAAAATCACAAGAATTTGTTGAAAAATTTGCACTCCCGTAGAATCATCTTCCAGGATTTGTTGGTGTAAATAAAGTTTTCAATGGGCTAATTAATCCACAATAGCAATAAATTGTTCTTCCATAATTTCTATTTGGACGTCTTGGGAAAAAAAGGAATAAGTAAAAAAAAAGTTTCAAACATTAAATGAGAGCAAATAAGTAAAAAAAAAAAGGAATATAAAAAAAAAATTTGCAGTTGGATTTGAGATCTATAGGTAAGAAAAAGCTTCAATACATTAAATTAGAGCAAATAAGTAAAAAAAAAAAAAGAATATAAAAAAAAATTAAATATTATTTTTTCTTCCAACCAACCGGTCAAAAAATAGAAAATATAAAGCTTAGGTTTTATGTTTCAAACAAACATTCATATATATAGAGAATGAAAGAGAGTCAGCAGCCACAATGTAACCGTTAGCATTAGGGGTATTTTGGGGAGTGCACATTTTTTAATCCAAAATATGGACTCTAACGGCTAGTTCTAACCTCATTTTGATGGAAAGGGACATTCCGAACAAAAACGGTTTTGCGGGAGGTGCAAATTGCTTAAGTTTTCTAAAAGGTCTTATTTTGCGGACGAGACAACTCTAAGAAGGATTTAAATGCACTTTACCCATTCTGGGGAGGACAGATACAATATTGCCTCGTTTGGTTTGCGGAAAGGAATGGAAAGTAAATAAATTCTTAGACATTTACTTGTCTTTGAAAAATTACAATTGATTTTTCTTTTTGATTTTTGGAAATGCAAAAAAAAAAAAAAAATCGAAAAAGGAAGTGAGTACTTCAATATGAAAAAAAAAAATTAATTTCTCTTTTATTGAGAATCACTTTCTTTTTCTTCTCAATTTCTTTGACACCTAAACATAAGAAAACAATTACTATCAATTTCCAACTTCATAATTCCGTAAACAAAACGAGACCTAAGTTCTCACAGATCGATGTAAAAAATCGCACATGTGAACTGCGGATACGTGGCGGCGGCTCCTATTGGTCCGGACTATGACCCATCCAAAAACCGAGTCCCCTCATAGCATTAGCGTCCAATCCAAACCATTGAAAGACGGTCACGTGTTCTCGGTTCACGTGTACGATTTTTTTCGAGTCGGTCTGTGTAGCAGAGTTCTGGCAGATATGCTCCCCTTCCGTATATACATTTTTTTTAACTGCCATCACGGTCAGGTCAGTCAGGCTTAATCCTCCACTTGAAAGTTCCATTCCATGGTGATGGTGAGCAGCCCAAGAACCCCAATCAATCAAATACTTCTTCTTCATCATCATCTTCTTCTTCATGCTTCTCTTCCTGCAATTTTCTCTCACTTTGCTCTGCATCTTCTTCTTCTTCTACTTCAAGAGTGGGTATCATCATCCTCCATTAATTCTAGTTAACTTTTTTTTCTTCTTATGCTTCTTCTGACATGACCACCAAATGGTGTCATGACCCATGTATGTAATGTAAGTGATCAGTGAACAAATAAGTTGCTAAAAAACCTTCTTTCTTAGAGTTAAGAGGAGACTTTTGGTATATATGGAGGGAAAGAATATTGACTCAATTTTTAAGGGGATGTCTGTCTGAAAGAATGTGAACAGTAGAATTTAATGGGTGCAGCCTTTGGTGGGTGGGTTGTAGCCTTTGTTGGGTATTCAACTCACGGTGTTGCCGTGTCCGTGTCAGACAAGTATTGGACACGACACGGACACTCGCTACGTAGAGTAGCACATCGTGCCATGTCATCTGGGTCACAGAGAATTTTATGGGTGCTGCCTTGGTGGGTTGTGACCTTTGTTGGGCATTCAACTGGGAAACACGGACACTACAAAAGTGTCCATGTCGGACAAGTGTTAGGCATGACACGGACACGAACACTCAAAGCGTAGTGTAGCACATCGTGCCATGTCATCTGGGCCACAGAGAATTTATGGGTGCAGCCTTGGTGGGTTGTAGCCTTTGTTGGGTAAATGGGTATTCAACTGGGAAGCACTGACGCGACAAAAGTGTCCATGTCAGATAAGTATTAGATGCGACACGGACACAAGTACGAACACTCGAAGCGTAGAGTAGTGCATCATGCTTTGTCATCTGGGCCTCATAGAATTTATGTGTGCAGCCTTGGTGGGTTGTAGCCTTTGTTGGGTATTCAACTGGGAAACACGGACGCCGCAAAAGTGTCCATGTCCGACAAGTATTAGACACGACACGGACACGAACACTCGAAGCGTAGAGTAGCGCATCATGCCTTGTCATCTGGGACACATAGGTAAATCTGCTACATTAAATAGCCGATCAAGGCAATCTGTTAATCTAGCTAGAGAATATCCTAGCATTGCAAGTGAACTAATAATGCATGATCCTAGCATTGGGGGTCCATCAATATAGCGATTAGGTTTTCTTTTTCCCCAAACTTTTCTTGTTTGTGTATAGTCAGTGGCGGACCTAAGTAGAGGGCTCGGGTGGGCTCCAGCCCACCCTCCCCAAAAAAAAATTGTTTTTTTTTTGGTATTTTTATGTGAGTCCGTCTATACCTAGCCCCCCCAACCCACTCCAGCCCACCCCAGCTCGAGTTTCTGGTTCCGCCCTTGTTTATAGTAATAGCATAGTATGTTCACAATTATGTGATATGGATGTAAATATTATATTCTTTTACTCTTTTTTTTTTTAATGTTTGAAATGCCAATAAGTAGTTGCGGATGGCTTGTGTGTGTTGTTTGCTTCTTATATTTCCGAAACTATCAAAGTAAAGGCTACTTGATAAGTATTGTGTGCGTCATGTACTGTATATTCTCTTGGTAGGAATGCAACCAACATAATATGGTGTTAGTCCTTTTTTATGTTGCACGAGTATTGCCACGGATACGATCTTACGGACAAGGACAGAATACGGATACGGGATACAAACATTTTCAGGTAGGTAATATATAGTCACCCGTGTGGCACTAGTACGGACATGGATATGTGTACAGACACGATACGGATGCGGACACCATTTTTCCGTGCCTGTGCAACATAGGTCCTGTTAGAACTTCAGTACTGATATATTTTTTAACAGAACAGGCACTTGTATTAGTCTACATTTCAATTGTCTTTAAAATCTGCTCAAAACATGGTTTTCGAATTCTTTGGAAGAATTTGTACGTGTGTTCTTGTAGATATCTTCAACTTCAACTCTGCATATGAACTAAAGTTACATAATCCTTGTGAACACGATACATATACGGACACCATTTTCTCGTGTCCATGCAACATAGGGTAGAAAGATGTTTGGTACTGCATATGAACCAAAGTTACATAATCCTTGTGAACACACTTCTTGAATCAATCGTGTTGGAACGTACATAACTTAAATTAGCTAATGTGATCTTTTACTTGCATCACAGTGCTTAGACTTCTCATAGTGAACTAGTAGTCACCTATGTTGCACATATATAGACACGATACGGATACGGACACTATTTTCCCGTGTCCGTGCAACACAGGGTGGAAAGATGTTTAGTACTGCATATGAACCAAAGTTACATAATCCTTGCGAACACACTTCTTGAATCAATTGTGTTGGAACGTACATAACTTATATTAGCTAATGTGATCTCTTTTACTTTCATCACAGTGCTTAGACTTCTCATAGTGAACAATTTCAGGCTGGTCCTTCGGTATGCGGTTCCAGCACGCTGTGCATATGTTGCAGAAGTCTTCTGGAGAAGCACGGCCTCTTACATAAGTTATGCAACCGTGCTGGTAATTCCTGCAACTTATGGAGATTCCATATGGCCTTCAACAGAGCTTTATCCCAAACTTTTGGGGTTAGCCACATTTATCCGTACCGTCAATTCAGATTTCTTACGGGTATCGGAGGAATCCGTATGGAATACATGTTGACCCCTTCGTCGTTAGAGAGGAAATGGCGTTTAACATAGCTGAATGGAAGATGAGGATTCATGTAGCTGACCCCAAAATTCGTGATAAAAGTTTTGTTGTTGTTATAGCTTTGTTAGGGACATCTCGTATCCTTTTGGGGTTAGACACGACATGACACAGTTAGGACACCGGGACACGGGCACGCTGGTTATTTCGGTGTGTCCTAGTGCTTTTTTGGAGTATCCGGGTTGTGTCAAATACGTGTCCGACACGACACATCCCACATTTTTGGAGTGTCCGGTGCTTCCGAGGCTACTATGGAACCTGTGATATACTCTAGTTTGTATTATACGTTATTAATATCTTCCAGATGATTGACCATGCAGATCTCAGTAGTGCGGAGCAGAAAGATGGATCCCGTGCCCCGAGTCTGACACCGAAAAAGCAACATTCTACGACTTACGTGCGAGATAAAAATGTTCCGCTAACAGGAAATCCATACTTCACCTCAATTGTGACAAAGTGTCAGCTCCGGTGTCCTTTTATATTGGTAATCATCTACAGAGCTTAGCAACAATTAGCTTTTAACTATAAGGTTATTTTTGGTGGCATTTTTTGAAATGAATTTCAATTTAATTAGATGAGTATCGGCCGATACCGATCCGATACGGCCGATACCGATACGGTTTGGCATGTCCCGATCCGATACCGACCGATACCCGATACTGACCGATACCGACATTGGGGTTCTCTTTTCCGGTCAATTCCACAAAGAAAATTAAACGAAAAAGACAAAGCATCGAAGGTTTAAAGCATAATAAGGTTGTAAAAGCATGTAAAAGAAGAAAATCAATCTATTGTATGTAAACCGATCGGTAAGGGTGACTACTATTTCATTTAATTTCAAAACTACTAAAAAATAACACTGAAAATACTTAAAATTATGCCTAAATGTATAAAATATATGTTTTCAAATGTAAATAATTTATTAATAACTATTTGTTTTCCGATACCAAAAAATCCGATACTCCGATCCGAAACCGCCGATACTACCGATATCGCCGATACCAATACTCAATAGGAATAGTCCGATACCGATTCCGATACCGATACTGTGAACCTTTAGATCACTTAAATCACTAAAGACTAAAGAGTGAGATGGAAGATGGTGTAAAATTTGGTCAATCCTTTGCTGTTGGCTCTTTTTCATTTTTGTATGTTGGATTATGCTCCACAGCCTGCCCCAGGCCCCATATTAATAGGGAAAAAAAAAGGTTTGACTGGTAACGGGAATGTGAAAATAACTTATTTAGTTTTACCTATCCGGTTTTTATGGATATTAGAATAATTTATTAGTTGTGCCTGTTCTTTTCTCTGATGTACAGGGGGTTCCGGTGTCGTTCTACCCATTTCTTCCGGATACTTGTGTTACTGTAGTCCTTTCCTGCCGAAACAGGAATTGGGAGATGTGGTACGCTGGGCATTTTTCCAGCAGGAGATTTTTCCGCGGGTGGAAGCAATTTGCCGTTGACAACAATCTGAAGATGGGAGATGCTTGTGTCTATGAACTGATGGATATAGAAAACCTGAAGTTTAGAGTACAGATCCTTAGCGGAGAGATCCCCTGCGAACTTGCTGCTGCAAAGGATGAGAGGGCTGATAGTCCTGTCACGATTGATGGTAAGATACTAACAGTTTTTATACATTATCGACGAAAATGACATTCTTTATTTAAGACAGTACGGTGCAAGCATGGCTATGTGTTTGTGTGCGTGTGTGTTTCTCTACACATACATGTCAGTTTTCTGTGCATGTGTGTGTGGAGAGTTGGGATACGGACACATCTATATACATATTGAGGTTATAAATGCATTCCTCAACTTTGAGCTCATATTGAAAGAGCTCAAGTAATATCATTTTAGGCTTGAATATTGAATCAAAACTGTCTGGTTCTTACCAGGTTCCGTGGTCACAATGCTAGAATGAGTATGCATGTGATCTGTTACAAAACATGTATCATGATTGTATTATGATTTTTTTTTTTTGTACTATGATTGAAATGGCATTCGTTATTTACGATAGTTTGGTGCAAGCATATACATGAGTTATGTGTGCGTGCGTGTATGTGTTTGTGCATGTGTGTGCATTTCTGTGTGTACAGAGTTACAACATTTGTGGACATATTGGGTTTATTGAATCGACACTGTCCAGTCGATTCTCATTTCCTGGTTTTGTACTTAACAATGCTAAAACATGATTATGCATGTGACCTTTGAGCTAAAAGTCTCACAATAAAAAATCGAAGAACTGGTATTATGTTTTATGGACAGTCAAAAGTAACTCATCTGTTAGGCGATAAGATAGAAATTTAGAACATATTTATTAATCATTCATTAGTAGATACGATAGAGATCTAAAACATCTTTGTGGGACTTTTGCTTACTGTCGCACCCGCTGTAAGTAGTAATCATCAGTGTTTTTCTTGAGGGATTTTTTTTTTTTTAAATAAGCGAAAGAAGTATGAAAAAAAGTATAGAAATAGTGTTTTGGTTGTGTCGAAGATGATCATGCTATAGTGTGTCGATAGAGTGTACCAATAGGATTGATTATCGACATAATGTAATTGTTACCATTTTTTGAAGTCGAATATCTATAACTTCACAACATTCATCTATCGTAATATAATAGTATTTATTAGGGTAAATGATTCATCAATGTTGAATATTATTCCAATTTCCACTTAAAGCTAAAGAGAAGTAACCAATAACACATAAAATTGTGCCTAAATGTACCAAACATTTTATTTATATGTTTTAATAATTCTAATTAGTTTTTGGCTTTCTTAAACAAAGAACTTTGTAATTCCAATCAGCCGAAACCACCAATATTCATAAGGAGCGCCCGGGACTGATACTCATAAGAAGTGTCCGAAACCGATTCTGATACCGATACTGCGAAACTTGATTCAGCCCCATACCCTTGAAAGGGCATAAGCATGGCCGCAGGGTGCTCCCCCCCCCCCCCCCCCCCCCCCCCCCCCCCTCTTTCTACCTTTGAAAATGATCATAAGGTAGAGTATAGAATTAAATTTTTGTGAAATACCAACTGTATTGGCCTCTCGTAATTTTTCAAAATGTTCATGAGTTACATACTTGCATGAAATTTTCAGAAATAGTAGTGTATTTGCACCCCCCCCCCCCCCCCCCCCCCCCCCCCCCCTCCCCACCCCCAAAACTTTTGTAAAAAATGTGGTGCAGATACTCAGAGTCGACATCCCTTCAAATCCTGGTTATGCTGAAATTGTTAAGAGTGCAGATAACCTATCTTGATATCGACTAAAATGGGTACTATACAGAAGAGTACGGGCAAATAAATACTAATAAATGCAAAAAAAAAATTTGTTATGTTTAGGTCTAGCTGCTTCGCTGCACCCATAGATTGAGTAGGTTTGACTCAAAATAACATATCAAGTGAGGAAGAAGATTTGACTGAAAATACAGCTTTTTTTGAACAATTGTTAGATTGGTCAACTGTAGATATTCAAAACCTAGAGTTTGTATCACTCAATTATGTTCGAAAATTATTACATTGTGATGCAGGACGAGACCCAAAGGCAAAATTAGGAGTACCCTATATGGATTATGGAATTAGGGATTTTATGGGTTTCTAAATATTAGAAAGAATTGGGCACGTAAGATATAAACTTTGTGAACGAATATCATATGTTTCTCACAAATAATTATAATATTCGTAAAGTTTAACAAATGAAATTGATTTGGACGGAGTTACTGACGAAGACACCGATGAAGACGGCGAAGGTGACAATCTCGTGCTAGGAGACGAAGTGATCTTTAACTAGGTTTTGAGAACAGTGAACAGGAGATCCAAAGGAAGAAGATGACAATAAATAGAATTTTATTATGAAGAGAAGGATTAAGAGTAAATTAGAGCTTTTTTTTTCCTCATTAGAAAATTTTCAATTCAATTTTCTCATCCATTCCTCAATGCAAATAACACGAGTACATAACCTTTAAATAGCATTATGAACTAGCTTCTAAAATCTAATTTAAATCCCTAATAGATAAAAGATATCAAGTGATCTCTATCAAAAATATGTCTAAAATAACCAAAATAACTAAAAGATAACATAAAATCCACAATTTGTTCTTCATCATATTGAATATAGGCTTACAACCATGAATAAAAGGAGACATAAGGAAAACCTGAACCAGAAATCCTAAATATTAAAAGGAAATACTAGAAATCCTAATGGTCTAAATATTAAAAAGAGAACCTACTATGATATGTTTTGTTGTAGTATTTATCGTTAGTGATGTGGTATATAGTTCGTGTTCAACTAAGGAGTGCGACGTCGTCAGATAATCGAAGAAGCTCGGGAGGAATATTCGTAAAGTTTAACAAATGAAATTGATTTGGACGGAGTTACTGACGAAGACACCGATGAAGACGGCGAAGGTGACAATCTCGTGCTAGGAGACTAGGAGACGAAGTGATCTTTAACTAGGTTTTGAGAACAGTGAACAGGAGATCCAAAGGAAGAAGATGACAATAAATAGAATTTTATTATGAAGAGAAGGATTAAGAGTAAATTAGAGTTTTTTTTTTCCTCATTAGAAAATTTTCAATTCAATTTTCTCATCCATTCCTCAATGCAAATAACACGAGTACGTAACCTTTAAATAGCATTATGAACTAGCTTCTAAAATCTAATTTAAATGCCTAATAGATAAAAGAAATAAAGTGATCTCTATCAAAAATATGTCTAAAATAACCAAAATAACTAAAAGATAACATAAAATCCACAATTTGTTCTTCGTCATATTGAATATAGGCTTACAACCATGAATAAAAGGAGACATAAGGAAAACCTGAACCAGAAATCCTAAATATTAAAAGGAAATACTAGAAATCCTAATGGTCTAAATATTAAAAAGAGAACCTACTATGATATGTTTTGTTGTAGTATTTATTGTTAGTGATGTTGTATATAGTTCGTGTTCAACTAAGGAGTGCGATGTCGTCAGATAATCGAAGAAGCTCGGGAGGAGTCGAAGCAGCTGCTACAAGACCACTTGTTGGTGTTTTTTTGTCTTTAGACTAGGAAAAATAGTCCCACATCGGAAACACCAAATGGTGAGTATCTCAATATAAAGCAATGCTTGTGTTGAGGTGTGCACATGAGGTGTAGTGGAGCACAAGTGTGTGCCATGTGGGAGTATTTTCCTAGAAAGAAAAATGATTAATTCCAACAAGGACGTAAGTTGATTTTTGTTGTGCGGGCTCGGACTCGACATGGACTCCAGGTTGTCGTGCATGCACGGAAGTGTTCGGGGGGAAGGCGTGGGCTAGCACTCGACTATGTTGATTGTGGGATGATATAAAACATCAAACTCTATTGTAGAGTATTGGTGTTTTAGTCCCACATCGGATATGAGAGATGGTGAGGTCTCACTCCACTCTATAAATAGAGCCCCCTTGCCTCCTTTCCAACATACACCAAAGAAGAGAGTTAAGGGAGTCCGTAAAGTTCAGAAAGCCCGTTCAAGTCACAAATATTGACTGACGAGCGTTCCAGAAGTTTTCTTGAACTTGCTGGTTCCTGGAAGCGGATCGTATAGAGGCGAATCTTGCTTTGAGCAACGGTGTTTTTACACCACAGCAGATTTAATCCTCCTCTTCTTCTTCTTCTTCTGTTTCTCTTTAACTCGTTCTTCAGGTTTTAAGGCACCTACTGCGTAGGGAGGTCTAACTTTGTTCTTGAGATCTATCTCATTTGTGGCACCTACTGTATAGGCTTGCTAAACTCCTCATTTGTGGCACATACTGCGTAAGCTTGCTAAACTCCTCATTTGTGGCACCTACTGTGTAAGCTTGCTAAATTTCTCATTTGTGGCACCTACTGTGTAGGCTTGCTAAACTCCTCATTTGTGGCACCTACTGTGTAGGCTTGCTGAACTCCTGTTTTTCATCTATATCCACGCGTCGGGACTAACAATCTCAAAGCAAGAATGCATCGAAAGAAACTCGAGATCAGTCTGGAAGATCTCTTGCAAGAAATCCACGTTGAGGACGAGATGCGTTCTCAACAGAAGATGGACGCTTTGTCCAAACAATTGGCCGAGGCCAATTTGGTGCAGACGATAGACTCCAAGGGGAAGCAGACGGCTTCTCACCACAAGAAAGACTTCACTAATCTGAAAGTGAAGGGACCGACTTTCAAACAGAAGAAGCCCAAGTCCAATGTGACTTGTTTTAACTGTGGCAAGAAGGGCCACTACAAGAGTGAATGTAGATCCAAGCCCAAGCAGTCACAGCAAGGTGAGTCTAATAAGGTTTCATTGATTACTGACGGTATTGCTATAATTGCTCAGGTCACTTCGGTGGGGGCTGACTCTGACTGGTGGGTAGACACTGGTGCCACCTGCCATGTCTGCTCAAGCAAGAAATGGTTCACCACATACCAGCAAACCTCTGAGAAGGTGATGGTGGCGAACCAGGCACAAGCTGAAGTTCAAGGGATCGGGATGGTGGAGCTGAAGCTGACATCCGGGAAAACTCTGACGCTTCAAGGTGTGAAGCATGTTCCCATGATTGCCAAGAACCTGATCTCTGGAGGCCTGCTCTGCAACGCAGGCCTGAGGATGGACATCAATGCTGGCCAGATGGTGATGTCCCTGAAAGGAATGTACTTCGGAAAAGCTTTCTATACCGAAGGAATGTCTAAACTCCAGCTTGTAACCCAGTCAGAGAACATTAATGCAATTTCCAATTCTGCTTATACTCTTGAGTTGTGGCATAATAGACTAGGACATGTCCATTGTAAAAGGATAAACAAAATGTCTAGTCTAGGACTTATCTCCAAATGTGGGAAAAAGGTGGAGAAATGTGAAGTGTGTGCTCAGACTAAGATCACAAGGAAACCCTTTCATCGGGTCAATCGAAGCACAGATCTTCTGGAGTTGGTGCACTCCGATATCTATGACTTCAAACAATTCTCCACGAAGGCCGGGATGAAGTATTTCATAACCTTCATCGATGACTTCTCAAAGTACGCGTTCGTCTACTTGATAAAAACAAAAGACAAAGCATTCGAGAAGTTCAAGGAGTTCAAGGCTGAAGCTGAAAGGCAAACTGGACAACAACTCAAGAGGTTGAGGAGTGATCGAGGCGGAGAATATCGATCTCATGATTTCACATCGTTCTGCAAAGAACATGGAATCATCAACGAGACTACTCTTTCGTATTCTCCTCAGTCCAACGGAGTAGCAGAAAGGAAGAACAGAACGTTGACAGAGATGATGGACTCAATGTTGTTAACTGCGGGTCTTCCAAAGTGCTTTTGGGGAGAAGCTGCATTGACGACCACATTCATTCTGAACAGAGTGCCGTATGCAACTTCTGATATCGCTCCTCATGAACTCTGGTTCAAAGTCAGACCCAACTTGAATATCATTCGAGTGTGGGGGTGTCTGGCATACGTAAAACTTTCGGATCTGAAGATTCAGAAACTCGGAACAAGGACTACGAAGACGATCTTCTTGGGTATGCCGAGAAGAGTGACGCTCGAAGATTCCTTGACTTGCAGTCTAACCATGTCATCGAATCTCGTGACGCGGAGTACTTTGAAGACAAGTTTTAAAGGCACAAAAATATTGTTCTCGTGAACATTTCGGAGAATAATGATGGTGCAAAGGAAGCTGAGGTTTCCAACGATGTCGTAGTCCAAGAAGAAATTGTTGTTGATGAAACAACGTTTGAACCAGAACTCGAAGAGCCGTCAGCCAAGCAAGTGAGAAGACCAAAGGACTTCGGAGATGACTTTGTCACCTATCATGTAGAAGCAGATCCGCTTACCTATGATGAGGCGATGAAGACCAGAGATACTATCTTCTGGAAGGAGGCAGTGAATGACGAGTATGACTCTATCACCTCCAATAACACATGGGTGTTAGTAGATCTACCTGAAGGAGCAAAATCCATCGGATGTAAATGGATCTTCAAGAAGAAGATGAAGGCAGATGGAACTATTGACAAGTTCAAGACCAGGCTGGTAGCCAAGGGATTTTCTCAGAAACAGGGGTTAGACTACTTTGACACATACGCTCCAGTAGCGCGGATGACCACCATCAGAATGTTAATTGCTCTAGCAGCAATACATAAGTTGGTGATACATCAGATGGATGTAAAGACAGCATTCCTGAATGGCGAGCTGACCGAAGAGATATACATGCAACAGCCAGATGGATTTGTCGTCAAAGGTCTTAAAGACAAAGTCTGCAAGTTGGTGAAATCATTGTACGGTTTGAAGCAAGCTCCCAAGATGTGGCATGAGAAGTTTGACAAAGTTATTAGATCAAACGGCTACAGAGTTAGCGAGACGGACAAGTGTGTTTACACGAAGTTCACTGATGGAAGAGGAGTCATCGTTTGTCTGTACGTGGACGATATGCTAATCCTAGGAACGGATATTGGCAATGTCACGGAGACAAAGAAGTTACTCTCAACCAAGTTCAGTATGAAGGACTTGGGGGATGCAGATGTTATCTTGGGCATAAAGAACATCCGGACAGACACTGGAGTGGCGCTGTCACAATCTCATTACATTGAGAAGATGCTCACACGTTACGGGTATCAGGATCTTCCAGGGATCGATACGCCATACAAGTGTGATCAGAAGCTGAAACTAAATTCGAGGAAAAGCGTCAGGCAGCTGGAGTATTCTAGCGTTATCGGGAGTTTGATGTACGCAACTACTGCCATAAGGCCTGACATAGCTTTCGCCGTGGGAATGCTGAGTCGGTTCACAAGCAACCCAGGCATTGAGCACTGGAAAGCTGTGAAGCGGGTGATGAGATATCTCAAGAAGACTCAGACATATGCACTGCACTACAGCGGGTATCCGACAGTAGTGGAAGGCGCTTCACTGCTGCTAGTTGGTGTTCAGAGGTGGAGAGCGAGAGATCCACAGGTGGATACATCTTTTCCTTGGGTGGAGCTGCTATATCGTGGAAGTCGAAGAAGCAGACTATACTCTCTCGTTCCTCCATGGAATCTGAGTTCTATACACTAGAAGCTGCAGCAGAAGAAGCAGAATGGCTTCGGGAGCTCATGTATGATCTTCCAGTGGTTGGAGCTCAGATACCGGCGGTACCGATATACTGTGACAACCAGGCGACTACAGCAGTAGAATCAAATGATCTCTTCAACGGGAAGAAGAGAACTGTGCAGCTGAAGCACAGAGCAATAAACGATCTCATTAAAAGGGGAACTATTGCTGTAATTGATGTTCGGAGTCAGAAGAACCTGGCGGATCCGTTCACAAAGGGCCTCAATCGCCAGTTGGTCGATGACACAACAAAAAAATGGGCTTGAAGGCATTCTGATATTGTATTTGTGTAATACTACCATAAAGTTTTATGCTATTAGTTCAAAGAGAAATCTACTAGGCATCTAGCTTTTGGTTCAAGGGAGGACCACTGATTGAAAAAATATCAGGTAACAGTAGGTACATAGTCCTGAGGGACATGGAAGGGATACGGATCCATAACCACTGTTGTCTACTATATTTCTCTGCGGAGAACATGTCATGTGGAGAGGATGGCTTAAACGTCTTAATAAGTTCTCAGACAGAGTGAATGTCTGTTGTGCTTTACAGGAAGCACGGTAGCGCAGCACTACAAAGGAGCTCATGGACTCCATGCTACAGTGGGGTGACACCACAATGAGGTTCCCAGGTAGGGGTAATGCCTCGGCTTAGCAAGCCATGTCACTGCGACGTAGCACCGCTTATAGGCAGGTAGTCTAATGCTGTATATTATAAATGAAGAGTGGTAGACAGCACTACAAAGAGGCCAGTGTCTATTTCACTTAACAAAATGCCTAAAATTGGCTTTTGAAATAAAACGAGAAAAAGTACAAGAAGTACAAATTGTTCTGGAAAGTATTGCTATGGAAGTCTGATCTGAAGGCGATCACTTTGTTCCGTGGACCATACGATGATGATGAAGAGTACTGCTGGAAGATGAACAGCCGGAAGAACTAAGTCACCAGAAAGGTATCGACGCACTTGGGCACTGATGGCGAGGTCGAATGCTTTCCTGCTTTGCTTTACTCTGTTCTGGAAGAAAAGTTGAAGAAGAATGCTCTGGAAAATCAAAGTCTCTGAGCTCTGATCTCTATATATTCTTTTCTGTCTCTCTTGATGATGTCTATATGAAAAATAAGTCTATTTATAGACTTAACCCTTTGTGCGTAAAAAGCAGCAAAATCGAGTCTTTACGCTAGCAACTGTCACCCACGATGCAACTCATCCTCTACGCACGTTGACACGTGTCCCACGTAGAGTTTGATCTCTACACATGGTGACACGTGTCCCACTATTTTAACAAAAATGGGGAGAGCACGTACACACGTTCCTCTAGAAGTGTGGCATGAAAGCCACGTGGGCAAACCACATTCTTAAATGGTCAGGAAAGTCGGGCGTAAAAATGACCCAAAACATACTCCCAGCGTAAAGTGGTAGACTAGGCGTAAAATAGTCCCAAAATAGACTTCTCGCGTAAAGTGGCTGATAAAACAGTCTTGAGCGTAAAAGGTAGCCCAAATAAACTTTACGCACACGTCAACTTTGAGCGTAAAAAAGCTCATGTAGTATTCATGTGTAAAAGAAGTCATCTTTTGAGCGTAAAGTAGCCCAGTCTACACACTAAACGACAATATTGGTTTCTGTGTAAATCAAATCTCTTCGAATTCTGTGTTATACGCTGTCAGCAAATCATTATGTCAGATTCATTATCACTTTGCATTAAATGCATGATCTGACAGCCTGTCCCCAGCGTAAAATAGCTTGCGTAAAAACAGCTCGCGTAGAGTAGCCTGCGTAGAATAGCCTGCGTAGAGTAACCTGCGTAGAATAGCCTGCGTAGAGTAGCCTGTTGAGCGTAAAGCTCTATTTCTTTGACTTGGTCTATGAACTATTTTTTTACGCTCCTACAAGACCCCCTTCAAAGTTTTCAAATATTTTCAAAATTTGAAATACTTTGAATGGAAGCGTAAAATTCGGGATTTGACCAGTCAGCGTAGAGTTCGGGATATCCAACAGTCATCCGCGTAAAAGTTGGGATATCCAACAGTCGGCGTAAAATCTGGAATTTGAACCGATTCAAAAATTCCCTATAAATAGGGTTCTTCAGGGAGAGAAAACTTTACTTGTTCTCCTTACTTTCATAATCCCAATCTTTCTCGAATCCTCTTCTTCCCCTTTCATACTTTTGCATTCAATTCAATGGCCCCCAAGAAATCCGCCGCCGGCAGCAAAGGCAAGAAGCCCGCCGTCGATTTTTCGTCGGTCGACCGCGCGCAAAATCCTGTCCGGTCATCCGCAGCGTCTCAGCAAAGCAACCCCGCCGTGGCTCCTCCAATGAGGGGTAAAGCACTGTCCTTTGGCCGAAAACTCGCCGGAGAAGAAGACCTAAATCTTTCATTTCACGCCCACGTTATACATGTCAGCGTAGAAATTAAGATAACAAAATACGCCTACGTTATACGTGTCAGCATAAAGTTACGAATATACGCCCACGTTCATACGTGTTAGCGTAAAATTTAGGAAATACGCCCACGTCTATACGTGTCAGCGTAAAATCTGAATTACGCTCATGTCTACACATGCCAGCGTAAAAACTAAAATATGCTCATGTCTATACATGCCAGCGTAATTTTTAGAATACGCTCACATCAACATGTGTTAGCGTAAATTTCATAATACGCTCACATCAACATGTGCTAGCGTAAAGTTTAGAATACGCCCATGTCAATACATGTCAGCGCACAATTTCAAAATATGCTCACATCAACATGTGCTAGCGTAAACTTCATAATATACGCTCATGTCAATACATGTCAGCGTACAACTTCAAATACGCTCACATCAACATGTGCTAGCGTAAATTTTCACCAAATGAAAGGCTTTGTGTAAAACAAAAACTTTTACCAACTTTAATAAGCGTAAAAGTCAAAGTTTTTACCCTTTGTATGTAAAATTTAAAGTTTCAAATTAGATTTTCACTAACTTGATCTTTCTTTTTCTTTTTGCAGTGGACTTGCAAGTTCATCCACTTGCAGATGTCTTTGGCTCATCAGTTGGCATGGTGGGCTCGAATTATGTGGAGAATCTGTCTCATGTAGCGTTTTCCCAATCGAATCCAGACTACCCCATAGAGGGGGCACAGTTGATAGCTGTCCAAGGGGATAGAATGTTGTTATCCATGATAAATGGAGAATTGTTGACTTCACTGAATGAACAACAATTTGCAAAACAAGCCTTCTTATTTGGGGATGCAATAGACTGCAAATCACAAACACACCCCAAGAAGGAGTCTTGGGTATTCAAATCTGGAGATAGAGCAATGTATCTCCCTGATATGGACAGAGATTACCCTTTGTCAGCATTCATCCATGCCACCCATCCTCGACAAATGCTGTGGAATCTGACTCCTAGCAGTCATGGAAGGCCGGGTAGAATCGTATTCAAGAGGGATCATGCCAACGACATGGGGTATTACGTCAGTGTTCCCAATGGCGGTGTCACTTCTTTCTCTGGCCTCATGCCAGGATTTACTCCAAGTGAAGATTCGGCCCTAATCCAACCAGTGCAGACCCAGATGTTTGTCAACAAGTTCATAAGGGCTGCGGTACTATATCCCCAGACAAACCCCAGGCTACCGGGATGGTTGACTCCATTCAACGAGAACTGGATCCAGATTAGCATTTGGATGATGAAGAATTTCCAGACAGAGCTGAAAGATATTGGCCTGTATGAAGCGGTGGCTTCTACTAGTCAGGGTATACCATTGAACAGTAACTTGTTCTTGGCCCTGATGGAGATATACATAAGTTCAACTGGAACTTTTGCGACCCTGAAAGGTGAAATAGGTCTCGCACTCCATGAGATGCAATTCATCTCGAAGCTGCCAACGGGAGAAGCCCCATATGAAGAATACGTTCCCTCCAACCGGGAACTTGCTGAAATTAGAGAGAAAAACCCTCAGTTGGTTGAGGTATATGAAGAATTGATGTGCCACTACATGATCTGCACTACTATGCATGAGAGTGGATCTCATATAGCATATATCAACAAGTGGACAACGTATCTTTTCTTCCATAAGGATAAAATATCCAAGGATGATAAAGAAAGATTCCAGGAAAACAAAGCTCCAGCTATCAATATAGATTCAACAATTCCTGGTAACAAAATTCGGGATATGATGACTGTCTACAAATTTCCGAACAAGTATTTGTCAACCAAGACTGGGGAGTTCCATGCTGGAACTGAAGCCTTGAGCTTCCTCAGATATGGTAGCCAGAAGATTCCAGGAAAGCCTTGCTGGCAGGCTTCCTTTCTTTATGGTTGAGAAGATGGGTCGTACCGGGAACTGGTACAGTTGATAGAATCCACCGTAACGTACTATGGCCAGCAGTGCGTTTGGTGTTTAAAGTCAGGATTAACCTGCTATCGGCAATGGTGTGCCGAATAAATGCCGGTTTGAGGACTTTTGGTGAGGAATTAATCAACAATGCTCCTCATCGGAACGCATTTCCCAGGGTAGAAATGCCCTATACTTATTTAATGGGCTGGCTGTTACACCACAACTGCAGATTGTTGCCACCAGGACCGGGTGATGATGCGGAGGTCTTCCTCCAAAAATTCAGCAAAGCTACATGGATTGCCACGACATGGCAGATACCCGGACAGTTTTGAACTATTCTTATGGTTGGAACTTTTTCTGTACCCGGCCACAAGTTCCAGCTGATTGCTTCAGCGTTCAATTTGAAGACGAAGTTGAGGGAAGAGCTTTATTGCCACCATCAGTCTTCAGATGGTTACAATGCATCAGACCCTCTCACCTGATGTACAGAAATGAAGATAATTGTACGTTCGAACCATATCTACCCAGTAGGTTCGCTCGTCAATTTGGGTATGACCAACTTCATGTTGGTAATCCCACTACTAGTTTCCGTCACTATGGGAAACTGCTTGATGGTGCAAGGGGTTGGAGATATTTTAGTACTCCCCGTACTGGTGCCAAATTCAGAGTCTCAACCGCTACCAGCACTACAGAGCTACGCATTCTTCATTTGTATGCTCACTTTTACGCTTCTATCCGTTCTTTTGCCCATGGCTACAATATGAGAGGTAGCCTGAGATGGCCCAAGGAAGGCAATGTTGAAGAGCCGGTCAGGGTACCAACAGACATCCCTGACGATGCTGCTGTTCCAGATCCATATCTGGAAGTTATTGCTACAGGAGTTGGGGAAGAGGCTGCAGAACCTATTATTATTGGCAAATCCCGTAAACGAAAACAAAGTGCAGCCGTCACACTTCCAGAGAAAACTCCGGAGAAGAAGAAGAAGAAGGCTACCATAAAAAGACCTTCAAGATCAAGAGCCTCTACTCCGGAGAGTGACACTCAGGCGGATGAGCTGCAACATATAGGATCTTCTTCAGTTCACCTTGGAGAAGGATCTTCAGCACCTCAACCAGCAACATCTGCAGTGGTCTTATCTCCCGGACGTCTCAGCTCGGCACTTCATTTAACTCTGCCACAAAAGGCACAAGTTGCTGAAGACGTTGCCCCAGTACAAACTGTTGATTCAGTATTTATCCCATCCGATGAACCAGCTATCACTTTTGATGACGAAGACTGGGATGGAGATTATGATGCGTATTTGGAGCGTTCCACACATACTCCAGGTAAATATAATTTATACAAAATCCATATAAAACTATGACTTTTGTATATTAACTTATTTTGTTTAATTTTTTGTAGGTGTTATCATTTCCCTGAAAGTCGTGGCTCCTCCTCCTCCTCAAGAAGATATTTATGAGGAAAACGAGGAATCTGAGGAGGGGGCTTCTTCTTCAGAAGAAGAAGATGCTCAAGAAGAGGCGACACGAGAGCCCGAAGTAGAGTCTCAAGAAGAATGTCCTCCATCATTGGAGGTACAACAAGAGCCAGAAATACAGGCTCAGCCAGAAGTATCCTCTCCTGCTAAGGGCAAGGAGAAGGAAGAAACTACAGTAGATCTTACTGTAGATGACGAGGAGGCTGCTGAAGAAGAATTAGATTTTAATGAAGAACCAGTTGTAGACGAATTTACTACAACTGAAACACTTGAAGATTCTGCGGAGCCAATAGTTGAAGAAGGTAATGAAGGCACACTCAAGTCACCAACTGAAACTGGGGAAATTGTAATAGCATCCTCCGCTATTACTACTGATCAAGTACAAGTCTCTGAAGAGTCAATGTCCGAACCGGAGTCAGCTACCACAACTGTCATTCCACCCGCACCTATCACCGCCACCGAAACTCTAGTAGTTTCAGCTCCAGAAACGGCTGGAGTAACAAACATTGAAGACACTGTTCCTGAAGCTCCCGGGAACCAGTTGACTATGGTAGCAGTAACAACAATGGCTTCATCTCAGCCTGCTATCACAGCAACAACTTCTACATCTAGTCTTCAGAGAAGAGACTTAGTAGACATCGCTGCAACGCCAAGTTCAAGTATAGAAATGAATCTCTTAGTTGAGATTCACACTGAAACTTTTTATAAAACTCTGGCGACTTTAATCAAAATGGTCCTGAATAAGGGCCTCAATTATGAGAGCTTGAAGGCGGCAATGGCTCTTACCATCAGAAATGTTGCTATGTTCAATGACGCGGCGAGAGCAACAGCATTAGAGAAGATCGTGGATGGACTTGAACAGCCCATTAGAGAGTATCTTAAGCTGTCAAGTGAAACTGTTGAAAGTCTCATCCAAGAAGAGTATGACACCTTATCGGCTGATTACTTCGCTCGGGAGACGATATATAATGAAGCCCTCCATGAATATAGCACAAAGGTCGTCAAAGAGAGCTTTTTTGGCTGGAATAAAGCCTGAGCTGGATAGCCATAGAGCAGCCTATGACACCTCAAATATGGAAATTCAGCAACAAAATGATAAAATTCAAGAAGTTGAGGCTGAGCTGGCTCGCTTGAAGGCCGAGAGGGAGCAGATGATCTTGGCTCGGGACCAGCACCTAACTCAGAGCTCAATTTTGGAAGAACAGGCCTACGGAGCTGAATCTACTATCAGGACCCTTGATGAAACCAAGGATAATCTAATAGTCAGCTTCGATGGACTTTCTCATATTTGCACTCCCAAAGCTCGACGAGCTGAAGCTACCAAGAAAGTATTGAGCTCTCGTGACAGGCGCCTGGCAGAGCTGCAGAAATTACTTAAAGATATCTCTGCTCCGCCTTAGGAGAAATAAAGAGCTTTTGTAATCTTTTATCTTATTCATCATGTAATGTTCACAAGAAATGAATAAAATATTTGTTTTGTGATCTTATCATTTATTTTGAAATTAAACAATAGGTATGAGGTAGAAAACACTTATCAGAGGTAATATGGACATGACAAGTCTTCTAAACTCAATAAATTGTATCTATCCAGAGGTAATATGGACATGATAGTTAATGAAATCTCGTTTTCTGTTTAGATTATATAATACTATCAGAGGTAATATGGACATGACAGATTGTAACAACTCAAAGAAAAATAGATTAATATCTATTCAGAGGCCAAATGGACATGATAGATAGGAAAAACAAGCAGACTTAATATTTATTCAGAGGTCCTAAGAACATGATAAATAATATATCCAATTTTTTTAATCAACTGATAAGATAAAAGATTAAAATTTCTCTCCAAGCTTAACCAAACATTGGTAGCTGGGGAATAAAGAAGAAAAATCAAACATAATATTTCTTTAAGAATTTGCCATTGATCGGCATCATGAGCAAATCTCCATTAGGTTTAGACAACCTATAGGCACCATTAGAGAAAACTGTCTCGATGACATAAGGGCCTTCCCATTTTGCTTGGAATTTCCCTTTGCTCTTATGAGTCATCACCATCGGTCTTCGAACAGCTAGTACTAGTTCACCGACTTTGAATACCCTCTCTTTAACTTTACGATTGAAAGTCCGAGATATACGGGCTTGATATAGCTCAATATGCTGTTGTGCTTGAAGACGCTTCTCGTCTAATCCTTCAAGTTCTTGTAATCGTAAACGATCATTATTCTCTGTAGTTAGCTCGTTAGCAATGGCTATTCGAAGATATGGAATCTGGATTTCCAGTGGAAGGACAGCCTCACATCCGTAAACCAATGAAAATGGTGTAAAACCAGTAGGAGTTCGGACTGTCGTTCGATAAGCCTATAAACATTCTCCAAGTTTCTCATTCCAATCACGTTTATTAGAAGAGACGAACTTTTTGAGAAGTTTGATGATCGTTCTTGTTGAAAGCTTCGGCTAAACCATTAGCAGCTGGATTATAAGCTGTAGAAGCCAGATTTTGAATCCGATTCTTATCACAGAACCTATAAAATGCCTGATTGGCGAATTGTGGTCCATTGTCATGAATTATCCGTCGGGAAATCCCAAAACGATAAATGACATGATGTTTAATGAAGCTAACCACATTAGACGTTTTTATTTCAGCAAGGGGAACCGCTTCCGCCCATTTAGAAAAGTAATCGGTTATAGCCAGTATAAACCGATGTCCCTTGACTGAAGGAGGGTTAATTGGACCAATAATGTCCATGCCCCAAGCTTCGAAGGGCCAAGAAGCTGCTGTAGGATGTAGGAATTCAGACGGTTGATGAATAAAATCAGCATGAATCTGACATGCTTTACACTTTCTGGCATAATCCACAGCATCTGCTATCATTGAAGGCCAATAATACCCCATTCTTCGAATGCGGTCTTGTAATTTTGGACTGGTTGATGAGCACCACAAACACCATCATGAGCTTCGCGGAGTGTTTGTTTAGCTTCATTTTCTGAAAGACAACACAGCAAAAGTCCATCATATGAACGACGATATAACATATGTAGAGACGAATCATAATAAAATTGAAATGATCGTCTCTTGATTGATGCAGCTTCTTTTGGATCTTCAGGTAAAATTCCATGAATTGCATAATCAATAAATGGACTTCTCCAATCCCTCTGTTGGGAACTTGATTCTGTAATATAACTCTGTTCAATATACAGATTATTCTTGATACAGAATAAGTCTCGATCCAACAAAGTAATGGTGTTTTGTCTTCGAATTGGAACATCTAAATCTGCCGCTAAACTAGCAAGAGCATCAGCTTCCAAATTCTGAGAACGTGGTACAAATTCAATGAAGAATCCTTTAAATGAGAGGACCAATTCGATTACCACTTGATGATAAGGGATGAGGTTAGGATTTCTAACTTCATATGTCCCTCGAACCTGATTAACAATCAGTTGAGAATCTCCATAAGCTTCCAAGAACTCGATGTCTAATTGTTTTGCTACTTAGAGACCAATGAGCAGAGCATTATATTCTGTCACATTATTGGAGCATGGCTCATTGAGAGAATAAGCACGGTATATGACCATTTTGTCAGGAGAAACCAAGACGATTCTTACCCCAGAGACGACATTGCCTTTAGGTCCAACTTGTGACGCTCCATCAAAGTATAATTGCCAAATGTCATTTTTTAAAGTCATGTTGCAATCCACAACTTCATCTGGAATGTCCTCATATAGCTTCGATGTTTCAGGTATAGGGTGAGCTGCTAAGAAATCAGCTAATGCTTGACCCTTCACTGATTTTTGAGGTACATAGACCATGTCATAAGGAGTGAGCAACATCGCCCAGGTGGCTAACCTGGAGTTAAGAATGCTTGGTTTCCTCATCAATACCCGAATAGGATTTATTCTGGAGATGACATGAATAGTCTGTCCTGTCACATAATGTCGTGTCTTTTGAACAGTAAATACCAAAGCCAGACATTCCTTTTCTACAGGAGTATACCTGTGTTCAGCTCCGACCATCATTCGGCTAAGATAATAAATTGCATGTTCATGACCCATATCACTTTTCTGTGCAAGAAGAGCACCAAGTAAATGATCCAATGCTCGAACATATAACAAAAATGGTCTTCCTACCACTGGTGGTACCAGAACAGGAGGATTTGTAAGGTATTGCTTGATGTCATTGAAAGCTTTCTGACATGCTTCATCCCAAACAAATGATACGCCTTTCTTTAATAGACGGGAGAAAGCTTGACATTTTCCAGAGAGATTGGATATAAATCTCCTGATATAAGCAATGCGACCTTGGAAGCCTCGGAGTTCTTTTAGATTGCGTGGAGGACGCATTTCAAGAATTGCTTTGATTTTATCAGGATCAACATGGATACCCTGAGAAGTAATGACAAATCCCAAAAACTTGCCACTGGAAACCCCTAAGAAAGACTTAGTAGGGTTCATTTTCAATTGATGTTGACGCATCAATTCAAATACTGTCTTCAAGTCTTGAATGTGATCATCTTTTGATCGACTTTTAACAGCAATGTCATCTACGTAACATTCAACTGTCTTTCATAAATGTTCTTGAAAGATGTTGCTCATGGCCCGTTGATACGTGGCACCGGTATTTTTAAGACCAAACGGCATAACCGTATAACAGTAAACTCCAAGGGGTGTATGAAAAGCAGTATGCTTCTCATCTCCTGTATGCATCTTAATCTGATTGTATCCTGAGAACCCATCCATGAAAGACATGCGTTCAAAACCGCATGTATTGTCTATCATGACATCAGTAATGGGAAGTGGAAATTCGTCCTTTGGACAAGCTGCATTAAGATCTCGAAAATCTATGCAAACTCGGACTTTTCCGTTCTTCTTCATAACAGGAACAATATTGGCAACCCAGTCTGGGTGTTGTTCTTCACGAACAAAGCCACATGTAATCAGCTTTTTGACTTCTGCTTCGATTGCATCCATCATGTCTGGTCGAAAACGCCGTTGCTGTTGTTTCACAGGCTTGGCATTAGAAAGAATATTGAGTTTATGAGTAACAACTTTAGGATCTAGACCCGGCATATCCTCATAACTCCATGCAAAGATATAAATATATTCTTTAATCAGTTTTATCAGCTCTTCCTTTTCATCTTCGGAAAGGTTCTTACTGATGAATATTGGCTTGGACGTAGTTTCGTCTCCAACATCAATCTGGAGAATCTCATCCTCCGTAGGTGGTTGTCGTTGTTCAAAACGAAGCTCCCATTGAGTGTCCATCTGTTGAGCCCAAGGGTCATTTTCAAATGGCTCGGATTCATCTTCAGTTTGAACCATGTTGACTGAGAATACACACTCAGATTCATCGTAATAGTTTCCTCCAGTATATGAGGAGTAGGATGTATCAGATTCGATGAAATGAATTTCTTCCGAATATGAGGATTGTGAAGAACTAGAAGAGAATTCTTCTTGTATATCGTCATTAAACATATGGGATGGATCATATCCCAACCCATGACGAGTTTTCTGGTAAAACGGATCACCACATAATGGTAATCGTCTACCTTTGCCTTGATTGAGACCTTGCATAGTCTTCAAATCATATCCCATTTTCTGGATAATCTTGAGAGGTTGTTGACTATATTTGTCAATTCGGATTTTTCCTTTATCTTTATCTCTAAGATCATCTGTCTGAACAACAGGGATGTTTCTAGCCAGGACAAACACAATTTGGTGCTTATTTTTCTTATCAGACAGAATCACGAAGTAAGATTCTTCGTGACGTCTAAAAGTTACACAAGCTTGTGATGGCGAGACTACAGAAAGAAGATAGGGGGAAGATGTTAGAAACTTTTGAGCATAAGGTCCAACATCGACATGAGGAGGAAAGAAATTTTCCTTATGATCAATGTACAAGGTTTTTTCTGTATTTATGTCATCTTGATATTGATGACTTTGATCATTCGTACGAGAAGTACGTCCCTTAACTTTGATCATAAAAGGTTGAACTTGGCTGATGATCAATGGTGGTTCTGGATCATTCGTACGAGAAGTACGTCCCTTAACTTTGATCATAAGAGGTTGAACTTGGCTCTCGGCAGGAGTACTCACTGATTCCTCAGATGAAGCTCGAGTTCTTCCTTTGACTTTGATCACCAGAGGTTGATCATTGACAGGTTGGGGTTGGATTCGACCTTTGACTTTGATCTTCAAAGGTTGCTCTTCTAGAGGATCTTCATTGACAGACTGATCTTCGGCAGGTGATTGATCTTCAGCCATATCTGATATCTCTTTCACATGCTCTTGTTTGTAGAGTATTGTGTCAGAAAAATAAGCTTCAACACCCTTGAAAGGATTGATATCAGCAAATTCAGTCTTCACAACCCCTTGTGAATCCACGTACTTGAAGCATTGGTGGAGAGTTGAAGGCACAATGTTATGCTCATGTATCCACGGTCTTCCAAGAAGGATGTTGTAGGATACGTCTGAGTTGATAACATAGAAAGTAGCCATAGTTCGAAGATCACCATTCTGAATCTTTAGACGAATATTCTCCAGTGGTTTACTCTTGCCAGAGTTGAAACCAACTATTGTGGTACTAGTGTAAGTCAAATCACTAGTAGAAATCCTCAAAGGTCTTAGCATACTCTGAAGAATAATGCTAATAGAAGACCCAGGATCAATATAAATCCTGTCAATTTCAGTGGATTCAATATACCCAGTGTAGCACAAAGGCCTGTCGTGCTTGTTATGTTTCAACAACATGTCTTCTTGTGTGAAGGTAATATTAGGAATTGCCTCCATCACACTATAACATTGTGGACACGACACTGGTGTATTATCAGGACTCTTGAGTTGAGCCAAGCATGAGTCTGCTTGTAGCAAAGCTTCACTCAAAGTCTCTCTGCTTTCTTTAGAAAGACGCAGTAGCTCAAATATAGAGAGTCTAGCCGGAGTATTGGCTAACTGAGCTAGAATATCAAATTTATAGGGCTTCATCACCATCCCTTGATTTGAAGCAGATTTCAAGGGAACGTCAAAGCGTACTGCTTTCTGTTTCCCTTTTTCAACCACCGATTGTTTAGCAGGAACAGGAGATGGTTGAACTGGAATTGTTTCTACAACATCCTCTGCTTCTTTGGAAGATCCCTCGTAATCTTTGTGGTATTCCTTTCCAGATCTTGTACCAGTAAAACTTTCTTCTTCAGAATCATGAGAAGGAAGTACCATATTGCAGGATTTAGTCTTCTTTCCCTTAGCCTTCTTCTTGCGAGAATTTTTAAGAGGGAGCTCATAACCCAATCCAACAGTGGATTTTTGACTTTGAATCTGTAAAGGAAGTCTCATTCCTTTATCATAGTTCAAACCCTCTGCCTTTGGAAGTCATAGCCCATCTTTTTCATGAGATGGACTGATTGTTGACTATACAAGTGAATGGGCAGCGGACTTTTAATAGGTAGTTCAACAGAGGAAGAAGAAGCAGAAACTTCTGTAACTACAGGAAAAGGAATATTCGGGACACGAGGAAAATTCCTGTAGGAGCTTTTTCATAAGCAGCAAAAACTTGTTGTGCCCTGTATAAGGGGACACTATTCATAGCTAACCACTGCTGATGAGAAAGTTTGAGCTTGGTAAGAGGAACTAAACTTGGAGGACATATGTTTAAACCTTTCAGCCTATCCTCCAAAGGAATGCCATCCCAAAGATGATCCAAATCATCAGGATCTGGAATAACATGAGAAACCATGTTGCAGGTTTTAACTTTTCTACCTTTCTTGGATTTTGAAGTTTTACCTTCATCCTCTATTTCAGGTATTAAGTCAGGATGTACCCACATGATTTCACCATTCTTGAATGTGAGAGGCAACAATCCTTCATTTTCCTCTCTGGCAGGCGGGATATTCACAATCTTCATCGTCGCCTTTGGAATTGGGACAATCCCATCTGGGATTTGCTGTGGAGGAAAACATCCAAATTGAAGAGAAACCATATTGGTTGTAACTGTATGCTCATCGTTAGTTAAAGCAATGGCATTGGCATTTATCAACTCTTGGATTTTCTTCTTTAGGACATAACAAGCCTTGGTGGGATGATTTATGTATCTGTGATAGATACAATACTTGGGATTGTCAGTCAGATTCACCTCATTAGGCCTCTTTGGCTCCGGAATCTGGAGTTTGTCACTCTTTACCAGACATTGGAATATCCCTGGGATATCGCTCTCATCAAAAGAGTATTCTTCTTTTGGCTTAGAAGACTCCTGATTATTCGGCGTCGTTTTGTTTTTGGAAAGATTAACCATAAGGGTATCATTTCCTTTCCCATTACGATTGCCGGAATTATTACCAGAAGAGCCTTTCTTTCCTTTGTCCTCTGAAGCAAAAATCATCCCATGTTCACGAGCCAACCTACCATTGATCTCGGCAGAAACTGCTGCTATAATAAACGAGGCCCAGTATGTGAATTGGGAACCCGTAAAGACAGCAATGGATGGTCGCAGATTCATCTTGCATGTATCAATCAACGCTGAATCTGGCATACCAGGGGACATTTTCAAAGTTGCCTGTCGGAAACGTTCGATAAACGTCTGAGTATCTTCCTTCTCCTTTTGTTTGATCTCTATTAAGGAGGACATATTCATATCCATACCTCCTTCATAAAAGCGGGAGAGAAACATTGCTTTAAATTCGTCAAAAGACGAAATGCAATTGTCGGGTAAACTACGATACCAGTCGTAAGCTGAACCCGTCAAGCACCCGATGAATACTCGAGTGAGAAGAGCATCATTTTTCTGCAGATGCACAGTCATAATATCAAAGTAATTGATATACTGACTAGGAGAAGCCTTTCCATCAAACAATATCATTGATTGTGGCTTAAATTTCGGAGGAAAGGGTACATCATTCCAATGAGGAGGATAAGGTTGCTTAATCCCTAACCTCTGAAGTTGATCTTTGTGCTTCAGAACTTCAAACTGTGCCTTTAGTTCACGCACGGCTTGAATAGCTTCACTTGTTTGAGGAAGCACATTTGATTGAATAGTTGTTGGATGTACCGTGACCCCAACCGGAGGTGGTACATCTTCTGGAATGATAGGATCTGGAGATGCAGAATTTTGATTGACAGCAGACTCTTGATTATGCAAAGGTATGTCAACCCCTTGACTATCTTGAGTTTGTGCTGCTGCCTGCACCGGTGTTATTACTGCCGGCTGAGCAGTTTGCTGAGTCATTATTATTTGGTACATGCTTTGCATCATGGTAAGCATGTCCTTTAGTGATTGCTCAACGGCAGAGAGACGTTCTGTATTAGCAGATGACGTCTCCGGTTCATCTCCAATAGCATATGATTCAACCTCTCTTGAAGATACAGAGGGATTGGTATAGAGGTATGAATCGACACTATCAGTTTCGGACTCAAAAGATTGAGTACCCCCAGCTTCTGAATCAGAAGTCTGCAACTATCTGTCTTCTTAATCGAGTATTCTGATATACTCCTTCAAAGGAATCAAGTAGTCTGTTGAATTGTTGTTGACCTGGATTTTGGGACGAGTTACGTCTTGGACGTCGTCCTCTGTTGGTATGAGATGCCATGTTGACTGACGCATATGACAACTCATATTCTTGGTCATCAACTTGCTGTTGAGGCGCATTGAAGCTTAATCGGTCAAAAACTGACCGTTTAGAAGCCGAACAACAACATTTGATTACAATCTGGTGACACTCACAATGGTGATTCTCTTGGGGGAGTGTCACAGGAGATTGTCTATTTTTACGCTTTTGTATTAGCAATTCGCGTAAATCAGAAGGAGTAGAGGGAGTAGATGGAGTAGTCTTCCTTATTACATTTGGGGTAGAGAAACGTTTAGTCCCTTGTGTATAAAGAAGATTACTGGCTGCATTCGCAGAACCAAACTGTACATTTTTACGCGCTTGGAGTTGCGTGCGTAAATCCTAAAAATTTTTAGTATAAAGAACTCCATCAACACTACGCGTAATTTGTAGGTTTGGTACCTTGCGTAAAGCAGTGTAAGAAGGCTGTTGGTGAAGAACCGAAGTTTTACCAACAATGTTTTTACGCTGGTTGCGTGCAGGTAAATTCACTTTAGATGTAAAAACATCATTGTGAATTTTATCTACATTGTCACAGACAGGAGATTTACCTTTACGCGTAGAGCGCAAAACATGAGTATCTGCCACGTCACAGACGGGAGATTTTCCTTTACGCGTGGAGCGTAAATTTTGTGTGTCTACCGCGTCACAGACGGGAGACTTATTTTTACGCTCAGAACGTAAAGTATTGGAGTCTACCACGTCACAGACGGGAGACATGTTTTTACGCTCAGAACGTAAAGTATTGGAGTCTACCACGTCACAGACGGGGGACATGTTTTACGCACGGCGTGTAAAACTTGATTTTTACGCCCAGAGCGTAAAACCTGATTTTTACGCTCAGAGCGTAAAACCTGAGCGTCTGCCACGTTACAAACGGGAGCCTCATTTTTACGCCCATGGCGTATCACTGAAGTAGAGACTGCCTCGTCACAGACGGGAGCCTCCACAACAGGAGTAGGAAGGATTCCTTTGCCTTCAGAGACAGTATGGAGATCCGAGGATGCCTTGGATTTGGGAATCCAAACTTTTCGCGCCTTTCGCGATTTCTGAACATTGGAGCAGCGAGTACTACCCCCAGTTCGGAGCATTTCTTCGTAGGCAGTCTGGTCGAAGTGCACAACCAGAGTCTTCTTTGTCGATCCAACCGACACATCATCATATTGAGCAATTGCCTTCTCGTCAGAGGAGAAGGTCGTCCCCAGCAGAGTCGCCATTTTGTTTCACTTAACAAAATGCCTAAAATTGGCTTTTGAAATAAAAAGAGAAAAAGTACAAGAAGTACAAATTGTTCTGGAAAGTATTACTATGGAAGTCTGGTCTGAAGGCGATCACTTTGTTCCTTGGACCATACGATGATGATGAAGAGTACTGCTTGAAGATGAACAGCCGGAAGAACTAAGTCACCAGAAAGGTATCGACGCACTTGGGCACTGATGGCGAGGTCAAATGCTTTCCTGCTTTGCTTCACTCTGTTCTGGAAGAAAAGTTGAAGAAGAATGCTCTGGAAAATCAAAGTCTCTGAGCTCTGATCTCTATGTATTCTCTCCTGTCTCTCTTGATGATGTCTATATGAAAAATAAGTCTATTTATAGACTTGGCCCTTTGTGCGTAAAAAGCAGCAAAATCGAGTCTTTACGCTAGCAACTGTCACCCACGATGCAACTCATCCTCTACGCACGTTGACACGTGTCCCACGTAGAGTTTGATCTCTACACATGGTGACACGTGTCCCACTATTTTAACAAAAATGGGGAGAGCACGTACACACGTTCCTCTACAAGTGTGGCATGAAAGCCACGTGGGCAAACCACGTCCTTAAATGGTCAGGAAAGATCGGGCGTAAAAATGATCCAAAACATACTCCCAGCGTAAAGTGGTAGACTAGACGTAAAATAGCCCAAAAATAGACTTCTCGCGTAAAGTGGCTGATAAAACAGCCTTGAGCGTAAAAGGTAGCCCAAATAAACTTTACGCACACGTCAACTTTGAGCGTAAAAAAGCTCATGTAGTATTCATGTGTAAAAGAAGTCATCTTTTGAGCATAAAGTAGCCCAGTCTATGTCACGCCCCGATCCCGCTAGGGTCGTCCGTCTTGCTTGGATCCCTGCGGGATCGATCGTCCTCGCTAAGGCGTGATGCCGTGCAAGCCTAAGTTGCGCTTGCACAAGGCCATGTACCTGCACAAAAATAACTAGTCAAGCAAAAACACACGCACGCACCCATTAGTCAAGCATAACACACGCACGCACCCATTGCAGAAAACCAAATGTTGGACACAGAGATTTGAAATGGAAATACTCATTTTATTCATAGCTTGAAAGGAATACAAGTACAAAGCTTTGCAACTCAGATTTGCCTTATAATTTGGCTACAAGATACTCTTTGAAACACTCTTTTGAAATTAGCCACAATGCCCATACATGATATCCTTTATTACAAGCTGGAATTGAAAGACACCTTCAAGGAAATGAAAACTGGAAACTTGCAATTGACTGAAAGTAAACTTCGAGGCGATCCACGAGCTCTACTGGGCTAGACGAGCTTCGGTGCCTCACTTGAAATCCCCCTGTCTCCTTTTTGCTTCTGAAAAGGATGCCCACAACGTGGGTCAGTACACATCATGTACTGGCGAGCGGCTTTTGGCCGAACTCGCAAATCTCTGCACTAAATCAATATGTTGAGCTAACATTTACTAGTGATCTTTCTACTTGTCTAGGTTCTTTTTAACAATTCATAAGAACATGACAGATAGAATATATCATAGCAACTTACCCTCGCCGGCAGTCATCCCTGCACAAAACCACGTTAGCACAATTTGCATAATGAGTAATTCATGATTCATTCTTGCAGATATTGAAGTTGTCATTCGGGTCATGCAGGTGGACTATTCTACATGTTGGTCCATGGGTTTTCCCCATGATTAGCCGCTGTGACTCTTTGGTTCAGCTCGTCGCTAAGGACTCAGATCGACTCCCATTTTCTCATGGAGGCCCTAATCTCTCCTAGGCCGAGCGGTTCCAGGTGCCCCCAGATACCACCCGAGAGACAAATATTTCCTTGTATACAAGTTGTCCGAGACCAAATGCATGCTCTAGCCGTTCTATCAGATGAGACACACTTGGACTTATGCACAGGTATACGACACGTTTGATTCGTGCCTTCAGGTTCTTCTCAACATGTACAAGTTCGTCTGTACATGTCTATATTTCAAGCATACTGATGACAAGCAGATGATCATTCTTATCGAGCAGATAGAGTGGCAACACATTTCCTTGCATTTAATTCAATTCAATTATCTTCTCTTATCTTTTGTGGGTGTGGTATCGTTGATCATTGGGACAAGGCAACAGGGTAGACTAGAGATCATTTTTCTTAGGCGTACAGATCAATGTCTGTTCGGTTGAAGCAACTCACCGAGATGAATCTTAGTAGAGAGAAGGAGGGACTTCACGCGCCGTTCACGAACAATTTACGCGGCCTACAATGGCACCAACAGTTGATTAGCATACTTCGTCTCTTTCTCTCAAGATTCGGAATGAATGCGAAATGCGATGAAAGCGAACAATGAAAACCAATCATCGAAAACCAACACGAAAACGCATTCATCAAAACCAAGCAGCAAAGAGAAAACATTCAGCAAAACTCTTGGATTCATTTCAATAGAAGCCAATCCATCAATTGGAAAGGTTCATTGCATTTCATCCGTGATCAATCGATACCGGCAAAGGTTTCACCAAATACTCAGTTCATGACTGAGTCAACAAGCCGTAGGTATTACATAGTGGACCGCAAGGAGCGGGGCACTACATAATAACCCACCAAGAAAAAGTTTTGTCCTCAAAACTTAAGAAACAAAACTCACCTCCACTATTGTTGCATTCTGGGTCAAGCAACGTGGAGAGATTGAAGACGCGCGCATTAGTCCGCTGCGGCTGGTTGTGCGGATGGTCTCTAAGCGGCGGTGGGCCTGGCAGTTGCCCACGCTCTTCAGTGTCATCTTTATTCTGATCCGTTCTATTCTTTTTCGGGCAATATTTGACTGAATGGCCCTGTTGGCCACAACGAAAACAAGCGTTGTTAGCGGCACGACAGTCCTCTTTGACGTGCCCACTCTTGCCACAGTGACTGCAACTCTGGCCATTCCCATAGCGGCAGTCTTCTTTGACATGCCCTCGACGACCGCAGAAGCCGCATACAGGCTTGTTGTTTTGTTCCCCGTCAGTCTTTTTCTCTCCGTCATGATATCTCTTGACGGGCTGATTCCGACTGTTCTGCGCTTTGTTGGACGCTTTCCTCTGCTCGAACTGTTCTACCTGGAGCGCCGCCTCAAAGGCTTGAGAATAGGACTCGCATTCTCGATTCAGCACACTTAACTGGATGTCGTAATTCAGACCTTCCACGAATCGATTTATGCGAGTCTGTTCCGTGGGGAGCCAAGCAGCGGCAAAATTTGCCAACTTAGCAAATTCAGATTCATAGTCCTCCACGGACATATCCCCCTGTTTCAGTGTGATGAAGTCATCCTCCATCTTCTTGCTCATGGCTCGAGGCAGATATTGATCGAGAAACGCCTTCTTGAACAAGGCCCACGAGATCTTTCCATTCCTAGCCGTTGCGAGCAGCGCCGGCTTCTTCGCCTTCTACCAGTCCTTCGCCCGCAGCCGTAGGAGCATAACGGCACAGACTACCTTTTTGCTACTTGGAACTCCTATGAACGCGAACAGAGTCTCTATTTTATCAATCCAGTCCATCACCTTGTCGGGTGACGTCCTGCCTTGAAATTCTGGAGGTTTCGCGTCCAAGAAGTCCTTTGGCCTAAAGACAGTGTGCCTTTGCGCTGGCTGGGGCTCTTCACCCTCTACAGGCTCGATCTCGGGCGTTCCCGTCTGTTCCGTCGCTGCGGTGGCATCTCGATTTGCCGCAAGCGCCGTGACAAGCTGGGTCAGGGCATCCAACTGCTTTTGTTGGGCAGCCGCTCGGGCCTGGTGTATTTGGTTGTTTTCCTCACTATCCTGCCTTTGCAGCTCCAACATTCTCATGATCCGTTCTATCGGATCGGTCGAGCCAGAGGCACGAGGAGGAGCCATTTCTCTACAAAACAGTATAACTTCTGTCAGTCTCATAAAATATTATGGACTTATTGTATGGGGCATTGGTTTTCATAACTCAAAATCGGGACACTTTTGAAAGCCGTCAAAGTACTTTATATACTTTTTGAAAACGATATTTGCAAGAGGCCAAGGACGTAAAACCGTGCTCTGATACCACTTTGTCACGCCCCGATCCCGCTAGGGTCGTCCGTCTTGCTTGGATCCCTGCGGGATCGATCGTCCTCGCTAAGGCGTGATGCCGTGCAAGCCTAAGTTGCGCTTGCACAAGGCCATGTACCTGCACAAAAATAACTAGTCAAGCAAAAACACACGCACGCACCCATTAGTCAAGCATAACACACGCACGCACCCATTGCAGAAAACCAAATGTTGGACACAGAGATTTGAAATGGAAATACTCATTTTATTCATAGCTTGAAAGGAATACAAGTACAAAGCTTTGCAACTCAGATTTGCCTTATAATTTGGCTACAAGATACTCTTTGAAACACTCTTTTGAAATTAGCCACAATGCCCATACATGATATCCTTTATTACAAGCTGGAATTGAAAGACACCTTCAAGGAAATGAAAACTGGAAACTTGCAATTGACTGAAAGTAAACTTCGAGGCGATCCACGAGCTCTACTGGGCTAGACGAGCTTCGGTGCCTCACTTGAAATCCCCCTGTCTCCTTTTTGCTTCTGAAAAGGATGCCCACAACGTGGGTCAGTACACATCATGTACTGGCGAGCGGCTTTTGGCCGAACTCGCAAATCTCTGCACTAAATCAATATGTTGAGCTAACATTTACTAGTGATCTTTCTACTTGTCTAGGTTCTTTTTAACAATTCATAAGAACATGACAGATAGAATATATCATAGCAACTTACCCTCGCCGGCAGTCATCCCTGCACAAAACCACGTTAGCACAATTTGCATAATGAGTAATTCATGATTCATTCTTGCAGATATTGAAGTTGTCATTCGGGTCATGCAGGTGGACTATTCTACATGTTGGTCCATGGGTTTTCCCCATGATTAGCCGCTGTGACTCTTTGGTTCAGCTCGTCGCTAAGGACTCAGATCGACTCCCATTTTCTCATGGAGGCCCTAATCTCTCCTAGGCCGAGCGGTTCCAGGTGCCCCCAGATACCACCCGAGAGACAAATATTTCCTTGTATACAAGTTGTCCGAGACCAAATGCATGCTCTAGCCGTTCTATCAGATGAGACACACTTGGACTTATGCACAGGTATACGACACGTTTGATTCGTGCCTTCAGGTTCTTCTCAACATGTACAAGTTCGTCTGTACATGTCTATATTTCAAGCATACTGATGACAAGCAGATGATCATTCTTATCGAGCAGATAGAGTGGCAACACATTTCCTTGCATTTAATTCAATTCAATTATCTTCTCTTATCTTTTGTGGGTGTGGTATCGTTGATCATTGGGACAAGGCAACAGGGTAGACTAGAGATCATTTTTCTTAGGCGTACAGATCAATGTCTGTTCGGTTGAAGCAACTCACCGAGATGAATCTTAGTAGAGAGAAGGAGGGACTTCACGCGCCGTTCACGAACAATTTACGCGGCCTACAATGGCACCAACAGTTGATTAGCATACTTCGTCTCTTTCTCTCAAGATTCGGAATGAATGCGAAATGCGATGAAAGCGAACAATGAAAACCAATCATCGAAAACCAACACGAAAACGCATTCATCAAAACCAAGCAGCAAAGAGAAAACATTCAGCAAAACTCTTGGATTCATTTCAATAGAAGCCAATCCATCAATTGGAAAGGTTCATTGCATTTCATCCGTGATCAATCGATACCGGCAAAGGTTTCACCAAATACTCAGTTCATGACTGAGTCAACAAGCCGTAGGTATTACATAGTGGACCGCAAGGAGCGGGGCACTACAGTCTACACACTAAACGACAATATTGGTTTCTGTGTAAATCAAATCTCTTCGAATTCTGTGTTATACGCTGTCAGCAAATCATTATGTCAGATTCATTATCACTTTGCATTAAATGCATGATCTGACAGCCTGTCCCCAGCGTAAAGTAGCTTGCGTAAAAACAGCTCGCGTAGAGTAGCCTGCGTAGAATAGCCTGCGTAGAGTAGCCTGTGTAGAGTAGCCTGTTGAGCGTAAAGCTCTATTTCTTTGACTTGGTCTATGAATTATTTTTTACGCTCCTACAGTGTCCTCATGTTACAGTGACATGACATCACGAAGAGGTACCAGGTAGGGTAAAGCCTCGGCTTCGCAAGCCATGTCATAGCGGCGTAACACCGCACGGATGCGCAAGGCTTCATGCTGGGTAGTTTGGCACTACAAAGAGGCTTGTGACCTCATGCTACAGTAGTATGACTTTACGATGAGGTACCCAGTTAGGGATAAAGCCTCGGCTTTAAGCCATGTCATAGCGGCGTAGCACCGCACGGAAGCACAAGGCTTCAAGCCAAGGAATCTTTAAAAGAACTCATCTAGAGTGTATGGATAGAGATACATGCCGTCTCTTGAGGGTAAACTTGTAGGCGCCCAAAATACATACACCGAAACCAGGCTGGCACATGGCCTTTAATGTGCACCCAGAAGCACAGATAACTACATTATGTGAGTGGGAAGAATTGCAGCTATGGTGCAGAATTCAAGGCTTAGTCCATTCTTGTATCATACTGTTATTTGACCCATGCGGGAAGATTCAAGTCGTCAGCGACATCTCTCCTAATGCATGATGGACAGTCACTGTGGGGAACGCTCAACCCATATATTGAGATATGTGGGAGATTGTTGGTGTTTTTTTTTTGTCTTTAGACTAGGAAAGATAGTCCCACATCGGAAACACCAAATGGTGAGTATCTCAATATAAAGCAATGCTTGTGTTGAGGTGTGCACATGAGGTGTAGTGGAGCACAAGTGTGTGCCATGTGGGAGTATTTTTCTAGAAAGAAAAATGATTAATTCCAATAAGGACGTAAGTTGATTTTTGTTGTGTGGGCTCGGACTCGACGCGGACTCCAGGTTGTCTCGTGCATGCACGGGAGTGTTCGGGGGGAAGGCGTGGGCTAGCACTCGACTATGTTGATTGTGGGATGATGTAAAACATCAAACTCTATTTTAGAGTATTGGTGTTTTAGTCCCACATCGGATATGAGAGATGGTGAGGTCTCACTCCACTCTATAAATAGAGTCCCCTTGCCTCCTTTCCAACATGCACCAAAGAAGAGAGTTAAGGGAGTCCGTAAAGTTCAGGAAGCCCGTTCAAGTCACAAATATTGACTGACGAGCATTCCAGAAGTTCTCTTGAACTTGCTGGTTCCTGGAAGCGGATCGTATAGAGGCGAATCTTGCTTTGAGCAACGATGTTTTTACACCCCAGCAGATTTAATCCTCTTCTTCTGTTTCTCTGTAACTCGTTCTTCAGGTTTTAAGGCACCTACTGAGTAGGGAGGCCCAACTTTGTTCTTGAGATCTATCTCATTTGTGGCACCTACTGTGTAGGCTTGCTAAACTCCTCATTTGTGGCACCTACTGTGTAAGCTTGCTAAACTCCTCATTTGTAGCACCTACTGTGTAAGTTTGCTAAACTCCTCATTTGTGGCACTTACTGTGTAGGCTTTCTGAACTCCTGTTTTCCATCTATATCCACGCCTCGGGACTAACACCACTCTACATAGCCAATTTAGTGTCAAAGGCATACTGGCAGTATGTCGCCGGCTTGCTCAAAGGTGGCAAAAAGTTCCATCTAGTTTTGGGCACATTTGTGTGCTCATTAGGCATGTCGGTTGCTTGTTTGTGATCATGGAACGGCTCAGATTTGTTGGGATGTTTCGACTGTCCAGATTGCCCCTGGGTTGGGGGGTGGATAAGAGAGCCTGATTAAGGGCTCTTCCATGTCTTGGTTTTGGTAGGCTTGAAGTTTAAGAAGGCTCACAAGAGAAAGTACTTGAGTGGCCATTAAAGGAGTCTAGAAAGAGTGGTTGAAGGAGAGCTTGTTGGAGATCTCGTAGAGTTTTCGTGGTACGGTTTGTGTGTGCAATCATCGTAAGGTTTTATCTCTTGTTGATTCAATAGAGCTGTTTCTTTTTCTTCCCATACCGCCGAACCACGTTAATATTGTGTGTTTTCTTGTTGTGTTCTTTGTTGCTATTGTTTGGTTATTAGTGCATTGTTATTCTCGTAACCATAATGCTATTGTTTGTCGCTTCCGCAACCTTTTGTGAGACGAGTGCTCCGTAAGGAACTCATCGGATGACATGCAGTGATTATCAACTTTTCTGCTCTAAAGGCTTGAAAGTATAAAAATGACCTCTGAAGAACCCTTGATGTAAAATTGGTGAATATAAAGTAATAAGTCACCCTTTTTTTCTTTTGAATAATTGAAGGAAATCATGCTTGGTGTTGCTTCCTGGTAGTTACCTTCTTTTATACTTCAAATTGCCATTGCTTTCTCATGAACTTGTTTTAACTACAGATTTTTTATTTTTCTGGGAAGAGTATGGCCCTCTTCTGACATTCATGCATCTGTACATTTATTCCTATATGTTGTAGAGTTTCAATAGGGCTTTCTTTTTGTACATGTACTCTAGTACATTTTAGCATATATATATTCTTGACTTTTTCTAGTAGAAGTTTGACTATATAATATAGCTAGAGCATCATTCTATTAGCTCAAAATCATTCTATTAGCTTAAAGTAATGTATGTATAAGAAAATTTTGCTTACAAATTTGGGATATCTATCTATTATTAATATTTTCCAGATATTTGGCCATGTAGATCTTAACCGCGAGGAACAGAAAATTGCAACATATTCCTCAACACCTAAAATGGAGTCCGTCTCATCTGAATTACGAGATAAGATGGTTCCTCTTACAGGAAATCCATACTTCACCTCCATTGTGACAAAGACTCAGCTTCAGAGACCATTTCACTTGGTAAGTTCTACAGCATTTGAACTTTTACTGTACGCGTCGAGCATTTCCTCAAATGTCAATTGTTCATCTTCAATTTTATATATTTTTTACATTTTTGTTGCAAACATCTTCATGTTATATATCTCCGCACATTAATCAGACTTATTTCAAATTTGAGGGACGACATGTATTGGATACATATTGGAGACAATCGGAACACTCCAAGATACTCTACGGACACGCCAAAATAGATGTGTGTCCGTGTCCCCGTGTCCTTCCCTTGTAGTGTCATATCCGTGTCCATACAACATATATGCCTCAATTTTTCAACAGAAAGAACATAAGGGTGACATTTAGCACAATTGTAGAGATCACATTCCACTTGTGCAAAGAAACCTGGGTCCAAAACCAGTTTTACACTAGAAATGCATTAGATACATGACAATCAGAACCACAACAACAACAACAAAGCCTCTGTCCCAAACTTGTTTTGGGTCGGATTACTCTCCTCTCTTTGCTTATCAGTTATAGTTTCCAAGAAGATAGTCTCGTGAAGCTTGTTTATATAAAGGGGGGTTGATCTCTAATTGTAGTTTTCCGAGTTTAGTTGTGTTCCATATATACCCAAACTGGAATGAGGGTTGGATAGTGATTGAGGGTGTTTCCTGGCATGACTGTAAGGCTTGTTGCTTGCATTCTGGAGGATGCACGTTCGAATCACGTCATATATATGGGGGTAAGGTTGCGTTTGATAGTGATCGAGGGTGTTTTCTGGCATGACTTTAAGGTTTGTTGCTTGCATTATGTTCAAATCACGGAAATATCATCTTCGTGTGTATATATATATATATATATATATATATATATATATATATATATATATATATGCAAATGACCTCTAGCCTAGTGGTTAAGAGAGATGCATACGGCCGAAGTGGTCGGGAGTTCGAGCCTCAGTGGAGGCGAGTTCGCCACAATTACCCATTGTTTCAAAAAAAAAAAAAATATATATATATATATATATATATATATGGGAGTAAGGTTGCGTATATCTTAGCTAACTTTTGTGCCCTTTTACTTTTGCGATGCAGTGGGTGCCGAGGTGGTTCGGTCCACATCTTCCAGCTGCTTCGGGTAATGTGGTTCTTACCTGTCGAGGGAGGAGCTGGGGTATGTGGTACGATCGGTCGAGGATTCGACGCGGATGGAAGCAATTTGCCTTCGACAACGATCTGAAGGTAGGAGACGGCTGTGTCTATGAGCTGATGGACGCGGCGAAGCTGGAGTTTAGAGTGCAGATCCTCGACGGGGACGTCCCACCGGAACTTCTGGGTGCAGTCGGTAGGAGCACCGGTATGCCTATGATGATAGACTAAAACTAAATTGCAAATGGATATATAGCTTGAAAGCAGTACATTTGTCTCATTTTGAGCTTATTTATGTGGTGGGATCAAATATAATGTAATTTTGGCTGGGAACAATGAAGAATACAACCGAATTTTGTGTCGGAGCCTCTCGGCAGGCTTCTAGTGGATATAGCACATCCTGGGTGGGTGGGTTCGATTTTACGGGAAAATGGATTGTTCTTGGTGTGAGTTAAAAAGAATACAATTGAATTTTGTTCCTAAGATTTCGATGATGTTTTTTTGCACATAAAGCAGTTGTCATGGTGCATAGTTATCACCAATCTAAAGACTTGGGAAAGCAAAATTGCTCTCGCAGATTATCAGAATGGTGCAGGAAAAATATGACAGGTCTAGAAGATGTATTTTCGTTCTTTGCAAAAATTGTAATTTATATCGTATTTTTCCCCCAATGTTTGGAAAGGTCATGGAAATTGAGGAGGAAAGTTGAATCCTTGGTGTGAGAAAGTGAATATTTGGTATCTTTGGTGGGAGGAGGGAACCACTTTTTCTCATATTTTACTTTCCTTTGAGAACCATTTTTCTTCCAGAGGGACCTAGCGACTTGGGAGCACAAAGTGACGTTTTGATGGCGTACTTTGCATCCATACGGTTACTTTACGGGGTCGCGGAGCTGCAAGTACTCTTTGAAGGCAGATGATCTCCTATATAAGTGTTGTTGCAGAGAATTTTCTTCTTCTAGACGTTCTTCTGAAGAACAACATCAACCACCAAGTGGTTCGAGATCACATTAAAGGTGACATCTTCGAGCGTTTCGAAAGTTATATCAAACTTGATGGTTCCTGAAAATAGATCCACATAAATGGTCGAATCTCGCTTTGAGCAACACACCTCGGCAAGAAATTCTTTCATAAGTTCCCTCGGTTTTTTTTATAGCTTTGAATATCTTAGCAGCTCGGTTGCTTTATATTATCCGACAATACAATACTGCTAGTACCGCGGATAGCGCACGTCCTTAGCAAGATTGGTTGCTAGTTTTCACTACTCGTGGACAAAGTCTTATACTGTGTTTGGGAACATTTGGGGGGAGGGAGAGGAAAATTTGAGGGGAAGGAAAATGGAGGGGAAGGAAAATGGAGGAAAGTTAATTTTCCCTTCCTTTGTTTGGATGGACAAAAAGTAGGAGAAGAAAAAGTTTAAAAACAATTTTTTATTTGTTTATGGATATAGGTATAATTACTATTTTTTCCTTGGTATTCTCAAATGATGATTTAATTTTAACTTTTTGAAGGGTGGTGGGGTAAATTCACTCAAATTCCTCTCATCTCTCTCCATTTTCCTCCCACATTTGGGAGGAAAATTTTTTGGTGGGACCCACCTACTTTTTCCTCTCAAATTTTCCTCCCCCATGTTCTCTCCCCTTTTCCAAACACCATCATTTAAAATTTTCCTCTCACTTTCCCCTCAACTTTTTCCTTCCTCCCATTTTCCACCCTTCCCAAACGGTACCTTAGAGACTTGTACGTATTTTCACTCTGTAATATCCTGCTGGGAGGGATTCGAAGGCGGAGGTGACGGCCGGTCGGGACTAGGGAGAGGCCGGACTAGGCGACGACGACGATGTACATTATACGCTTAGAGGGATGCCAGCGGTGCTTGGGAAGGCGTCCACAGAGCGGTGCTTGGGAAGGCGTCCACAGAGTTCCGACGCTTCGCAGGAGGTGCTTGGAGTGGGAGTGGAGGAGGAGGGGCATAACGGAGGGGCTACTTGCTATCCTTGCAAAATGCTGCCCTCTCCAATTCTGGTTAATAATGAAACTTCAATCACATAAATGGATAGGGTTGACTATGTATCCATGCATGCTTCTTGTTAATAATGAAGAACAAGGGATACTTTTCTTAATTTTCTAAGACGAGCACCAAAATAGATGTCGTGTGTCGTGTCCATGCAGTTTTGCCCTGCCCGTGTCATCGTATCCTTGTTCGTGATAGATTAACAGTAATTGGTTGCATAGGTCAAGTACAAGTTACTAGTACCACACAAGTTCAAGCATGAACGAAAAAAAACATCAATGACATGTACCAATAAACATCACTCTTAGCATTGGCAAGATTAGAGAGATGGATTGTAAGCGAGCATTATTCTGTTTTGGAACGAGAACCGAACTCATATTTTGACACACAGCTAGTTTTGCCGAACTCATATTTTGAACCTTTTGACTGGTGTTGTACAAATGCTGCATAGGAAATTATAGTAGCATTAAGCTATGCAATTCGAAAGCTTTGAATTACCACAATAACGTAATTTGCACACATCAACCATTATTTGGAACAACACAAAGGAGTAAAAGAGGTTTTTGATTTTAAAAAGAAGTCATCTCAGAATTGGAAGAGACTGCAAACACAATGTTGAGATATGCTCACTAAACCCAGTGTTGAGATCTGCTCACCTGCAAGAAAACAAACAGAGATTTTAACATTCTTGGTCACGAAATCTCATAACAGTTCTATCGATTATATCTTATACATACTTCCAACATCAAATCACAGTTAAAATAGTATGAAACACCAGAATAGAAAAAACTAAGTAATAAGTTGATAAATAAAATAAGCAATATAATTACACGAACAAGACAAATGAGCCGCGGTACCTAACAAATGTGTTCTGTAATCTTGCCAAGATGCGTATATGTATGCATAAACAGCTAACGTTAGGAAGTCCAAGAACCGAGGGAACCCCCATGGAACTTGGCGGTGCAGCCCACTGGGAGTCCCATGGATCCTTTGGCATATGGCTTGGATTCAGTTGTTTGTACGGGAGAAGTTGGGATTAACGGCAGAGTATGTTGTTTGTACGGAAGAAGTTGGCAAGGAGAATGATGGCGGAGTATGTTGTTTGCTTGGGAGAAGTTGGGATTAAAGTACAAGGAGAATGATGGAATCCAGTAGAAATGAAGTTGGGACCTGACATGGGTATTGGACAGGATCTAGAAAAACAGAAGCCATTCCATAGTTTCCATGTGTTCCCACTACCAAACTTGAGAACCAAGGAAATTTGGTGAATTTTTTCCAAAGTTTCTCTTAGGGGCTTGTTTGGTCCTTAGAACCTAAGCCGGACCCACAGGAACTAAGGTGGGGTTCCTTACGTTTTTTTTTTTAATTTGTTGTCAAGAACCCAAATAACCATGAGACAAGAATCCGAACTTTAAGGATCATGGTCTCCTGCCATGTCATCAGAAATAATCCTCAAGTTCTCTTTTGGCTAGAACTCAAGGACTTCTTTTTAGTTGCAGGACAGAAATAAAGGACAATACAAATTTCATTGCAAGTTTTTAATATGGTGGGTTCCAAATAATGCCACATCAACTCTTTATTATCACAAATATAGGATCCAAACAGTATAACCTAAGAACTTTGGAAAATAATTACAAAGAAAAGTTTTGCAAGCTTCCAAAGTTCTCCAAAATCCAAAACACCAAACACCCCTTGGTTTCGGCTATCAAACGTCCATCAAGAGGTTGTTTGGTGTTTTGGAGTTGGGAGAATTGAAAACTTTGCAAACTTGCAAAACTTTGTGCTGGGACCCATCGTATAGTTCCTTTTTTTCCTCAAAGTTCTCTGGATCCAGTGTTTGGTTCTTGAATTCTTTTCGTGACCAAAGTGCTGAGGAAGCTGAGAATTCAAGAACCAAACACCTATGGGCTTCACCATGCCAATGTTCTTATCTTTTAGAATAAAGGTTACCGTTACCTACTCTACCCAAGTTTTCTCAAACAAACACTACAATCTAAAGAACTTGGCAAAACCTAATTGAACCCCTAGTGGGTCCCACTGGCCGAGTTCCATGGGTTTCCTTGGGTTCTTGTACTTCCTACAACCAAACAGCAATTAGGCTCCTTTATCCTTTGTGATAACCTTACTTAAAGGTACATCATAAACATCCATCTCAATACAAATCAGACCCCTCTTTAAATCCAGACACCCATGAGCTTCGCCATGCCAACTTATAACAAAGGCAACCTTCTAATGTCATAAATTGTTCCTTGAAACCCAAATATTTTGTTCTAACGTTTGACAGTTTACTGTTGCATACCACTCCATTTTCTAGGGATTTCCATTGTATTGTAAACACATCATCCAGGATCTATCTATTTCTTTTAGAGAATAACTCCAGCCATTATGGTTTGGTCCAATAGAAAGTGAGAGAAAGGGACAGGAAAAGAAAATGAAACAGGAACTTGCAGAAGGAGATCACATTTCTACATAATCTCACTTCACCTTTAGCCCACTACCTTTGCAATCAAAGTATCAAACACAGCTCATGCTCCCAACAGAATTGCAAGTACCTTGAAGGCCACAAACCTGGCCTACGCATTCAGTTATAACCTGCAGGGAGTATAATTCTAGTGAACAAAATTGAAACATTGTCATAAATAACCCTCTGAGTTTAGGGCAGGCTCTTTCTTTAATGATGCTACTACTCTGAATGCCCAAAAATGATTAAAAATTGGGTCTGGCTACTGCCACAGCCATTTTGGCTGTTGGCACAGCCTAATTAATGAAACAAGACTTACAATACCCAAAACGTCCTTCAACAATTCTACGAACCTCAATAAATACCTATTAAAGACTTGTGTTTATTAAAGTTTACAAAGTTTAATTACAAGGTTGGGGCTGTCAATTACATGTCCTTTCTTCCTTCTTTAAGAGTTGGACTCGTAAACATATGTATATCTTCCTCCATAAATGATTTTTTATATATATCTTCTGATTTGTTGTAGTAAGATGCTAATGCTATCTATAATATTTTTCATGCAATCATGTCTTGTTTTATTTTTTACTTCCTATGCTTCACTCTTATTTTATCCCTCTAATTTTTTTCTCCCATCTTTTCTAGGATTGTTATCTTTTGTTTTGTTTCTAACCATGCTTATTGGATATGCATATCCTCAAAATAGATTGCAGATATGGGTATATTTTTAAATTTGGATGATTAGTTAAATATAGATAAGGCTTTTACATAATGATCAATGTAGTTGTAGAATTTTTATATTAAAAAAATCTGATACACACACATTTCTAAGATACTGAAATAAAAGATGGAAAATTTTATAACGATCAATTTGCTAATATGAGATTACATTACGTGGTTGTTAAAAAAATTCAATTAGTATTATTTGTGTCAATCTAAAAAACTTTTCTATATAAACTCGGCTAAACAGAATATTTCTATTAATCAGATGTGATTCACAATCAAATAGGGTATCCTCAAGGCTCTAAGTAAATGTATACGAACATACTATCATATCTTTGCTTATGGTGTCAAACGTGTTTGGTCTAGTCAAGGTTCTAGATGGCGGTAGGTCCGCTACCGCCTAGGCGGTCGATACATTTTGAACAATTTTTACTATTTTACCACTGTTTTTTTGCATAATATGAATATTTTAAGGGTGTTCCATGCATAACTAAGCTGTAGAACGAAGATTTATAAAGTTTTAGTTTTGTAAAAGTGAACCATAGGCCAATAATGTTTACAAAATCTTTTTGGCCAAAATATCTTGTTAGGTATTGCTCCGCCTAGGCGCCTGCCTACGCCGCCTCACCTCCAAAGTCCAACTATGCCGCCAACCTCCGTTGGCCGTCTACTCCACCGCCTACCAAAAAGCGGTGCGGAGAGAGAGCGCCTAGGCGTCCTAGGCGGCCGCCATTTAGAACACTCTCTAGTCAATTGACAACGTAGCAACGATCTACCAGTTTAAGATGAAAAGAATAATACACACTTGTCAAATTCATCAAACTTAACATGGCTTAACAATCCAAAAGCAGAACTTTATGATTAAGTTGTGTCAGACTCTCAAGTAATGCTGACTATGATTTTTTGTAATTTAGAATTAAATAGAATTTTCTCTTTCGAAAAAGTGTTGTGCTTGTTACTAGAAAATTTGTGCATCTATAACATCATGTTCAAATGTACTAAAAACTTTTATTTCAAACAAACGACTATAACAACTGAATAGAAGTTTGTCTCGAAAAGCAAAGCAATAGAAGGTGCTGTATCTATAACATTATGTGAAATTTAATGTCAATTCACAATGAATAGAGGTGTATCTACAACATCATGTGCTTGTTAACTATCAATTTCATACTTCAAGCCTACTCCAATATACTATACTTTGTAATGTTCTTTCATACTCTTTTGTAGGATCCGATGCTGTGATCATCCCTTATCCCACTACTTGACGGCCTTAGCAACGGTGGTCCTCCTTTGTCCAATCTTCAGGATGGATTATATTAGTTGTTTCATCTTACTCTTCTTTTTTGGCTTCAAACAAATGCTTAATCAAATGTAACTTGGATTATTTACCTGTGAGAAATGTTATTGTGGAGGTTTATACTTTATTATTTTGGGCATTACTTGTCATATGGAATTAATATGCTCCTTTGTATTCTTCATTATCTTCTTTCTTTTATCTTTCATAGTTTGTTAAATTATTTTGAAATTTAAGAGGAAATAATAAATAATACTCGAGGATTTTTCCTGAAAAAAGGGTCAAGGAAATGATTCAAATTCATGGTCTATTGCCTTGTTTTGGAAAAAAAAAAAAGGGGACAAAACAGGCAATGAATCCAAGTTCATGGTTTGTTATTTATTTTGAACAAGAAAAGAAGATGAGAGACAATATATAAGTAATACAAAACTAATAAGATAGGACATATATAAAAAAATTGAGAAATCTTTACAAGAGGGTTTTACGACATAGAAAATTGACTATAAACAAGAAATGAATACAAATTACAGGTTCAGTGGCAAACAGAAAAAATAAATAACAGCCTGAACATCAACAGCACTCAAAAACTAAACCAAAATAAATAACAGCCTGAAGAGTAACAAATTTAGATCACTAAAACCAAAAAAATAACAACCATAACATTAACAGCATTAAATAACTAAACCTTTTGAGTGTCTAAAAGGCTATTTAAGGTATTAGAAGGGTTATCCCATTACACTAGTCAACCATAACTTGAATTACTTCCATGTCAATGTGTCTCGCTTCTTTTGGCAATTCGATCGGCCAATGACTAATCAACTCAATCAACCTATTAGCAAGATAAGGTGTACCTAGTGTACTAGGAACAATAATAATTCAGTAACTTTTCAACCAGTGCCCGTCAGTGATCAATCATTAGTTGTCAAGACTCAAGATACTAATGTTTATGTAAACTAAATTTAGTATTTATATTTGATTAGAAACCACAAACAAATTAACCATACCGTTAGGGATTTATATGACATGCCAATTCTCATATTTTTCAACTGGCTTATTAGCTGAAGAGTGGATAAGATAAGTCCGTAGGATCCATGATCTTCCAATTAAATCTGATTTACTCGATCGAACATAGCAACTGTTGTCAAGGAAAATGTAGTTTCTCATTATCTTTTAACTTTGTCATCTTTCAAGTTACGCTAAGTTGCTAACGGTCCTTATTATGCACCCTAAATGCCACCTTAGTAAACTACGCACTGATAATACCAACTTGACCAACTGTCATGTTTCTTTGAATTCTCCAACAGAAACCAATAAAAACTTGTCTCTTTTAATTGCATTGGCATCAATTAATTCCAGTTGCTATCTCATTCCAAGTTCAATAGATCGACAATATGATCCTACAAATTCGAAACCCTAGATCCCCAAGATTCCCAATTTCCAAATTCCAAAAACAAATTCATGCAAAAAAAATAATAAAGTCCATTAAGATTTCTAATAAAATTCTAATTTGTCAACTCAGCTCCTATTAATTGGAGTATCAAATTATCTTAAAAAAACTCACCGTTTCACTACCAACATAAAATATGATTGTGATCATCATCATCCAAGTCCATCAATATACAATATAAATAAAATATTGCAAAACTGTGTGAAAAAATGTCGCTCAACATAGTAGGAATAAAACTAAATCAATACCTCTTCATCCAGCATCTCCCATACACACAAAAAATTCCTAAAACTTATGATAAGAAGGGAAAAAATTATCATCTTTCAATTACCTCCAAGATCAAAATAACCATGTCAAACAACCCCTTAAAAACATGATTTATTTAATTTGATCTAGATAGTTAAAAGGAACTCCTAAAATTTCTAGATTCAAGAGCTAACTACAATCTACTACTACTACACTTCTTCGGTCCTACCAGAATCAAATCATTCCAAACCCTAAAATTATCTCGTCCCAAAGTCTTTCATCTACAATTACAATCCCAAATTGAAGCACAAAAACTCTAATTTATTGATTGAGAGTTTTATTAATTGGTGATGGCGTTGGGAAGAGGATCATCGATGCTTGGGATATTGGTAAGTTTGTTTACTAAGTTCTGAGGACGAAACTTTTTCTTAGTGGGGTATTATGTAATGTCCCGCTCCTAGCGTTCTTCCGTCCTACCAGAATCAAATCACTCAAAACCCTAAAATTATCTTGTCCCAGAGTGATTCCATCTACAATTACAATCCCAAATTGAAGCGCAAAAACTCTAATTTAATTAAAAATCCGATCTTCCAGCTCAAATCCTCTTGATCGGACCACCATTTCACTGCCGATCACATAATATAAGGAAAATCTCAAGAATCGTACAGAAAGCCCTAAATTTCCCGACTCACCTAGATCGCGCAGACCACCACTGTCACTCCTCCGCCTCCTCCTTCTTCGGCCCTGCAAAACAAAAACAAAAATCAAGCGCCGGTCATAAACAGCTCCGATCAGACAACGATTTTAGGGTTAGGGTTAGGGTTTCGTAAAAAAAATTGGATAGTACCATGGAGCTGGTGGGGGCGGTGGTCCTTGCCCCAGCCGACGCCGCGGGTGGCCTCCATGTACTCCTGGACGAGGTGGCGGCACTTCTGGTGGTGGTTGACCCCCTCGACGCGGTAGCACCAGCGGAGCCTCTCCCGGATGATCTTGGCCGTCTCGATCTGGATCCACTTCTCCCGAACCAGGTGCTCGCGGTAGTCCAGCATCGCCACGGGGTCTCCGTAGGGGTTCGCATGGTCGAAGTCCGGCGGGGACTCGTCGAACTCCACGCTCTTCTTCCTCACCATGGCGGCTGCTGCTGCTCCTCTCTCTCTCTCTCTCTCTCTCTCTCTCTGCAAAGTGTGGCTGCTGCGAAATTAGATTAAGAGAAAGAGTTGGTGATGGTGGTCAAATATAATTTTGCAGATGGGTTGGGCTTGGTTTTTTTTCTTGGGCCTCTCCAAATTTGGTTGGGCTCAAAATTCCAATCTAGGAGTAGTTTCTCTTCTTCTTTTTTTTGCAATGGGTTAAGTCAACATGTGCACATCATAACACATCGATAAATATACATTTAGGTAGATACTTGCAACATTATATTAAATAAAAGGTTTAATTGTACTTTGATACCCTCAACTATTTTTGTTTTTCAACGTGATATCCTAAATTTTTTTTGTAACAAGTTGATACCCGAAATTTTTTTTTACGAAAATACCCTTAGTCAAACTTGAAAATTACCCCCCCCCCTCCCCACCCCTCACCACCCTACCCCCCCCCCCCCTCCCGCTTCCGGCCACCCGCCCTCGCCTCTCCCCCTAGGGCACGGCAGCGTGGTAGGAGGGGGGGGGGGGGGGGGGGGGGGGGGGGGGGGCTGGGGGAGGGTGGACGGAAGCGGGAGGGGGGGGGGGGGGGGGGGGAGGGGGGGGGAGACGGCCGGAAGAGGGAGGGGGGGAAGGCGGCCGGAAGCGGGAGGGGGGGAAGGCGGCCGGAAGCGGGAGGGGGGGGGGGGGGGGGGGAGGGGGGGGAGACGGCCGGAAGAGGGAGGGGGGGAAGGCGGCCGGAAGCAGGAGAGGGGGGTGGCCACAGGGGGGCGGGGCGGGAGGGAGGGGGCTGGGGCTGTGCGGGAGGAGGGGGTGGCCGGAGTGGGGCCGGGGGGGAGGGGAGAAGGGGAGAGGGAAGGGATAAGGGCATTTTCGAAATTTTTAAAATTTTATGTATGAAGTTGAAAAAAATAATAGTTGAGGTATTAAGTTGTTGAGTAAAATAGTTTAGGGTATGAAGTCGAAAAACCGGAATAGTTGAGGGTATCAAAGTGCAATTTAGCCTAAATAAAATCGAACTCGAGTGGCTCTTGTGGTTATCGAGGAGATGTATAAGACCCCGACTGGATGGCGGAAGATCAGTAGATCGAACCACGGGAGCGTATTATTCCTTTTATCTATTTGTGGGAGTTGGAAGCAATGGGCCCAATAGGCATGCGAGTTGAAGGATTTTGAAAAAAAAAAAAATTATAATGATTCCTACGTACTCTGAAGCAGATACTATGATTCCTACGTACTCTGAGCAGATTGGAGCTAGTTTGAATTGTTGTTATATTTGATCTCGTTTCTGCGTACTTTTAGAAATGTCCATTTGTCCTCGAAATGAATGTCTGTGTTTGGAACAAAAAGTCAATAAAATGTAAATAGTTTAGTTTGGGCTTATTTTTTTGTACCAAATTTAGTATTGAATAGAACCTAGTTGTAATCTAAATTAGCCCTTAGGTGATGTTTGTTTTGTGGTATGAATATGTTCGAAGTTTAGAGTGTGAGTAGTCTGAATCTGAAAAATCTATTTGTTTTCATCTGAATGAAACATCTAGATATAAGTTGTTTTTTTTTTTTGCATATTTTACTTCTGAACAATAAATAAATATTATTTAGACCATCATGCCCTTATCTTACACTATATAATGCGGCTTCAAAACGGCTTAAAAGTGAGCCGTCTAAGTCGTCATTATATTACGGTCTATTTTATTTTTTAAAAAAAATTTATGTAAAAAAAATTATTGAAAAAAGTTTAAATTTGTCAACATAGAAAATCGAACTTAACCAAACAAGAAAAATACCTCACACCTTAACCACATGAGTTAGAAGAGATATTTGTCTATAATTGGATAATATTTTTATTATTCGTTATTATACGTACAAAGTACGTGCATTTACTAGTATAAAATATAGAATTTCTTAAGGGTATGTTTGGATTTAGGGTGAATAGAGTTAAGTGAGAAAAAAAATCATGCGTGATTTTTGGGCAGGGATTTAGGGGAGAGTGTAATAAGGGTTAAATGAGAAAATTTTAACCTTGTTTTGTCTATTTTTCCCTCCTTAGGTCTAGGGGTTAACAAGATAAAGTGGAGAGTAGTTGTTTGAAAACTCGTAAATATCCTTCATTTTGACAATTTTTTATTAAAAATCTAATTAAATTTAATTTTCTATCAAGTGTATTTTGATAAGTATTATATTTTTATTAATCTTTCTATCACTCAAAAACTACCGGCTAAACAAAAATTATTAAACACACCATCATTTAACTCTCCATCTAATCCAAACAAGGTTATATACAATGTCCTCTTCGCTTAACTTTTTTTTTTTCCATTTAATCTCATCTAACTTTCCTTATTTTGTTTCCTCAATGCAAGCACGCTATATGAATCATAAAAAATAATTGCTTAATTTCAAATTTTTTTTTTAATAAAAGACTTAATTTCAACTTGATACTCTCAACTATCCATGTTTTTCAATTTGATATCGTGAACTTTAATAGTATATCAATCGCTACCTTCAACTATTGAATATTTTCAAACCGATACCTTCCGTCATTCAGCGATTAACTTTTTCACTTTAAAAATAATTGTATTTTTTGACCAAATTATTCCTCTCCTTCCCTCTTGTGGTATTTGAAGTGACCAATAATGAGGGAGATATTTTTTATTTAGAATTTTTTTTTAACAATGTTAGAATATTAAGTTGTATCTATTCTACTATATTACTATATAATAGGAAAATTTGGTGGTGAAACTTTTGAATTCCTAAAATACCCTTGAGTATTTTATAAACATGATGTTATTATGTCATCTTGCATGTCATTTATTTTTTAGAGTCAAAGCAATAAAGTTTGCATGCAATTTTTTTTTCCATATAACTTTTCATATTGCAATGGTAAAAAAAATTTATATTCTTACCGTTTTCCAAATATTATTACTCTTAATAGAAAATAAAAAAAAACAAAAGTTGAACTTGAATTTTTTGGCATTGTAAAAAGAAAATACATACACATGAATATTCACCTGAAAAAGACGAGAACTGACCTTATGATATTCTAATTAAAATACGTGCAAAGCACGTACATATAGACTAGTAATTATAATTGAGATATTAAGTTGTGTAATATTAAAGTTTAGAATATTAAGTCGAAATTTTTTTAATAGTTGAGCGAATAAGTTGAAATTCAGCAAAAATAAATTTTAGGCTTAATTGCACTTTGCTACCCTCAACTATTCCGCATTTTCAACTTGATACCATAAACTTTTTTTCGTAACAAATTGGTACCTCAACTATTATTTTTTTTCAACTTGATACCTAATTTTTCAAAAATTCCGAATCCCTCCACCCCCTTCCCCACTCCGGCCACCCCCCCTGCTAGCTCTGGCCGCCCCACCCCCCCTCCCCCCCCTGCTAGCTCCGCCCCCCCCCCCCCCCCCCCCCCCCCGCCCCCCACCCCCCCCCACCCCCCCTGCTACCTTCGGCCACCCCCTGCCCCGCCTCCCGCCCCGCCCTCCCTCCCCAGCCCCCCTCCTCCCGTGCTGCCGCGGCCTAGGGGAGAGGCGGGGGCGGGCGGGCGGGCGGAGTGAGCAGGGGGGGCGGGGGGGGGGGGGGGGGGGGGGGCGGCCGGAGTGAGCAGGGGGGGCGGCCGGAGCGTGCAGGGGGGGAGGGTTAGGGGTAGGGGTAGGGACATTTTAGTCTAAAATAACATCTGGGTACCAAATTGTTACAAAAAATAGTTTAGGGTACAAAGTTGAAAAATGGTAATAGTTGAGGGTAGCAAAGTGCAATTAATAAAGTTGGTCCCACCTTATTCCCTTCTGCTACCAAATCGTGGAAGAGTAAAATAATTGTCACCGGCAGAATGAGCTCACCGGCGAGATCGTCGCTGTCGGCGGCGAGCGGAGGGGTAGGCGGCGGCGGCGGCGGCGGCGGGAGCAGCAACAACGCCGTCGGAGGTCTCGGCGGCGACGACACCCCTACCTGCCACTTCCCCACCGATCTCGTCTCCGTCATCGACCGCAAGAAAGAAGTCCTAGCCGGTCGGTAACCACACCCCCTCCTCTTTCTTATACGTGCAACATACACGAGGCCGACACGAAACGGACACGGTGTCACGGCGCGATGCAGTGGAGTGTTCGGTGGTCATCGGCCGCGAGAAGCAAACCCTAGCCGGCGGCCGCACCCTTAAACGGACACGAACACGACACGGACACGAGGACACGGACGCGGCATCTGATTTTGGAGCGTACATGATTCGTTGCTTCCTTCTTAAACAACTAGGGTTTCGAATTTTCCTTCTTCTTACCAGTGTTGAGAGAGGATCTGATGGAGGCGCTCAGCAAGGAGGTGAACTCTCTGGAAGTCGACAGCTGGATGTTTGCCGGACCGCGGTCCCGGATCGACCTAATTTCGAGGCCCGGTAGTGTTTGATCTCTCCTTAAGTTAATTAATTTTCTTATTGACCTTTAACTTGTTATAAGAATTTGTAGGTAAGGAATGTAAAGATTTAACTTTTTGAAGTGATGATATGAATTGTTCAATAACTTTCCTTTGTACTAAATTGTAAGTTTTTTGTGCCACAATTTTGATGTCATGTAGTTGTTATTGTATCCAGTTTAGACTAGCAGTTTTGTAACTCTATACAACAAAAACAAAACCTCTATTACAAAATTTTGTACGGTCGGCTATTTGAATCCTCGCTTTAAGGGCAATGTCTTTTATACGCCCTCAATCCAAGTTCGTATAGGCCTGCCCCTAGCTCCTTTGACTAATATATTGTTGCCGCTCCTAATCGCTACACATTGTTCTAAAAGGCGGTTTAGGTGGTGCCCGTCCGATGTTTGCATAGGCGTCCACATGGACCACATAGTCCTCCCGACTATGCATGTTTTGGAATTTTATGGATATTTTGTTTTCTTGCAATTTTCAGTAGTTTTTTTTGGAATTTATATATATATATATATATATATATATATATATATATATATATATATTTGACCCGTCTAGATCTAGGTGGCGGGTGCCCGCTCGACTACCGCCTAGCATTTTTTACAACATTGGGCCTACATCTACTTGTCTTCCTTGCACAAAACTTGGTTTATGTTACTAATTGTCATAATTAGTGGTAAACTTAGTTTAATGCACTATTTGTTTGCATCTTTCGCTCGTTGTCATGGAATTATTTGCCTATTGCAAAGAAGTGCAAATACATAAATTATCTTGTGCCTTTTGTTGTTGTTGATGTCTTCTAATTAACTACTCCAGAAACAAATAATCAAAACCTTCTTACATATATAGCTGCTAATTGAAGTTTGTGAACTTCCAAAAATAACATTTGTGATAAGAAACTTTTTTAAATACCCTTCAATCATCACCATCATCATCCAAGCCTTCTCCATTAGAATGGTGTCGACCATGGAGCATAACAAGCTCCATGAAAGATTTGACAAATTTCTACGGCCATCCGTCAGTCAGATGTCAACCTTCTATGTTGATGTCAAATTTCTAGCCAAGGTAACTATGAGTACGAAAGGGTCATGCCATAAAACCTAGACGTCCAATTAGCAGGAGGTTAAACCTACCTTTAGGATATATAGTTTAAGCTTATGCAACCACGGAGCAGCCTCCAAGATAATCTAAACTATAAAGAGTCTAGATGAACCGAATATGATTTACTATTTGAACTCGCATTCATCTTTATGACACATTAACTCAAAGAGTGAGGAACCACATTCCCATTAAATAGTTGAAATGCTACTCAACAACTCGAGTATATTTATCTCAAGTATCTTGCAACTTCTTTTCTTCTAAATCCTTCAAATCACATTAAATAGTTGAACATATGTTGTAAAATTGGGACTATAAAAAAGCTTTTGTATACCGATTTCTTCTATATTGTCAAGAAGCAAAGTGGCCAGGTATTTTGATGGTTTATGATGGCTTAGAAGGGAAGTTCTCGGATTGAATCCTCGGGCTCAGAAGAGAGCTTGTCCTTAATAAATTGAAAAGAAGTTGACCATCTTTCTTCAATTGGATCCTTCACAAAACTTTTTATACTGATTTCTTCAATGTTTTACAAAAAGCTGTCAAATAATCATTGGCTCCTACTGCATGTGCAACACACGTGCTTGCAAAATAGTAGATGGAAAAAATGACTACCTTGCTTTTGTGCCATCTCATACACATGTCTAGTGCATTCAACTGGTACGTAACATCATCATGTTGTTTCATGGTTGCATGTAAACTTTTACATGGGTCGCATCAACAACAACAAAGTCACTAATCACTATCCCAATTTTTTTGTTTGGCTGTTTGAATTCCTTTTTCCCATTCAGTTTCCCATTCAGTTATGTTGAGGGCCATGTCCTACGTAATATTAACAAAAAAACATATCGTTTTTTAGAACTTCAGTCATATTTGTTTCGGTCTATTATTCTATGATACATGTCTGTTGACACTCGAAAAACAGAGAAGACAAAAACTAAGAAGGCCATCTCCGTGCGAGCTTGTGAAACAAGTAGGCCTAGCCCCACTTGAAAGGGCTAGCATCACAACCAGTCCTGCTGCAGCCTGCAGGATAGCTCTGCAATGGGCTAGCCGTTGAAGATGCAACTTCCTTCACGACTTCACAACTTCACGACGCGTTTGTCCAGTAATGCATGACGCTATTCCGCGCATCACCGCATGATGCGCGGATGACAATTACATGTTGTTTGACTTATTCCTACCCCACTGAATGGGGATTTAGGCAAGGTTATAAAAATCGCTAGTCGGTTGTTAGTCGGTTCGCGGGGATTAGGAATTAATCGGATTAATCGGGAGACCAGTCGAGGACTAGTCGGATTAATCGGTTTATATATATATATATATATATATATATATATATATATATATATATATATATATATAAACCGATTAATCCGACTAGTCCTCGACTGGTCTCCCGATTAATCCGATTAATTCCTAATCCCCGCGAACCGACTAACAATATATATATATATATATATATATATATATATATATATATATATATATGCTAGTCATCAACATATTAACTTAATTACCCAAAAAAATATACGCAACAATATGTGTCCTTGGTATACACCTTTTCTGAAACTTCCTTCTCCTTCTCTTCTTCTCCTCTGTCGGTTGCTTTTAGGTTTTTGAAAGAACTGAATTTGGGGTCGAATTTTGATCTTTTTTACCCTCTTTTTTTGGAACTGAGGTCTAGTCGGCCTAATAGGCCCATCTAGCCGCCTAGTCGTCTGCCTAGGTCCGATTATTGCTTGAGCCTTTTTTTTGCTGACTAGACTCCTAGTCGGTAGTCGGCCCCAGTCGAGTCGGCGAAGGCTGACTACCGACTAGTAGGATTTTTACAACAGTTTTAGGCCACGTACTCAGTTTGTTGATTAATACCTTAATAGTGGGCTATCATGACCGTGATTTCTGTGATGTAATAGGGGACAACAACAACTCCACTACTAGCTCTGCTGAGAGCTTTGGGAGGACGTTGAGCCATGCATATCAGCCTTGATGTGGACTTTAAAGCCTTTTTAGCCTCTAGACCCAGCTCGCTGTAAGCTTATTCCGCTCTTGACCGGTTACAAGAGCCCGAACGCCCCTAAACTCTATAAGTAGCCCCTTGGGGGCTGAATGGAGGAGACATCCCCACTATGGCCATAAAAAAGAGAGAAATGAGAGTTCTTCCTCTGCTTTTTGAGCACTACAATAATCACTTTGCTAACAACTTATCAACTTGAGACCAAGATACGTCTTTTCGAGTCATCACAGCAAAGAAACAGAAGACCAGAGTTTGAGCATGGATCGTCAGCAGAACAAAGTGGTCATGCTGACCAGACTTCCACCGACACACTTTTCTATAAAATTTGAAATTGTAGAGATTCATTGTAAGCTTCCGTTGAAGAGTTATAATTCATCTACATCAATACAAGTTTTCCTTTATTTGTATTTTGTACGAAAACTAAATGACGACCATGCTGGGAACTTCTTTCTCCACCGACGAGAAAGTTGTCGCAATTCCATATAAAGAATCTCGGGTCTGTAGCCGAGACGTTGGTCGTCAAATTCGACCAACGGTAGTTCGAACAAACACTCTCTTATGGCAAGTCGAGCCCCATCTCAGCGCGTAAGCACATGAAAGTCTTGCTCAAGACTCCTCAAGCTTCCGCCTCAGTCGGTGACTCCAAAAGCTTCCTATGAAGATGCAACTTCAACGGAACTCCATGTACAACCTTACCCAAGGCTAACAGTCAAGGCCACAATGTGGCTGACACACGTCCATAATGGGACTAATCCTCAAGCTTGCGGCGGGGCTATACTCAAGGCATTGCCTATGGACATATAGTATCGACATTGGAGCTACAACTTTTTCAAAAGCTAAAGTTCTTCGTAGGACTAATATGTCATCCTTGTTCGTAGAGGACCTTACTGAAGCTCTTCGCGGAGCTAAGGAGTGGAAGGAGTTGGTAGCACTCTGTTAGCGGATTACTATTCTAGACTGTCTAGGTCCTGCTGGCCATGGTGCTAGTGCTGGCTGTCCTTCGCCAGACTTGCGAGATCAACTGCGCGAAAAGCGAAATTCTCACAAAGTTGAGACGGTGGAATCCCCTACACCTCGGGTAGTCGTGTTCCTTTCATGTAACAGTCCATACCATTCATTGTTGTTGCTCGAAATTAGTGTTGGAAAAGAAGCGCGGAAACCTTTCCCCAAACCGGAGAGTACCTGCGAGAGGACCGAGCAATACAACGCACGAACCCCAAAAACAATCACACAAAACAATCCACGCAAACACAGAAAATTTTTGACGTAAAAAATCTTTGCGGAAAAAAACCACGGGACGATCGGAGTCCAACCCTGAGAAACCTCCACTAATGGAATAGAAGAATTACACCCTCTACAAACTCCTTCCGATCCAAATCGGATCCCCACAACACTCAGAAATAAGAACAATGATTACAAGACTACGAAGAGCGAGAACGACGAGTAGATATTACCCGAACACGATCTCCTTCGAATAGCGACCTTCAATCCTCCGTCTTCTTCTCCGAAGTTGCAATGGCACTCTTGCCTCCTTCCTCTCTCCAAGTTGTGTTACGTTGCGTTATGAATTAGGGCTTGGAAATCCCAACTTAACTCCCCAATCCCGCAACCAACCTGGACCGTTGGATTAGATCCAGTGGTGAAAAGTCACCCAAATTCCCGCATCAGCCCCGACGACACAGAGTTCGGCCAGAACTCTGTGTCGGGCAAACAGAACCTACTCGCCAAATCCTGGAACAGCCAGACCGAGTTCGGCCAGAACTCGGCCTGGGACCGAGTTCGGGCCGAACTCGGCAGACCCAGTCCAGAACCTCCCTTAGGAGCAGCAGCAGCAGTAGCAACTCCTAGTTGCCTACTTCCCGAGCTTCTTCGACACACGAATGGCGCTCGTCGCACTCCGGGGTCTTCTCCACATAGGTTGGGAATCCCACCCACTCCAACAAATCTCCCCCTTCACAACTATGGGGAGGATGTCGTCATCCCGACGATCTGCCTGCAGTACTCAAACTTCCCTCTTGGTAGAATCTTCGTGAATATATCAGCTCCGTTGTCATCTGTATGAACCTTCTCAAGCTCCGCGTCCTTCTTCTCAACCACATCTCGTATCCAATGATACCGAGTCTCGATGTGCTTGGACCGGCTATGAAACGTCTGATTCTTCACAAGGTGCATAGCACTCTGACTGTCGCAAAGCAAAGTATACTGCTCTTGCTTCAGTCCCATTTCCTGCAACAGCTTCTTCATCCACAACAGCTCCTTGCAAGCCTCCGTCGCCGCAATGTATTCCGCCTCCGTCGTCGACAAGGCAACACACTTCTGCAACCGCGACTGCCACGACACCGCTCCTCCCGCAAACATCATCACGTAGCCTGAAGTCGATCGCCTCGTGTCTACATCTCCAGCCATATCAGCGTCGGTATACCCAACCAGCTTCGGCTCGTCACCACCAAAGGAAAGTCTCCAACCAGCAGTGCCCTGAAGATAACGTAGAATCCACTTGACCGCACTCCAATGTACCCTTCCAGGATTTGAAAGATACCTGCTAACCGTACCAACTGCATGAGCAATATCTGGCCTCGTACACACCATGGCATACATCAGGCTTCCCACAGCTGAAGCATATGGAACCCGCTCCATATCTTCCTTTTCGTCCTCGATAGATGGACACTGCTCCCCAGCGAGCTTAAAGTGAGCCGCGAGGGGGGAACTCACTTTCTTCGACCCGTCCATCCCGAAACGCTGAAGTACCCGGTGAATGTACTTCGTTTGGGACAAGTGTAGCAGCTTGGACTCTCTCTCTCGGCTGATCTCCATCCCAAGAATAGTCTTCGCTGCACCCAAATCCTTCATAGAGAAGGCCGCGCCCAGTTGGCGCTTCAGCTCCGCTATCCTAGTGGCATTCCGACCCACTAATAGCATATCATCAACATAAAGCAACAAAATGATGAAATCATCCTCGACAAAATATCTCACAAATACACAATGGTTCGACGTCGTCCGTAAATAACCATGCTCCCCCATAAACGACTCGAACTTCCTGTACCACTGCCTCGGAGCCTGCTTCAGACCATACAAGCTCTTCCTCAACCGGCAGACCAAATGTGACTTGCCCTTCTCACAGAATCCCTCTGGCTGCTCCATGTACAACTCCTCCAGATCACCGTGGAGGAATGCCGTCTTCACGTCCATCTGCTCGACCTCCAAGTCGAGACTGGCTGCTAATGCTAGCACCACCCGAATAGACGAATGCTTGACGACAGGCAAAAAGATCTCATCATAATCTACGCCTTTCCGCTGACCGTAGCCTTTGACTACCAGCCTCGCTTTGTATCGAGGGCGAGTAGCATCATCCGTCTGCTTCACTCTAAACACCCATCGATTCTTCAAAGCCTTCTTGCCCTTTGGCAACTGCACCAGATCATAAGTGGAATTGGTGTGCAAGGAACTCATCTCCTCCTGCATAGCCTCCATCCACTCCTGTCTGTGTCTTCCATAGCATCTGCAAAACTTTCGGGCTCTTCCCCGTCATTCAATAGCACATACTCATCCGGTGAGTATCTCGTAGATGGTCGACGATCCCTGTCACTCCTCCTCAAAGGAACCACTGGTGCTGGCTGTATACCAACAGCCTCCTCCCCTTCAGGAACTGCCTCTCCGGCATGCTCATCCTCCTGAGGGACACCCTGACCACCATCAGCAGGCTGATGATCAAGGTTAGGAGCAACTCCATGTACTGGCTCCCCCATAACGGGATCCTCTGCGATGTCCTCTGGAAACTGCTCGAAGCGAAATGATTCTAACTCAGACAATTTCTCAGCCTCAGAAGGCGTCTCGAAATCCTGAGTGTTGGTCATGGTCTGATCCTCGACGAACACCACGTCCCTGCTTCTGTAGAGCTTTCCTTCTACTGGGTCGTAGAGTCTATAGCCAAACTTATCCCGACCGTAGCCGACAAAGATGCATCGCCTCGTCTTCGGCTCAAGTTTGGTCCTCTCGTCCTTCGGTACATGCACAAAGGCCTTACAATCAAACGCCCGCAGGTGATTGTATGACGGCTCTTTGCCGTACCATACTTTGTCAGGCACATCACCCTGCAAAGGAGCACTAGGAGATAAATTAATAACATAAGCAGCTGTGAGAAGAGCCTCACCCCAATAACTGCCCGACAAGTTTGCTTCTGACAGCAAACACCGCACCCTCTCCATCAGTGTCCTATTCATGCGCTCCGCTACACCATTGAGCTGAGGTGTCTTTGGCGGAGTCTTCTGGAGTCGTATCCCCTGCTCTCTGTAATACGCATCAAAGGGACCGATGTATTCGCCGCCATTGTCGGACCGAACACATAACAACTTCTTGCCCGTCTCCCTTTCAACAGAGGCCTGAAACTCCTTGAAAGTAGGCAGCACCTGATCCTTGGTCTTTAAGGCATACACCCAAATCTTCCTGGAACAGTCATCAATAAAGGTTACAAAGTAAGAAGCACCACCAAGAGATTTTACCTTCATAGGACCGCAGACATCCGAGTGAATCAACTCGAGCAACGCCGGCTTCCTCGAACTTGGGTGACTTTGGAAAGACACCCTATTTTGCTTCCCAGCTAAACAGTGCGTGCACTTCTCTAACTTTATAGACTTGAGCCCCGGAATCACCTTCATGTTCACCAAGTAGCTCATCCCCTTCTCGCTGATATGGCCGAGCCGCCTGTGCCACAACTCGGTAGACGCATCACTGACTGCGTTCACCTCCTGTGCCCCCTGTGCGCTCCCCTCCATATAGTAGAGACCGGACTTCTTGCTTCCTCTGGCAATCACCATCGAACCTCTGGAAAGCTTCCACTGACTGTTCCCGAAGAGACTGAAGAATCCCTCGTCATCCAACCTTCCAACCGACACCAGGTTGAAACGGATATCAGGGACATGACAAACATCCTTGAGAACAAGAACCGCACCCGTCTTCGTTCTCAAATGCACATCTCCAACGGCAACCGCCTTCGACACATCTCCATTGCCCATCTTCAAAACTCCACAGTCGCCTGTTGTGTAAGTGGCAAATAGTGCCCTGTTGTGAGATACATGTGCTGAAGCTCCTGAGTCCACCAGCCAAGAATTGTCATCGCAGGCGAGGTTAGTAATGACCTCATCACCTACGACGATCACATCGCCTCCATGCATCGAGGCCGCCGCTGTAGTGTTCTCTTCTTGCTTCCTCTTGTCGCCCTTCTTCTCTCTCTTCCAAGCGAAACAGTTCCGCTTGATATGGCCCTTCTGACCACAATGGTAACACTCTGAGTCCTCGTACCGACCCTTGGACTTCCCCCTGCTCTTGTCTCTGCCACCACCTGGACCCCTGCTTTTGCCCCTTTCGCGACTCTCTGAAACAAGTGCCTCTGAGTGGTGGGATGTGGATGAAGTGCTCTGAGATCGTCTCCGCATCTCTTCATTCAGCACCCCGCTCTTGGCAAACTACAGACTGACCACGTCCTCTGGAGCAGAAGCGATCATAGATACTCGTACGGTCTCCCACGAGTCTGGCAAAGTACACAGCAGCCACAGTCCCTGAACTTCGTCGTCGAACTTGACTCCCATAGAAGATAGCTGGTCAACCACGCCCTGGAACTCACTCAAGTGGTCCGAAATAGACGCCCCATCCTTGTATCGTAGACCCATCATCGTTCGGATCAGGAACAACTTGTTTACCCCGGTCTTCTTCGCATACAAGGATTTCAGCTTATCCCACAACGTCTTCGCGTGCTCAATATTGGCAACGTGGTTGTACACGTTCTCATCAACAAACTGCCGTATGTACCCACACACCTGTATATGCTCGAATGTCCAGTCCTCCTCGGATTTATCACTGGGCTTCTCGGATGCAAACACGGGTAGATGCAGCTTCTTGACAAATAGCAAATCCTTCATCTTGCTCCGCCAATAATGATAGTTTGTGCCATTAAGATTCACCATGCGCACCGGCTTCGCGTCCATCTCTCCTCTCTTGTTTCTCTGTCAACTACTGACACTCCTTCTGAATTCCAGAACCTGGCTTTGATACCACTCTGTTGGGAAAGAAGCGCGAAAATCTTTCCCCAAACCGGAGAGTACCTGCGAGAGGACCGAGCAATACAACGCACGAACCCCAAAAACAATCACACAAAACAATCCACGCAGACACAGAGAATTTTTGACGTGAAAAACCCTTGCAGGAAAAAACCACGGGACGATCGGAGTCCAACCCTGAGAAGCCTCCACTAATGGAATAGAAAAATTACACCATCTACAAACTCCTCCCGATCCAAATCGGATCCCCACAACACTCAAAAATAAGAACAATGATTACAAGGCTACGAAGAGCGAGAACGACGAGTAGATATTACCCGAACACGATCTCCTTCGAATAGCGACCTTCAATCCTCCGTCTTCTTCTCCGAAGTTGCAATGGCACTCTTGCCTCCTTCCTCTCTCCAAGTTGTGTTACGTTGCGTTATGAATTAGGGCTTGGAAATCCCAACTTAACTCCCCAATCCCGCAACCAACCTGGACCGTTGGATTAGATCCAGTGGTGAAAAGTCACCCAAATTCCCGCATCAGCCCCGACGACACAGAGTTCGGCCAGAACTCTGTGTCGGGCAAACAGAACCTACTCGCCAAATCCTGGAACAGCCAGACCGAGTTCGGCCAGAACTCGGCCTGGGACCGAGTTCGGGCCGAACTCGGCAGACCCAGTCCAGAACCTCCCTTAGGAGCAGCAGCAGCAGTAGCAACTCCTAGTTGCCTACTTCCCGAGCTTCTTCGACACACGAATGGCGCTCGTCGCACTCCGGGGTCTTCTCCACATAGGTTGGGAACCCCACCCACTCCAACAATTAGTCCTAACCCTTGTTAGCAATCACCCGAATAAAACGCGTATTATACGCAAAATTTTTCGTATCTTACATAAACGTATAATATTTTCGTACTTTTAAAAAATTCGGATTCGTACGCGAATTTTAAGTCCGTGGAGTTTTAAACACGTACCGTACAAATTTTTAAAAAATTCGGCCAAAAAAACGTGACCGAAAAACCCAACAGTCTTGACTTTCTTGACTCTTGCTGCTATTAGATATTAAGACTGGCACAATTCTCAAAAATTATCAAAAGAAAAGAAGAAAAAGTCTCACAGTAACCAAAAAAGAAACCTAAGAGTGTTTGCACATGTTGCTTGTAACAATCAAAAGAAAATCTTTCGGTATTCCATCCTACTTTTATTTCATTTTTATTATATAATGTTCGCCCAACCTCTTCTTATTCTCATACTGAACCTTTGTTTATGAAAGAGTAGCGGTGGGTGGGCCATATATACATGTCGAATTTTTAGTGCCGAATTTGTTCATATAAAACGTACTAAACACGAATTAAATCTAATCCGAATATTTTTCGTTAAACGAATTTTTTGACCGATTTTTGACCGTATTTTACTTATATTGTGCCGATTTATACTCGTACTTTTGCCGTTCCGAATGTTTTCCGTTTGCCGAATTGATAACGAGGGTCCCAACACGCCGCTCCTACAGTTGCACAATGCCTAGACAATCAGTCTTCAATTGACTATCTATCGTTCTTTATCCATTCTCAATAATGGCTAAAACCTCTAAGAGGCTCGAGTATCTAAAGAGGGATTTGTTGAGAGACCAAGAGCTCCCTACAGCCTTTGTCAAAATAGTAAGTTGGGGATCACGTAAGCCGCGAAGTCAGAGACATGGGGTGGTTAATCACCCGCTTGCTACAGATCAAGGTTCATCGGACCCGGATTTCGGTCCAGTGTTAGGACGGGTTCTGATTCGTCCAGATGGTCCTTTCTAAGGCACCAGATCTAGGCTAGCGATACCGTTCAATTTCGCGCTGCCGTCACCATCCGAATAATCTTCTTCCTCTGTCTCGTAGTTGGATGACGACGATGCTAATTCTGTTTATGCTTCTTCTTCCACCATGGACTCTACTTGGACGGAAGGATTATCAGCTATATGGCCTAAGGCAGTTCTCAAGACCTTATTTTCTGTATGGAGGCTCTTAAGCAAACCACAAGAGAGTGACAAGAAGTCCTTGATGACCTGCAGCAACTTCTAGTCCAACTCCCTATGGTTTCCCTATGGTTTCTGTCGATGATAGAAATGAACCAGAGGTAATTGGTGTCGAACCTGACATCTTAAAAAGCATTACAAGACCATATTGACTCCTTTGCTCAAAGAGAGGAGTTAAAGAAAGTGGGTGGTCGAATGTCGTTCGATCATATCCTCATGAGTGGGATGTAGTCCCGTATCCGCATAAAGTGGGTAGTCGTTGCTTGCATCTTGGATGCAGGTTCGAGTCACAAAAACAGTCCCTCTCCTATGGGGGTATGGTTGCGTACATCTTGACCCTCCCAAGATCATCTGTAAGTGGGAGCCTCATGGCATGGGACACACCTTTATTGTTTTTTAATTTTTCGGCACTCTGATCTATAAATCATGGTCTGTCGTACCAACCTTCTTATAGAATTTTTCTTGCAACTTTATAGATATATTTTGATCACAAAGTACATTATCACTTGTGCGCATCTGTTGCCCATCTAAATGTTAGATGCCTAATGCCGTTTGAGCATGATCACTGCCCATTTCTGGCAAACATTTGTTGTGATGTAATGTGCTGCTGAGGAAAATGAAGGTTCTTTAACCACTTCACTAACTGCTTTCTTCCATTTGTAGCAAGTCTGCAGAAGAGTATCAGTACACAGGTTAGTGATCGTTATCGACATTTCCGTTTGGTAATAAGTTGAATGATGGTATGGTTGTTGTAAATGCTTGCTCAAGAACTTTTTCGTAGGGGAAAAAAAAATGTCATTATGTAACTAAAAATACTGCCGCTTGTTGGACACGTCTTTCATCCAGGACACAACATTGGGCAAGAGTTCTTCTGATACCGAGTGCTAGTTAGGACCTTCCTAGCCCCGGATCGAAGACCGAGGTGTTTCACGAAAACCCTGGCGAGTGCCCCAAGTTATTTGTGATCAAGGTTGGAGTTGCGCTCTGGATTTCCGAAAGGTATGATTTCAGCCTTGTTGTTGTGAGGCCTCGCAGATTGAGAGGGACTTTCTTTTTGTCGCTTCTTCGATGGCAGGACTTAAAATCATCTCTCTTATGTTTGGCCTTACATGTTGTGGCTTATTTCCAATCTTTGTTTGTTTTGTTGTCCATATTTTTCGATTTTGTTACTGTCTCATTGAAGCAATGTAAGATGATTACTCTAATCTTTGTGAATAAAGAATGCTATGACTTGGAAGTTGATGTGTAGTCAAACATAATCTCAAGAATTCTGTTATACAATGTGAGAAACATATAATTTTTTTTGTATATTTATTTATATATAGGGAGGTTCAACTAAATAGAGATGCATCTACATTGCAAGTTCATGCTCAACATTATCACAATTACTGTTGTGTCATCTAGGTATCTTAACCGAACTTATTTGAGTCTTGTGATCATTGAGGAAAGGTATAATATCTTTGGCTAGGCGTACGGTCTCGGGATCGAACTGGACGGAAGGTGTGTAAATTTGGGGGTAGTGGACCAAAATGACATGCAACGTAACGTACACAAAGTCTCGTTCGTTACACTGGACATTAGAAAAAAAAAATCTAGGGATCTAAACTTTAAAAATATTTTTGGGTCTAAGTTTTGAGTTTTAAAATATTTTGGTCAATTTACAACTTTAATATTCTGAACTTTTACTATTTGCAAGTTATTATCTTAAATTATTATAATTTAAGAATAAAACACCCTAAACATTTATTGATTTGCAGATTCCTGCCATTATGTAATTGACAATGAAAATCTTCCTATTATCTTAAATTATTATAATCTAAGAATAAAACACCCTAAATATTTTGGTCAATTTTTTATTGTTATATTCCTTGATAAAACCTTTCTCGTCAACACAGGATAACAAGTTAAATGGTGCTCACCAAATAATATTTTGGGAAAATTTTGGAGGACGTGTAAACTATATAAGAAACTTGCAACTTTACAGACATGAATACTGAAAATGCTCATTTAGCAAAGAAACTTGTACATAAAATAAAATAGTAGTCTTCATCAACGTTTGCGGTCAGGTGCTGACACTATCATACTTTCTCCGGCCACACACTCATCTTTCCGATGGGACCCTTTCTATAACAAAATTATGCGATGATTTTTTTATATATGGAAAATGCTAAGTCTACAATACTTACAACCTCTCTCTTCCACCCCTTATACATGGGTCCCACCGGATCCCACCTCCCCTCTCACCCTCCTGCTACATGGGCTACACCCGACCTCACCACTTACCCCCCTCCCCTCCTCCTCCAATCGAAGTCCGACACGTGGCGGTTGTAGGCATAACGAAGTTTTATTTTTTTTATATTAGACATGTTTTGTATGTTTTTTTCTCACTTTTTAAATGACAAATTTATTTTAAAATAATACACGATATTTTAAAGTAAATTTATCTTTGAGATGGTGAACATTTGTTGCAGTTGAAAGTATCTAATTATTGGTGGTTAGTAATTATGTTGGCGGAGAGTTGTGCAATTTATATGTTTTAGAAACAGTTAATTTAAACATATTTTGATAGGTATAAGGTTAGAAAATGATATTTTTGGTACATAAAATCTCACAGTATAGCTTACAACTTTTTCTAAATCAACTTTAGATCATCTTAAATACTTGGAAGTTATGGAGTTATAGAATCCTCTTTGTTTCGTCTGAAAAAAGAAGAGAGAAAATATTTGAAATTAATACATAAAAAAATATTAATCCCCCCCCCCCCCCTTTTTTTCCTTTTTTTCTTTCATGATTCTTCTTCTCCATATTTTCTTTTATTCCACTCCTTTAATCAATTTGAACCATCAACTCAAACTCCTTCCCATCTCTCCTCTCCTCCCCCTTAATTAAGTCCGCCGCTCATACTTCTTTTTCTCTCCTTTATTTCGTCCATATGCGTCAATCCTTATCCTTTCTATCCAAGAGAATGAGAAAAAGAAGAGTGGATTGGAACGATTCAGTTGTCGCTAAGAGCTCATTACTTACAAATTGTCACTCTTTTAAATGTGCATTTTGGAAAACACAAATAGCTATTGTTGTAGGAGATTCAATAAACCATTATGATAGACCGTTTTATATTAATTGAGTAGACCATGTCACGCTACTCGTTCTTTTGATAAGAAGTTTTACTTTTTTTGGCTAAATTACAACATGATACCTTCAACTATTTGAATTTTTTAATTTGATACCCTCAACTTTGATAGATATCAACTTGATACCATAAATTTTAAAAATGACAAAATTATCCCTCCTCTCTCCTCCCATTTATTTCCATACCGACTATCACCACTCCCGCCGCAACACTCCACCCTCCCTCCCCCTCCTCGTGCATGGCTGCACTACTCTCGACCCCCTCATGGCGTCGTGCCATGTCCCTAATGCACTCGCCGCGTCCCAAACCCGCCCCCTCTCTCCGTCGCCCCCTCCGTGCGGGCCACTGAGCCCCTCCTCTCTCTCCGCCCGTGGCGGTGGCCCGCGTGAGACAAAGAGGGGGGGGGGGGGGTGGAGGCGCGGTACGGGAAGGGGGCCGGGGGTGGTGCAACCACGTCGCGGAGAGGGAGCCAAGGATGGATAGGGACAACCATTGGGGGGAGGAGAAAAAGAGATGAGGGATAATTTTGTCATTTTTGAAATTTAGAATATCAAGTTGATACCTATAAAAGTTGAGGGTATCAAGTTGAAAAATTCGAATAGTTGAAAATATTAAGTTGTATTTTAGCTTACTTTTATTTTGGAGTCCAATCTTCGAGGAATGAATAAGATCAAAGGTTTCATCTTGCCTTCAAGAATATTATGCTAAAAATAGGGTGAATTTGTGACAACAAAAATGTGCATAAATTGATCAAAAATTTTCTAATCAAATTTATACGAAGACTTGTATCAAAAAAAAAAAAAAAAAAACAATTATATGAAATGGAGCTATTTCCAATAAAGCCCCTGTCCACTCTTTTTCTTTTCATTATTCTTCTTGCAGCTCACGTTCCGTTGAAATTTCTTTCTTTCCGCGTCTTCTTCATTCTTCTTACTGAAGAAACCGCTCTCATTATACTCTTCCTCTTTCCCATTCTTCTTCTTCTTCTTCTTCTTTCTCTGAAGCGACTCAAATTAGGGTTTCAATCGCCATTCGCCATGTCGGTGAGCTCCTCTCTCTCCCTCTCTCTCAATCCAACTCTTTAGAGTTTTTTGCTCGGAAATTGCTAGATTCAGCATGTTAGGGGTTTCTCTTGTGGAAATTCGAGTTTGATCATGTTAGGGTTTTGGACTGTGTTGTCTGTTCTTCTTCTTTTGCAAATTGTTGCTTAGATGCGATATGAATAGTTTTCGATCGAGAGATTTGGTAGGATTCTTGTGGGAATTCGAGTTCCTGATATGTTAGGGTTTGATGTAGATCGTTCTCATTTGATTCTCTTCGGGAGGAGGTCGGAGGTTTTCTTTACTTAGCAGAGCTATTTGGTTCAAAATAGTCTGTGGACTGTCGATTGACTATTTGCGTTATGGAAGCTCTTGGTCTGTTGTGGCATGAGAGATGGGGTTGCACGGACGCTCAGTTTATTTTGGCGCGTCGTCGTAGTCTGTTTCGGAGTACGTGCCCGACATGACACAAGCGATTTCCATTTTTTTGAGATTATGTGCTTCATATTTCATCCGACTTAGAATTAGCTCTAGTTATGTGATAAACGTTCTTCCAAAGATCTATGAACTGTTTTGATTGCCATGATGGATGCTTCAATCTCTTTTTGTCCGAATTGAAACTTGTTTGGGTTTTGGATCGAAACTTGTGAGTTCCGACATGTTAGGGGTTGTGTTTTTTCTTTATCTAGGCTTAAATTGTTGCTAGATTCGAGGTGTAAGGCATTCTCCACCAAGAGTTCTGGTTAGATTCTTGTAGAAATCCGAGGTTTAGCATGTTACACTTTTGGATTCTTTTTTTTTTTGGGTTCCTTCTATGCATAATTGTAGCTAGATTTTGCTAGATTTGGTAACGGATCTGACAGACCTCATTTCCGTGCTTTGGTTCTCTGCAAAGAAGATTGGAACTATTGATTGTTTTGTGTTAATGAAGCTATTACTCTATTATGGCATGTAACTTAAAAGGTTAGATTATAGAGATTCAGCTGAATTAGAATTAGCTCTATAGCTCATAGTTATGTGACGAAGAGCTCATAGTTATGTGACGAACGATTGTTCCGAAGATGCATGTTAGTGATTGTTGACATTATTTTTTGGTTGTTAGTGTATCAATTGACACACGTTGGCTTGTCATAGAGATGGATGCAATTCTCTATAGAAAATTGTAATACACTATCACCATAGCTCTTTATATAGATTCTTTATAGTCTAGGGAAATTTGGAGGGTGCTTTTTTTTTTGCATGAGGTTAAATCGCGAAGCCAAAACATAGTTCTACCCAGTGTTTTAAAAACCGGACCGGACTGGCCGGTTCAACCGGTTTACCCGTGAACCGGTAGCTTTTTCGGGCCGGGTCAGTGTTCACCCATTGTTTTTCAAAAACAGGTTGTAATTGAATATTTTTGTAAAAACCAGTGTTCGGAAGGGAATGAAATTGGACAACTAGTTGAACCGGTTTAACCTGACCCAGTGCCTTGTCCGAGTCGATCTTCGGTTCGGTTTTTAAAACACTTGGTAGAACGAACTTAGGTTAACCCAAAACCACTGGTAGAATCAACTGGTTGAACCGGTTTGACATGACCTAGTGCCTTGTCTGGGTCGATCTCCGGTCCTGTTTTTAAAACACTGGTTCTACCTACCTATATATTTAAAAGTTCAGATTATTATTTCAAAACGGTTCTGATATGGTAGTTATATGCAGTATTGTCGTTTTCATGTCACATATCGATTGGTTCGGAATGCAAATATGAAGTAGAATATTTACGGATGTTTGTAGTTGTCCCTAGAAAGAGGTGGATCAGTTACTTTCAGGATATGGTACCTGCATTCTCCTTTTGCATACCATTTCTTCGATATAAATAGTTTGTGGGGAAATCAAACACAAGTAGGGGTGAGCATTCGGTTTATTCGGTTCCAACCGAACCGAATAAGCAAAAATCGAATTGGACCGAAACCGAATAAGCAAAACCGAAACCGAATCGAATTGGTCAATAACCGAACCGAACCGAATTAAATCGGTTCGGTTTTCGGTTTATTCGGTTTTTGGATTTTTGTTTGTTTGTTTTTTTTTGTTAATATATATAATAACTAAATATACCTAGATATATTCAGTATATACCTATAACATATACCTATATATATTTAGTATATACCTATAATTAACACACACACACACACACACACATATATATATATATATATATATATATATATATATATATATATATATATAAACTAAATTTTCTTATTCGGTTTTTGGTTTTGGACCGAAACCGAATTCCAAAACCGAAACCGAAACCGAAACCGAATAAAAAAATTTAGTATTTTCAAAACCGAAACCGAACCGAATTTTTTAAAACCGAACCGAATTCCTTATTTGGCTCGGTTCGGTTCGATTTTCGGTCCAAAACCGAATAATGCTCACCCCTAAACACAAGAATGATTATTGGCCTCCAGCCTCTATATTTGGATCACTGCAACTTTTTGTTGTTAAACCTTGACTATCATAATTAGCAAGCACGTAGCAACTTTCCTAATTCTATTTACCAAGAAGTTCTTTGCTAGAATTTGGCGTCAAACTCTGCCAACATTATTTTTGTACATTTTTCACTTAGTAAGTTTACTAAATTGCATACTTTCAGTTTCAAACTAAGAAAAATTGTGGTGGACAAAGATGCCATGACACCACTACCTGACTTAGACAAAGTTCTACTAATTTCTCTGTAATGAAACATGGGCACTTCACTCGCTACTCGCTGCTTGTTCTTTCATTTGCTCATGAGCTTGTTGCTTCTTTAGAAGCGATATGTCATGGTTATTCCCACCATTTTCCTCAAGAATAAATTAATCAGGAGACAGTCCCACCAATTCTTGTATATTCAGAACCTAAATGTCACCCTATGTTGCACGAATGCGGCAAAATGATGTCCATATCGTGGCCGTACGTGTCGTATCCGTACTCGTGCAACATAGAAAACTACCTTTGTACCTATTTGAGAATGCCCCTATTGATAAATCAGAGAATAACAAACACAGGATTTGTTGGGGAAAACCACACTTTATCATTAGCATTACCACTGGCTTAAATAGGCCAAAGATTAACTGAATAGCTACAATGTAGTAACAGTTCTGAATAGCTACAAAGTAGCAACAGATCTGGATTTGAGCTTAAGAATAGCTCAAGGAAAAAACAGAATGAAAGACTAAGTCTCCAGATATATAGGAGATTTATTATTCAAAAGTAAACATAAGAGTCAGCTTATTAGTGAACCTGAACTGGGCTGGTGTTGCTAACAAGTCCTCCCCTAAACTGAGAACAGTGAAGTACTCAGTTTAACTTCAAATGGCAGTAACTCCAAGGGCACTTCTAAGCTTCTCGAATTGCTCCAACTTCAGGGGCTTGGTCATGATATCAGCTAATTGATCATGAGTGTTGCAGTGGTTCAGTTGAATAATTTTCTCTCTTGTAAGGTCTCTCAAGAAGTGAAACCTAACATCAATGTGCTTACTTCTCCCATGGAGTACAGGGTTCTTGGTTAACTTGATTGTGGATGAATTGTCGCACAGGATTTCAACACAGTTGGCCAAAGTGCCCTTGATTCTTCTCAGTACCCGCAGCATCCAAATGCTTTGACAAGCACAGTAAGCCGCAGATACATACTCTGCTTCAGTGGTGGATAAAGTTACTATGGGTTGCTTTTTAGAAGCCCAGGCAACAGCACCCTTACTCAGCAAGGAGTACCCAGAAGTGCTCTTTCTGTCATCTATATCACCTGCGTAATCACTGTCAGAGTAGCCCAGCAGCTCTTCCTTGGCTGCTCTTTGATACAAAATGCCTAGATTGGTAGTTGCTCTGATGTATCTGAGAACTCTCTTAGCAGCTAGCATGTGAGACTCCTTTGGTTCTGCCATGAATCGGCTGAGAAGGCAAACTGAGAACATTATATCTGGCCTGGTTGCAGTCAGGTACATTAGACTACCAATTATCTGCTTGAATTGAGTGCAGTCTGCTTTACTTTCTTCTTCAAGGTTCTTGGAGAGCTTAGTACCAGGCACTATTGGGTTCCTGACACCATTGCATTTGTCCATTCCAAATCTTCTAAGCACTTCTTCTGCATATCTTTTCTGGCAGATGTGAATTCCATTGTCAAGCTGTGAGACTTCTACTCCCAGAAAGTATTTCATTTCACCCAGATCAGTCATTTCAAATTCCTTTTGCATTGAGTCCTTAAAGCTTTGAATCATTGCAGGATCATTGCTGGTGAATATGAGGTCATCCACATAAATACTTACTATGAGAATTTTGCCTTTCTCATCTTCCTTTGTAAACAGAGTGTGTTCAGAGATGCATTTTCTGAATCCAGAATTGACAAAGTATTTCTCAATTCTGCTGAACCAAGCTCTTGGAGCTTGCTTTAGTCCATATAATGCCTTGAGTAACTTGTATACCTTGTTCTCTTCTCCCTTGATTTTGAATCCCTGAGGTTGCTCAACATAGACCTCCTCATCAAGTTCACCATGCAAAAAAGCACTCTTAACATCTAGTTGATGAAGTCTCCAGCCATTTCTTGCAGCCAATGCTATGATCATCCGAATTGTATCCCATCTAGCCACCGGAGCAAACACTTCATTGTAGTCAATAACTTTCTCTTGAGCATATCCCTTTGCCACTAGCCTTGCTTTGTATTTTATCACTTCATTTCTTTCATTCATCTTGGTTCTGAATAACCACTTTACTCCAATAATTTTAGCCTCAGCTGGAGCCTGAACTAGTTTCCAGGTGTTGTTCTTCTCAATGGATTTGATCTCATTTTGCATAGCCTCCTTCCATTCTCCTGATTTTGCTGCTTCATCATAATAAATAGGGTCATCAGAATGTATAAACATGCTAAAATTTTGTACCTCATCTTCATCAGACAGTCCCTCTCCATCAGTATAGTCTTGTAGATATGCAGGTGCTTTGACAGTCCTCTTTGTCGGTGCAGTTGGAGAAGGAGTACTTACAGGTGAATGAGAGGGTGAGTCTTCAATCTCTGGAGAAAGTGTTTCTTCTCTGTTGTCAGGTTCTGGATCTGGATCCTCTTCAGTTTCTGGTCCAGAATTTTCTGAGTCTGCTTTCCATTCTGTGTTTGATTTGCCAGTCTCAGCTTCAGAATTTTTCCAGTTCCATCTCAACTTTTCTTCAAATACAATGTCTCTACTTATTGTGACTTTCATTGTTAAAGGATTAATCATCTTGTATCCCTTGGTTTCTTCACTATAGCCTATCATGACCAGCTTTTGGCTTCTGGCATCAAGTTTCAATCTTCCAGAGCTGGGAACATGTACATACCCCAAACACCCAAACATTCTGAAGTGATCAACATTTGGCTTCAGACCACTCCAGCATTCCTCAGGGGTTATGTTTCTCAATGCAGCAGTTGGACTTCGGTTTAGAATGTGGCAGCTCCACTTGACAGCTTCTGGCCAGAAGGCCTTGGGCATTTCCTTTTCTTCAATCAGGCACCTGACCATGTTGAGTACAGATCTGTTTCTTCTCTCAGCTACGCCATTTTGTTGAGGGGTATATGCTGCAGTTAGCTGTCTCCTGATACCTTGAGCTTTGCAAAATTCTGTGAATTCAATGGAATTGAACTCTCATCCCCTGTCAGTTCTAAGGCAACACAGAGGTAATTTGGCTTCCTTCTCAACTCTAGCTTTAAAGTTCTTAAATACATGAAATGCCTCACTCTTCTCTGCTAAGAAATAGACCCATAGTTTCCTACTAAAATCATCAATGAAGGTGAGTATATACCTCTTTTTGCTGTGTGATTCAGGAGAGATAGGGCCACATATGTCAGAATGTATGAGCTGTAGAGGATAATTAGCTCTCCATTTGCTTTCTTTTGGCATTATCTCACGGTGTTGCTTCCCTTTCATGCAGCTGGAGCAGATCCTGCTTGGAGCTTTGATCTTGGGGATGCCTTGAACTAGCTCCTGGTTGTGTAGTAGTGCTAGATCTTTGTAGTTCAAATGGCCATATCTATTGTGCCATAGTTCACTGACTTCATCTTCTTTGACATTGAAGCACGCAGGTGAGTTAGTGAGAACTTTAGTCTCAACAACAAACATCCTGTTTGTGGTCATAATGCTCTCCATGATGCATCCTTTGGTGGGATGAAACAGTTTGCACACTCCATTTTGAATCAAAATGGTGATACCTTTGTCTTGTAATTGACCGATGCTAAGCAGATTGTTTTTAAGTTCAGGAATGTAAAATACATCACTTACAGTTTGTGTTCTGCCTTCAGCTTCGATCCTTATATTCCCTTTTCCCATCACCTTCATCTTGGAGTCATTTCCAAGTTTCACAGATTGTCTGAAATCAGGATCCAACTCAGAGAACCAAGCTTTGTTCCCTGACATGTGGTTCGAGCAACCTGAATCTAGGAACCATGTTCCTTCCTTCTTATCTTGTTCAACATATGCCATTAGGAGCAGTTCTTCATCTTCATAAGCTTCAACATAGTTGACTCTCTTATCCCAATTTGGGCATTCATATTGAAAATGACCCAGATTGTGACAATTATAGCATTCAACAGTGGCCTTGCTATAGTTCTGTCTTCCTCTGCCCCTTCCTCTTCCTCCCCTAGTCATAGCCCGACCTCTTCCTCTATCAGAGTTCTGGAAATGAGAGATCTTGAGTGTCTGCTCATCTTCATTTGGGCTCACCATTCTTCTCTCTTGCATTAGGAGGCTGCTCTGAAGTTCATCCACAGTTAGAGTATCTGTGTTGTTGGACTCTTCAACTGAGCAAACTACATAGTTCCATTTGGGAAGTAGAGATCTGAGTATTTTGCCTGTGATGTCACTTTCAGGTACAACTCCACCACTTGCCTTCATCTTCTTGACAATGGCAAGAGTTCTTCCAAAATACATATTGATATTTTCCCCTTCCCTCATCTTCAAGGTCTCGAATTCAGATTTCAGAGCCTGAAGTTGAGCTCTCTTTACTCTGGTGGATCCTTTGAATTTTAGCTTCATTGAATCCCATATAAGCTTGGAGGTATCATCATTCAGAATAGTCTCCAGTATCTCTCTGTCGATTGCTTGGTACAGGTAATTTTTTTGCCTTCATGTCCTTCAGTGTTTGCTCTGCAATTGTCTTGCTTTCTTCCGCAGTTGGCTCCTTTCCCACAGGAATCTTCAGGATGCCTTCTTCAATGAGGCCCCAATACTCTTTGGACCTCAAGAAGTTCTCCATCAACTTTGCCCAGTGCTCATAGTGCCCATCAAATTTTGGAATTGATGGTTGCACAAATTTGCTCGAGCTTCCTTCTGCCATGCCTTCAATCTTGCAGCAGCTCCAAAGTCGTGGGCTCCCACTCCTCAGTCAGATCCCTACGAATGTTGCTCTGATACCAATTGATAAATCAGAGAATAACAAACACAGGATTTGTTGGGGAAAACCACACTTTATCATTAGCATTACCACTGGCTTAAATAGGCCAAAGATTAACTGAATAGCTACAATGTAGTAACAGTTCTGAATAGCTACAAAGTAGCAACAGATCTGGATTTGAGCTTAAGAATAGCTCAAGGAAAAAACAGAATGAAAGACTAAGTCTCCAGATATATAGGAGATTTATTATTCAAAAGTAAACATAAGAGTCAGCTTATTAGTGAACCTGAACTGGGCTGGTGTTGCTAACACCTATCCCGTACCCATGTCGTGTTTGTTCCCCTGTTTGTATCAGTAATCGTGCAACATGCTGGCTTTTGCCTTTCCTTCATGTTATTTTTCTTAACTATGTTGTGATATATTCAACTGGTATATTTCTTTTTTTTTACAATTTCATAACCAGATTTTTTGTCCACTTGGCGCTTTAACCTCAACTTGCACTAGTTTCTAGTTAAGCAAGGTTGTAGTGTTTTGTACGCATGACTTCATTTTGAACTTCCTTTATTTATCCTAGAAAAGTTGATTCTCTTCCATTTGTGCATCTCTTTATTTGGAAACACATGTCAATTTACACAGAGCACCATCTTGCTTTTCTTAGTTAAAGGCTAATATAAACATTATCTGAGAGGATTTTCTCAAGATTATTAACATCTGTGTAGTGAAGATGGTGACAGTCTCTTAACATCTTATCCATAGCTATCAGACCTGAAGCTGACAGGGCTCTGGGTCACCGGCCTGACCGGTGGGTTAATAGTCGGATCGTGTGTGTGTGTGTGTGTGTGTGTATATATATATATATAAAACTATATATATATATATATATATATATATATATATATATATATATAAAACTATATATATATATATATATATATATATATATATATATATATATATATATTGGTCCCACATCGACTGGGTTCACAAAATGAACTACTAGCAAACATGGCAGCAGCTTGTACCAAAAACATAAAAATGAACTGGTAGCCAAGTTGTGCATGCTTAATGATATTTATATAAACCGGGTCTTTGAAACCCTCTGGGTTGCAATAAAACCCGTCCTGGTCAATCTGGGTCACCCTTTCTTTAACGGGTTGATAGTACAAAAGGTTCAATTTGGTACCCAGACCGGGTTAGCCACTGGGTCACTGGTCCAACCGGCTGTCCAGTCTGGGTTTGATTACTATGCTTTTATCTTATCTAAAATTTCCCTTCTCTATCTCATCCCCTACATGAAAAACGTGTCTTATTGTAGGTTTACATTCTCTACTGAAGAGCAGATATATTATTGGAATCCTTACCTTAAAGCGTACCATGCCAAGAGCCTTTATGTATCAGTATTTGAAGAGTGATTTCATATTCATTTTTCTTTCATGAAACTTTATCATACGGGACTACCCATGGGTCCGGACTCGAGTTCGGTTCGTAGATGGGATTGATATGACCTTTTTGGAATTTTCAGTTTAGATATTTATTTGTTAGGATTAGCCTAAATAAGATAATTGTAATCTTTTTGAGTTGGCTATGACTTTGCTCATCTTATGCATAAGTATTTAGAGATTTGATTTATATTCTTCAATTGCTTTGTAGTCTATAAATAGTTTGCAACTTCAGAGATTAGACATTGAAGAATTGAAGAATGGATAGAAAAAAAAAAAAAATCAGCTTTTGAGTTTGTCTTGTGCGATGCCAAAACCTTAAGTACATCTATATTGTCTTCTTCTCCATTGTCGACGTTGGCGTCGAGTTGGGTCTTAAGTAAAAAATTCAAGCATCGAGATCCAACCCACCCGTCGTGCAAAAATCGGATATTCCTATTAATTACAACTCGATTATTATTTTTTGCATTCTATTAAAATTATTTGTGATAAATTGATACTATGGAAATAGGATTAGTATAAAAATTAGGAATTTAAGGGATCGGAAAAAATTAAACGCATAAGCTTTTAAAGATCTGTGAACAATTAACTAGTATCAATTTATCACAAATAATTTTAATAAGAATGCAATAGATAACAATCGAGTTGTAATTAATGTTGGACTTTTGGAATAAACGTCGCGTGTGAATGCTTGATTTTTGTACTCGAGATACTCGGTGTCAATGTCGATAACGAAGAAGAAGACAAGATAGACTCACTGTAGGATTTTGGCATCGCAATAGACAAACTCAATCATAGATTTTTTTTTTCTATTTATTCTTCAATGTCTATTTTTTGATTTATTTTTGATTTTTTGATTTTTTGATTTTCTATTTATTCTTCAATGTCTTTTTTTTTACAAGCTCTTTACAAACTAATAAACAATTGAATTAAGATAAACTAAAACTCTAAATACTTGTTCATAAAATAAGTCAAATTTATAACCAACTCAAAGAGATATCTCCTTGTTTAATCTAATCCTAACAAACAAATATTTAAACTGAATATCTAAAAAGATAATATCAATAGTAACTACGAATCAGACTCGGTTCCGACCGTCCGAGTCCATAGATGGTCGATCAATCTCTTCGGCTTTGAAAAAATTTACCTCATGGTGAAATCATGCAAGCGTAACATCCAAGAATTATGCTCTTGGTGATGTGCTCCAAATTGGCCATAAGTGAGACCTCTCCTTCGGAAGTTTAGTCAACATGGACTTCTGAAAAGAAGACGAAACCCACGACGATACTGGCGGTTGTGGAGGTGAAAAAGCGGGACTTCCACTAGAGACGTAACATCAAATATCTCAATAAATGGTGGTTTTCTCAGTGCGTCCAAAGAACTAGCATAATCTATGTACAAGCTTAGCAAAAAAAATTGTCCGAAAAATTCAGCTTCCCTACATTCATTCATTATTTTTGGCAAACTGTAACAATTTTTCATAGTAAATATGTAATAGAATTTTTTACGGGCCGAATAATTGGACAAGTTCAAAATATTTGAAAGATTTGCCAGGTTCTTTACATTCATTGGATTCACCGAATGACTTATTTAATTCTCCTAATGATGATATATGAAGGTCAAAATTGACCTTTGGTTTAAACCTAGACCTAGTTTCAACCAAAAACATAATTTGTGTCTCAACTATAGTAGGTTCATTATGTTCAACAGGAAGGATATGACGCTCTGAGTCGAATTCTACTTGTGTAGATAAGTCAACTAATAGTCTCTTCATTTTAGCTTTCCTTTTTAATAAATAACTAATCTTTTTACATGTCATTATAATCCATTTTTAATTTCCCCCTTAGATATGTACCTTCGTATAAAAATATTGCTAATCTAGAGCTCTGATACCAATTTGACGCGAGGCGAAGACTATTGCTAATCTAGAGCTCTGATACCAATTTGACGCGAGGCGAAGACCCGGGAAAAATAAGATTAGTATGAAAATTAGGAATTTTGGAAAAATTGGATGCAGAAGTTTTTAAATATATGTGAACAATTAACTACTATCAATTTATCACAAATGATTTTAATAGGAATGCAAAAATTAACAATCGTGTTGTAACCAATCGGAATATTCGGTTTTGAAATGGCGTGTTGATGGCGTCGGATCTCGATGTTGGACTTTTATACTCGAGATCCAACTCGACATCAATGTCGATAACGGGAGGAAGATAAGATAGATCCACTCTAAGGTTTTGGCATCGCATCAAACACTCAAAAATATATTTTTATTATTAATTTGTCAATTCTTCAAAGTCTTTATCTCTGAATGTACCAACTATTTATAGATTACAAAACAATCAAAAGAAGATAAAAACAAATCTCTAAATACTTACCTATAAGATAAATCAAATCCCTAACCAACTCAAAGAGAGACAATTTTTCTTATTTAGGCTAATCCTAACAAATAAATGTTTAAAGTTTAAACTGAAAAAAAATCTAAAAAGATAATATCAAACTGAACTATGAATTGAACTTGGGTCCGGATCCATGGATGACCCACCCAACATTACTTAAACTTACACTGTACTGATGCTCTTGCAACTAAATTTGTTTGTACGTGGGAGTGCATGCATCCCAGATGTTGCTGTTTTATTGTTGATTTTAGTTATTGGAATTTAGACAAACTAGCTCCCGATATCATTGTACTCCTCTGTTGTTGGAAAAACACATTCTGTGCCCAAGTAACAGCGTGACTTTTGTAAATTGTCGGGGAACATGTTGTAGGTAGTATCATTATTATGTTCTTTCCCTGTCAAGTAATGAATGTTTTGTATTGGCTATGCTGAACTTTTAAATAACTTCCGGAAGGATGATACACTTTACCTGAAACAGTTAAAAAAATATGTAAAAGGGCCTGAAAAATGAACATATTCATGGGGGACTGTGGCGTCTTTTAAGGAATAATTACTTTCATAATGCAGGCCTCCAAATTAGGCATTACCTGATGAAGCTGGCAAAATGCTTGGTCATATATATCATCATTTTCCTTGCGCCCATGGATACTGTAAGATATCTTTTATTAGGTAGGGTGGTTGTAAGTTTTTTCCATTGGCTTTTGGGCTTACATTGCCACTAGGGCTGTCAACTGGTCGGTCCGGTCCGGTTCGTTCGAATCTGTGCCTAACCTGAATCCGAACCCAATATAGGTTTACTACATCCGAATCCGTAAAGTCCAAAGAATCAGAACCTGATCCTTATCCTTAATCTGTAGAGGAGAGCCAACCATGTAACACGGGGTAAGGGGGGAGAGAGTAGCCTAGTGTGGGTGTTGCGATTTATGCATATTAGGTTGGTAGAATGGTCATGTGTAGGAGTAGTAAATATTGATTAGGATGACTAAGATAGAAATTTTTCTAAGAAAAATTGTTTAAATTCATTTTTTTTTTCCCCGATCCTCACAAGTTTGTCATGTTTCTTGCACCATATATGCACTAAATTGGTAATATAATTTTCTTCTTGTTAAGGAAAAAAACTCCATAGCAATTTTCTTAAAATGTTGCGATGAGATGAGGAGAAAATTGTTGTTGGCGTGTGTGAGAAAGAGAGGGGGGTGGTGACTAAGATGGGTGTGGGATTGGGTGAGAGAGGAGGGATGTAGGTGAGAACTAGAGTACTATGGACCGGTTATAAATACACTGTTTCATTTTGCAGAAAACCCTCAACCATGGTTTTTGTATTATTTTTATTATTGTTAAGAAAATCCCCCATCCGGGGACAGAAAAGAATTTGATGGCAATATTCTTAAGATGTTGAGGGTCATATGAGAAGAAAAAATGTTGGCGTGTGTGAGAAAGAGAGGGGGTAATGACTGGGATGGGTGTGGCTTTGGGTGAGAGAGAGGATGGGAGTGGGTGAGAACTAGAGTACTATGGACTGGTTAATAACTGGCTATAAATACATGTGTAGCGGTTTCATTTTGCAGAAAAACCCCAACCAGGGTTTTCTTGTAATTCTTGTATGGGGTCTAAGACCTCTTGGATTGTTATATAATTATTTAAGATCCTGTAACTGTCTGTGTTTTTTTTGGGGTGTGTGAATTTTGTGTGCGCCCTTGATTTAGTGCCATTGCTATAATTAATCATTTATTGAGTCAGTTTGAGGCATGAATACTGACACAATAATGTTACTTACATTATGTTATTCTAAAGACATTAGACTGTAAACTTTCATTTCATAGTTGGTTATTGGATAATTGGGATTTTTTTGATAGACAAAGTTGTTGAGAATATTAATTGAAAAGATCACCGATTATAATTTGGCATCTGGTTTAACTCCATTCAACTCAAATGCTTATTCTGCGGTTCACAAATTCAATTTTCTTTGATATCTTTCTTAATGCCCACTAGATCTCCGAGCATTCCCTTCCAAGGTTTATGCTCTTTTATGGGATGTCTGTTGTACTGGTTCTCCAAGTGCTAGCATTTGCAGATAAATTGGTTTTTTTTTAGCAGACTTGCTTTCGATGAGATCCTTTCATCCCTTTTGCCATCATCATTAGCACTTGGCAGAGCCTCCGATTGTTGACTTCTGCAAATAAATATGTTTGACATACTCATAGTTCTTGCTGATTCCATTTGAAATGTTCTAACGTGCTATAGTAGCACTTTTGCGATTGCTATGAAATGCTAATAGGAAATAGGCTTTTTTTTTTTTCAGTTTTATTAACATTATTACGGATTAGGCTGGTAATCACACAATCTGACTGCGCACTTGTTCCTCTAAATTTGCAGGTCAGGACAGTGAAGGTCAGCAATGTTTCCCTTGGTGCATCTGAACAAGATATTAAGGAGTTCTTTTCCTTTTTTGGTGACATTGAATATGTTGAGATGCAAAGGTTTTGTACTTCTACCTGCTAGCACAGTATTTGTACTTGTATCCTGTGATTAGTGCGGACTAAGTTTTTACCTTACTATCGTGGCAGTGGGGACGAGTGGTCTCAAGTTGCATATGTCACCTTCAAAGATTCTCAAGGAGCTGAAACTGCGCTTCTTCTCTCGGTGTGTTCCTAATCAATGATCTCTATCCAATAAAGTTTTAACCTTGTATCCTTCATCTTTTAGAATCCTTCTTCCATTAGGTTTCTGTAACATATCATGTTGTGACTTGGGAATGCTGACAATTTGTTTTTGTTTCTATCTCTATATTAATTTGTTTGGACTTTTCTTGCAAGCAACAAAGTTCTGATAATTTTATTTTTGGGAAAATCTGACAAAAATAGGTAAAATATTTCTAAATGGTTTTATGTTTCTCTTTTTGCTACCAACCTTGCTATCTATCGTTTATAGATATCTTTCATGAAGGAAACATTAATGTTTCGTTGAAGGGCACCCTCTCTTGAAGTAGAATGCCTCCTTCCACTTCTCACTAGTGTTATTTTGACACAGGGTGCAACAATTGTTGATTTGTCTGTCATCATTACGCCTGCAACAGATAAACAGCTACCTGCTGCTGCTTCAGCGCCTCCCGCGGTATGTTACTTACACGATTACATGTCTTGTTTGTGGATAAATATATGTAGGGGTGAGCGTTCCGTCTATTCGGTCTCAACCAAACCGAATTAGTCAAAACCGAATAAACCAAAATTCTAAAAATTCAAAACCGAAATCGAACCGAATAAGCCAAAACCGAAATCGAACCGAACCGAATAATAAATTTGGTTTGTTCGGTTGAAATTAATGGGTCGGGCCCAAGTTGAGATCGTGGTTAAATCATATTAAAATTATAATTTTTATACACACATTTGTTGAATTTTAAAGTTATGCACAAAGTTTGACTAGTTGTTAAATTATTAAAGCTGAAATTCAAAACACATACATAAAATTGTTGTTTTAAAAATATACACATTTTAAAATTTAGGATATTTACATAATTGTATAATTCTTGTTCGGTTTTTAACCGAAACCGAAAACCGAAACCGAGATCGAATAAGAAGTTTTTGTATTTTGAAAACCGAAACTGAATCTCTTATTCGGTTCGGATTGGTTCGGTTTTCGGTCGAAAACCGAATAATGCTCACCGCTAAATATATGTACTGGAGAGTCTTTCTAATCTTTAGTTTTCCTGTAAGTAACAGTACAAAGACACAAAACCAGCTGGTGGGTCTGAATCTGCTGTGCAAAAGGCTGAAGACGTAGTTAGCAGCATGCTCGCGAAGGGGTTCATCCTAGGCAAAGACGCTGTCAACAAAGCCAAGTCATTCGACGAGAAGCACCAGTTTACATCCACCGCCACGGCCAGGGTCGCCTCCTTCGACAAGAAGATCGGGCTCACCGAGAAGATAACGATGGGGACATCCGCCGTGAACGAGAAGGTCAAGGAGATGGACCAGAAGTTCCAGGTCTCGGAGAAGACCAAGTCCGCCTTCGCAGCGGCGGAGCAGAAGGTGAGCACCGCGGGCTCGGCCATCATGAAGAACAGGTACGTGTTCACCAGCGCGTCGTGGGTGACCGGTGCCTTCAATAGGGTTGCTAAGGCGGCGGGCGACGTGGGGAGCAAGACGAAGGAGAAGGTGGTGGCGGAAGGAGGAGGAGGACCAAACAAGGGTCTGGAGGCTGATTTCGCTGAGGTTCATCTCTCGGAGGCCGCAAGCAGCGAGCTCCCCTCCAAACCCACACCTGCACAAGGTTTGATTCTATAGTACTTTGGGCTTTCGGTTAGAATCATACGGTTCGTACTTCGTAAGTTTGCCATATGCACCTCTTTGGTATATATTCATGCTGAGCGCCTTACTATATCTCTGTTACCAATGTGAGGTTGAGACTGACAATGGTATGCTTATGCTTTATTTTTCTGGTAGAGCCCGATTACTATTTGGTTTTTTTTTTTTCAACTTACTACTCTGTTATATTCATATAGATTGAATTTTTTTTTAAACCGATAAAATTCTGTGAACATTTGTATGATATTGTTGTATCCAGCAATTTTTTTTTATTGGGACAAATTTCAATACTGTAGCCTTCGATTGGGACATATGACATTTGGATAGTTTTGCAGCCAACTTTGACGTGATCATATGTCATTGTACCATTGTAAAACCTGTGTCTTGATTGATATCGAAATGTTTTATAAATGATAAATTTGCGTCGCTTTTCAATTTTTTTTTACCCAAATTTAAGGTACATTTTTATCAAATTACCATGATGTTAGATATTTTTCACTTTTGACAAGAAAACTTTCACTGACTTTTTGACAAAAATACCCCCTCCATTGTCTTCTTCTCCGCATGTGCCTCTGCCGGCTATCCTCCCAGCTAGCCGCGTGCCCTCTCGTCGGCTGCCCCCTCCCAGTTGCTCATGCCGTGATCCCCCCACCCCGCCCCCACCCCCACCCCCGGTCGGCTGCCCCTACGCGTGCCCTCGACGGCAGTAGCAGTGGCAACGGCTCACCAGCGCGTGGGGGGAGGGGGCAGCGGGGGTGTACGGCAGGAGGAGAGCAGTGGGGGCCGCACATGGAGGGTATTTTGGTCATAAAATATTAGTCAAAGGAATTGACCGTGTCCATAGATGATTTTCGTCAAAAGTGGGGGTTATATTATGGTAATTGGGTGGGTTGCATCTTGAATCGATGTCTACGACACTCGCCTATATTAATGACGTCTCCGACCCTCGCCTATATTAATGACGTCGCCTAGTCTTTTTAGATTTTTTTTAAAATTTTGAAATATGTTTTTAAAAAAAATTAAAATTAAATTTTTTATTATTATTTATTTTTTAAATGATTTTTTTATTATATTACATGGTTTGATTAAATTTTTCAATCAAACATGATAACATAATTGTAATTTAATTATATTACAAACTCAATTCTATTATGTTTCAAACATTACAACAAATCAAAAGCAAGTTTAGGCCACGTTTAGTTTACTGTAATGTAAATCGGAACGCGTTGTAATCTAATTATAATGTTTGGTTGGACAATTATTTTCTGGATGTAATGTAATGGCAGTTAAAAATTTGATTACATTACATCAACTCCTATTTAAATTAGCTACATCAACAAACCAATATTTGTGTTTGGTTCACTGTAGTGTAATCGTAATGGAATTTGGATTGTAATGTAATTGAGTTTGTAATGTAATAGAATTGCAATTACATTACCATGTTTGGTTGAAACATGTATGTAATGTAATGTAATTGAGTTTGTAATGTCCTCCCTATACATGGTGGCAAAGAGCTTACTCAGAGCTTGCTATTGAAAAAAAAAAAAGGTTTGTACTTTTTTGCTATTGCATTGTGTTGCCATTGTGGCTACATCATGTTGGCAAATATACATCAGGCTACACACTTCACCAATTTGATCAAGATTGTTCTCAATAGAATTTATGTTGCTCCACTCATACGTTTGAAAATTAAGGGATACTTTGATTTTCCATTTGAAACGACAAAATTTTATTTGTCAAATGGCAAACGGTACCCCTCAAGAGCACTTTTTGTTCGAGTTTCGGCCCAAGCCAATACGGTGGAAACAAATATTTGCGCCCAAGAAGCCAACATACAAACTAGCCCTAAAATGAATCTCTTAAACATGTTTGAATCATAATGGGAACTTTAATAATCCATCCATTCGTTGTTGTTCACTGCCGCATAAGTCAAGGAGAAGAAAACTTATTTTAGGAACTAATAAAAATAAATTTTAGACATCCCTAATATTTTACAAAAATTATCGTTTGGTTGGCATGAAGAATAATGAGGTTGTATCTTAAAGAAAACTACGAGAGAAGAAAAACGATTCCTATGGAGAAAAGAAAAGAAGTCGTTCCTGTCACTTTCTCACCATATGAAATTTAATCTTCCTTCTAAGACCATCTCCAATGGTGATTTCTAAAATTGAGTTCTTATCCTACTTGGCATTATAATTTAAGGAGATTTCTATCCTAGTTGGAAGAGTTTTTACATAGGAATTGTAGACATACAAAAAATGTTCTACATGTAGAAACCCTCCTAGAGAGTTTCCATCATATATCATTGCCACCTAGGATAGAAATGGTGATAGAAATCATCATTGGGAGAAGTTTTTTCTAAAATGGATTTCTTCCATAGAAATAGGGAAGATAGAAACCCCCATTGGAGATGGTCTAATTTTCTTATTCTCTTCAGACAGTAAAAAAGAAAATTGGCTGAAACGACGTCGAAGAGGATAAGTAAGACCATCTCCAATGGGGGTTTCTATCTTCTCTATTTCTATGGAAGAAATCCATTTTAGAAAAAATTTCAACCAACGGTGATTTCTATTACCATTTCTATCCTAGGTGGCAATGATGTAGGATGAAAACTTTCTAGGAGGATTTTCACATATAGAAACTCTCATATAAATTCTCCTCTCTCATGACAATTATTATTGGGTCCCACATCATTATATTGATCATTTTACTATGTGACACAACATTTTTGTATGTCTACAATTTCTATGTAGAAACTCTTGATAGAAATTTCCTTAAAGTACAATGCCAAGTAGGATAAGAACTCAATTTTAGAAATTACCATTGGAGATGGTCTAAGGTCTACAAGGACAACGGTTTTCAACCCCGTCGGCCATTGATTGGCCGATCCTTTTCTAACATACGCAGAACTGCCACGTGGCTCTCCAATTTAGTTTTTTTTTGTTAATAATAAGGAAGTCCATTTTTTTTTCACCTATTAAAACTAGAATATTTGTTCATCCTCAAATAAAGAATTGACACGTGCCAAATCCTTTAGTCAAAACTATTTTGCATGTTTACAAAACCACTTCTAAAGTGGTTTATGTTGAATAAATTTGACACGTGCCAATATTTTGTTGGAGGATGACAAGGTACCCTATATTTGACGGGTGAACAAAACTGGACTCGTAGCAAGGAGAGGATGCACAGCTTGTAGTACACGGCACAGCTGTCAGACACGTGGGACCCGCATCCAAACAGCTGGAGATCACCAACACCTGCAGGCGGTCCGTCCGGCGCACATTAGTTAGTACCAACCCCACCGCACAGTTAAAACTATATTCCCCCATAAACAAACCCAACGGCTATATTTTTATTTCCAGATAAGTACCCTCAAAATCTGGATTTTACACAAATCACTACTAAACCTTACCATTTGCTCATAGATATAAATCCCCAAGTAATTTTCCACTATCTCGACAAAATCTTAAAAAAAAAAAAAATCAAGAAAAGAGAATATATTACGTGTCGGAGCCGTAAAATAAATGTTGTCACGAGCTCCGCACGTGCCGCGCCGGCGCCGACGGGTCCTTCCGGTGCCGCAGCCTCCGCTCCTCCATCAGCCCCCTCGCCGCCGATACTCCTCCTCCTCCTCCCCCGATATATTGGCCGATATAAATTTCCGATACCGCTACAAACCCCCCGAATAAAAAAATCGTCAAAAAAATAAGAAAACCGAACGAAACGAATATTTCAACCGATTTATTATACCTTTCTTCTTCGGGTCCGCCGACTCGGCTCCGCCATTGCCAGCATCAAAATCTAGAGAGAGAGAGAGAGAGAAAAGAGGGGGGAGTGAGCACGAATCTTGAAGCACACGTGGCGGGGGGGGGGGGGATCGGATGAGAGGGGGCTCACCTATGGCCGGATCGTGGGAGAGGAGGTAGAGGACGAGGAAGCAGAGGAGCGTGGCGATCGGGACGGCATGGACGACCGCTCTCGAGCTCCTGGAAGCCGACGCCGGCGGCCGGATCGCCTTCTCCGGCCTCGCCAGCTCCGTCGCTCCGCCGGCGGCACCGCTTCTGGAAGCGGGAGATCCGAGCGATTGCCTCTGCATGCTGCTGGTGATGGTGGAGGTTTGTAGAGAGAGAGAGAGAGAAGAATTGTTGCTTTCTTTACTTTGCTGAGCTTTCTGTTTTTAAAAAGGAGGGAATGTCGGTTTCGGTTTAAGGACCCCAAATAATTTTGGATTTTGCAGTTTAGGACAGTAGGATTTTCCGTTTCACCCAAATTTTTTTTTTTTGTTCTGTTTTGTTTTTTGTTTTATTTTTTTTAGGGGCTCGTATAATATTTCAAAATTGCATTTGAGAGATGGTTAGGGGTTTGGGGTCTAGTATACGAAATTTGCGTTAGTTCTCCATATTTTTCAGAGGAGGGTTTGCGGCTTGTAGGACTGCAAATGAGCCAAACCGTTCGCGAGCTGACTCGAAGCTCGGCTAGATAAAAGCTCGTTTGAGCTCAAGCTTCATTTTCCAGCTCGTTTAGTAAACGAGCCAAGCTCAAGCTTAGAAGTACTCAGCTCGTTGAGCTCATGAGCTAGCTCGTTTATGAGCCTGCAAGCTAGCTCGTTTAGGTGCTCATTTAGGAGCTCGTTTAGAAGCTCGTTTGTTCTTTGTTGAATTCTAATTTTATATATGTTTGTACAATAATATGGTTGCGTGCATTGATATTAAGGAACTTTTTAAATTATATTTTATAAATAAATTGTTAATATTACATGTACTTGAATTCAAACCTATCTAGCTTGAAATCAAAATCGTTAAGCATGAAATCGAGCTCAAACCAAGCCAAGCTCAAGCTTAATATAAACAAGCTTGAGCCAAGCTCAAGCTCTAAAATAAAAAACTTATCGAGCTCGAGCCAAGCTCAAGCTTACAAAAGCTTGGCTCGGCTTGACTCATTTGCAGCCCTAACGGCTTGGATCTCGTCGTGACCGTTGACTTGGACCGACCGTTGGATCTCGTTTAGTTTTAATAATATTCGAAATTTACATTTAATTTTAGGGTCTCGTATGATATTCAAAAATTGTGTTTATGTTTTCATTTTGGACGGTCATTCCAAGTCAACCGTCAGAACGAGACTCAAATTTGTTATGTGGATAATATGGAGACATAAACATAAATTTTGAATATTATACATTTTTTTTTCTTTCTTACTTCATTAATATTTTAACTTTTGTCATAGGCACCCCAAAAACGTAAAACCAGTCCTCTACTATCCTATCTGGTAAAAATATTTTTTTACAACGACAACTATTAAAGTTGGTCACATGTAAATTAGTGAGGACAATATTTTTAGAAGCTTTGGGATGAAAATTAGATAATATTGACAAAGTTTTGTAAATATTCTCAGCTTAACGATTTACTATCATTTTTTTGGAAATATACATAAATTTGCTCTTTCTTATTAAGATGATCATGGCATTATTGACACTGCCATCCAGAAAGGATTGTCAAGGGAGAATGCTAGTGGCCATATGTCATTTTGACAAAATTTTGTTTTTGTTTTATAAAAATGAGTTTTCTTTCCATATTAGGACCCATCAACTAAATACCACAAATAGGGTCTAGATCTTGTTTGTGTTGTATCATAATTTTGTTTGTGTTGAGTGATAGAATGTGGTTTGTGTCCATCGATATTTGTTTATAAATTTTCAATCTAATTTTTATTTTATTTTTTAGAAAAAGTATAGCTAGGTGAGCAACTAATTAGCAACATATTGTGATAAATTAGCGACATATAAAGAAACTTAAACTCGCATATCTTAAACAAATTTCGTCGCTACACAGTCGTCGATCTTGCCAAGTCGTCGTCATTTAATAATCACAAGTTGTGTAATTTGGCATTAGAAAATCCTTCATTAAATTTGTGTCTTTTCAGACATTGTAAGTGCTATGTTACTGCAGTTTCTAAAAAATAGGAAGACCTAAATTCAGAAATAGAGATTTCGTATTAGTAATATATAAGTAGGTTAATTCTTTTTGGGACTTTTCGATTTTTTGGCCATGTGCGATCGCACAATTTACACATGCTCAGAAACGATCATTGGTCTCATCGGTCGGGTTCAGCCGTAGGATTTAATAGGTACATCGTCCCATCTGGTTAAACTGTTTCTGAGATTCTATGTACAAATACTAAAATATATATATTTTTAACCCTAAAGAAAGGGTTTTTTTTCCCTGATATTCTAATGGCAATGCTAATGCAATTTCTAGAAAATAAGGATGCCTAAATCTAAAAATGGAGTTTTTACATTAGTAATATATAAGCTTAAATTTTTTTATATCTTTCAATTTTTGAAATCATGTACGATCGTACGATTTGCACATGCTTACAGACGGCCATGCATCTGGCTTGGCGTTTTTAATCGTACCGCTTGTACATGCTTAGAAACGACCATGTACCTGACTTAGCATTTTTGACCTGACGGTTTGCACATGCTTAAAAACGGCCATACATCTAGCTTGGTGTTTTTAGCTTCCCATGCAGAAATATTGTGAGTACCAACCTTGGGGTTTCAGTACCATTGAAATATTTGGTTGTCGAGGCCTTATGTTTCTGGTAAAATGGTATCGAGGCCTCGTTTGGTTCGCAGAAAGTAAAAAAAATTGATTCTTTATTATTATTATTTTTCTTTGAAAAATTATAAATTTTATCAATTTTTTTCGGTGTTTGAAAAGACCAAAATTATAGTCGGAATATATTTTTACTTTCTATTACAGTGTTTGGTGTTTGTAAGAAAATGAAACAAAATAAAGTCGATTTTTCAATAATACCCTCGTGCTAATGAGAAAACTTATTACTCTGGAATATTTTTGTCTAAAAGAAATTATGGATTAAAATGGTAAATAATATTTCTCAGCAGGATTATTTTAGTAAAAAAAATAAAATTTGTAATAAATGCAGAAAAGTAGGAGAAAAAGTGATTCCTTAGATGTATGGGAGGAATTACTTTCTTCCATATTTTTCTATCCATTGAGAATCATTTTTCTTTTCCAACATTTTTTCTTGGACTTCCAAACACAGAAAAAAAAAACCACTTTTTTTTTCAAGCTCAAATTCTGGTAACCAAACGAGGCCATAGTGAAGAGTTTTGGGCTTTAAAGATGGCATTGATTCTAACAAGATAATGAGGAACATAGTGAGGTTTGGCGAAGCTCATCCTTATCCAGTTAGCCATACAACAAGCAAGCGAGGCCCTAGATTGACCCCTCTATTCTCAGTCTCCCTCTCTGGGTAGGTCTAATGTTGCTTTACTTGGTCCCCCAAGGTTTAGTTAGGCTGTCACATAGGAACAAATTCTTGTTTGTACTAGAAATCTCCGTGCTTCTTCTTTGATTAAATTTTTTTTTTTAGATGTCCGGCATAATACACGGAGTTTTGTACACGTTGTATTGTATGTCATTTGGATTCACTGTTCATGTCTCCTCCGTGGTTCGATTTCAAGATCGTACGCCTAACCAAAGAATTTATACCTCTTCTTGCTGACCACAAGAGCCACACGAGTTCGGTTCGTTCTTTGATTATAAAGCATCTCATGTCTTCGACATATTTTTGATATTTAGTTTCACCAATCATATTATTTAATAATAACATCTTTAAAATTATTGCCCTCTATCCTGACGTGGAAAAGATTAGTATGTTTTAATCATAATATTTTTATTCTGTTGGAAATATTTCTATAAGGTAATCCCAACCATAATTTATACTCTTGTTTTTTTGTCGCGAAAAAATTAGACTAAATTAGAACTTGATACCCTCTCTCCAAACAGTGTTAACCGAGTTAGCAAATGACCAAAATATCCTTCCCAGCCCCCTCTTTCTCTGCCGCCGACAGAGGGGGGGGGTGCTGCACAGCCTCAAGCAGTCGCCGCCGTCGGTAGGACGCGCGCGGCGGAGGCGCAAGCGTGTGTGGAAAGGGGGGCTGCGTGTGGCAGCGGAAGGGGGCTGCGCACAGTATAGGGGGGGGGGGGGGGGGGGGGGGGGGGTGGCCAGCGTGCGACGTGGAGGGGAGGGGAAGGATAGTTTAGGAAATTTTTTATTTATTATTTTTTTAATGTTGAAACTAATGGTTAGGATGACGGAAGGTACCTAGTTGAAAATATTAATTGAGAGACGGTATTAAGTTAGTACCTATCAAATTTTAGGATATCAAGTTAAAAAACTCAAAGAGTTGAGAGTAACAAGTTATAATTTAGCCGAAAAATTAAACCCTTACAGATTATTATGTATTAAAGGGAGCCTTCTGACGCTGCGTCCTAACGTCTCCACAACAGTGTATGAAAACCACGAAGGGAACATGCTATAGAGCTAAGTTCAAAATAAGATTTGAGCTAAGGTCAAATTATTTAAGCAACTTAATATCAAGATTTTAGCATAACACTCATATAAGGGTTTTTTCAATACTTATTCCTATTTCTTTTTTGTTTCTATCTTACGTGTCAAGTTCCTTTTAAGAAGGCTTTTATATCTACGTGGTATTTTTTTTTTTCAAAATAAAAATCCAACTATTAAAAAACAAAAGGCTCAACGGTTGTTCTCTATGTATATTCCTATCCTACCTGGCATTAAACAAAAAAATAACAACTTTTTATTATAATATAGTGAGTAAATATTTACATGGGACCTATTTTCATATACCACATAAACATAGAAAAATGCAGTCAGTAACTGCACATGTAGAACCCTTCGTAGAGTATCTTTGTTTTTAATATTTTTTTTTATGATACAGCCTTAGATGGAAACTCATATTTTTCTAAAAGAAACTATGAAGAAACTCTATATAGTTTTTTTTTTAAAGGACCCTCACATTAAAAAAAGGTATAAGGTTCTCTGGCACATCTAGATTCTCATCTATAATGTTGGAGTGGGTGAGATTCCCACCTATGTGGAGAATACCCCGGAGAGCAACGAGCGCCATCCGTGTGTCGGAGAAGCTTGGGGAGTGTCGGAGAAGCTTGGGGAGTGCATGGATTTTATTTTGGTACATATATGGTAAGAAAATATATAATTGGATTTCCATATTTACTTTGATTATATATTTATGATTGGACCCTTCATATAGTAGCTTTCCATATTATTGGGTTTCCAATTATGGTAAGCTAATTATGATTGGATTTCCATTAAATATATGATTGATTTATATTGGAAGTTTTCATATATATTGGCCTTCCATGTATGGGTTACCAAGGGCTTATAAAAGGGTGATGCATGCTAGTTGTAAAATCATCTCAAAACAAAGAGTGCTTTACAATCTTTGAGAGAGAGAGGATTAAGGACTATTGTGAAGGAGAGATTGCTTCGAATAATTTTTCGGCATCTCTTGTTCTTCGGAGTCCGCAATCAAAAGTTTTCTTCTGAGTTGTGGTGATCCGTGTTGGATCGAGAGTAGCTTGTAGAGGGTGTATTCTCTTTATTCCATTAGTGGAGGTTCTTCAGGGTTGGACTCCGATCGTCCCGTGGTTTTTTCCGCAAGGGTTTTCCAAGTCAAAAATCTTTGTGTCTGCGATTGTGTTTGGCGTTTTTGGTTTGTGTGCTTTTGCTCGGTTCTCTCGCAGGACTTTCTGGTTTGGGGGAACGGTTTTCGCGCTTCGTTCCCAACAGAGTGGTATCAGAGCTTTGGGTTCAAAGAAGTATCAGGAGTTGACAGTCAAACTAGGAAGCAGAGATGGACGCGAAGCCGGTGCGCATGGTGAACCTGAACGGTACCAACTACCATTATTGGCGGAGCAAGATGAAGGATTTGTTGTTCGTCAAGAAGCTGCATCTTCCAGTATTTGCATCCGAGAAGTCCAGTGACAAATCCGATGAGGACTGGAACTTCGAGCATATACAGGTGTGTGGGTACATGCGGCAGTTCGTTGACGAGAACGTGTACAACCACGTTGCCAATATTGAGCATGCGAAGTCGTTGTGGAAGAAGCTGGAATCTTTGTACGCGAAAAAGACCGGGGCAAACAAATTGTTCCTGATCCGGACGATGATGGGTCTGCGGTACAAAGATGGTGCATCCATTACGGATCACTTGAGTGAGTTCCAGGGCGTGGTGGACCAGCTATCCTCGATGGGAGTCAAGTTCGACGACGAGGTTCAAGGACTTTGGTTGCTATGTACATTGCCAGACTCGTGGGAGACCGTACGAGTATCTATGATCGCTTCTGCTCCGGAAGGCGTGGTCAGTCTGGAGTTTGCCAAGAGCGGGGTACTGAATGAAGAGATGCGGAGACGTTCTCAGGGCACTTCATCCACATCCCATCACTCAGAGGCACTAGTTTCGGAGAGCCACGGAAGGGGCAAAAGCAGGGGTCTAGGTGGTGGCAGAGACAAGAGCAGGGGGAAGTCCAAGGGTCGGTACGAGGACTCGGAGTGTTACCATTGTGGCAAGAAGGGCCACATCAAGCGGAACTGTTTCGCTTGGAAGAGAGAGAAGAAGGGCGACAAGGGAAAACAAGATGAGAACACTACACGGCGGCTTCGATACATGGAGGCGATGTGATCGTCGTAGGTGATGAGGTTATCACAAACCTCGCCTGCGATGACAATTCTTGGCTGGTGGACTCAGGGGCTTCAGCGCATGTATCTCACAACAGGGCACTATTTGCCACTTACACGACAGGCGACTGTGGAGTGTTGAAGATGGGCAATGGAGATGGGTCAAAGGCGGTTGTCGTTGGAGATGTGCATTTGAGGACGAAGACGGGTGCAGTTCTTGTTCTCAAAGATGTTCGTCATGTCCCTGATATCCGTTTCAACCTGGTATCCGTTGGAAGGTTGGATGATGAGGGATTCTTCAGTCTCTTCGGAAATATTCAGTGGAAGCTTTCCAGAGGTTCAATGGTGATTGCCAGAGGAAGCAAGAAGTCCGGTCTCTACTATATGGAGGGGAGCGCACAGGGGGCACAGGAGGTGAACGCAGTCAGTGATGCATCTACCGAGTTGTGGCACAGGCAGCTCGGCCATATCAGCGAGAAGGGGATGAGCTACTTGGTGAATAGGAAGGTGATTCCAGGGCTCAAGTCTACAAAGTTGGAGAAGTGCACGCACTGCTTAGCTGGGAAGCAAAATAGGGTGTCTTTCCAAAGTCACCCAAGTTCAAGGAAGCCGGCGTTGCTCGAGTTGATTCACTCGGATGTCTGCGGTCCTATGAAGCTAAAATCTATTAGTGTTGCTTCTTACTTTGTAACTTTTATTGATGACTGTTCCAGGAAGGTTTGGGTCTATGCCTTAAAGACCAAGGATCAGGTGCTGCCTACTTTCAAAGAGTTTCAGGCCTCTGTTGAAAGAGAGACGGGCAAAAAGTTATTGTGTGTTTGGTCCGACAACCGCGGCGAATACATTGGTCCCTTTGATGCTTATTGCAGAGAGCAGGGGATACGACACCAGAAGACTCCACCCAAGACACCTCAGCTCAATGGTGTAGCGGAGTGCATGAACAGGACACTGATGGAGAGGGTGCGGTGTTTGCTGTCAGAAGCAAACTTGCCGGACAGTTATTGGGGTGAGGCTCCTCTTACAGCTGCTTATGTTATTAACTTATCTCCTAGTGCTCCTTTGCAGGGTGATGTGCCTGACAAAGTATGGTACGGCAAAGAGCCGTCATACAATCACCTGCGAGTGTTTGGCTGTAAGGCCTTCGTGCATGTACCGAAGGACGAGAGGACCAAACTTGAGCCGAAGACGAGGCGATGCATCTTTGTCGGCTACGGTCGGGATGAGTTTGGCTATAGACTCTACGACCCGGTGGGAAGTAAGCTCTACAGAAGCACGTGGTATTCGTCGAGGATCAGACCATGACCAACACTCAGGATTCTGAGACGCCTTCTGAGGCTGAGGAATTGCCTGAGTCAGAGTCATTTCGCTTCTAGCAGTTTCCAGAGGACATCGCAGAGGATCCAATTATGGGAGAGCCAGTACATGGAGTTGCTCCCAACCTTGATCATCAACCTGCTGATGGTGGTCAGGGTGTCCCTCAGGAGGATGAGCATGCCGGGGAGGCGGTTCCTGAAGAGGAGGAGGTTGTTGGTATACAGCCAGCACCAGTGGCTCCACTGAGAAGGAGCGACAGAGAGCGTCGACCATCTACGAGATACTCACCGGGTGAGTATGTGTCACGACCTGCTCCCGAATAATCGGATACGAGTCGGACACGCCCAGCCTTTGTCGTTAGACACAACAAAGTAAGTTGTACCAATATAGGAAAACTAATCAGATAAATATGAACATGTATGAAATCACAACATCTATAAATGTGTCCCCAAATCCAGAGTAAAGTACAAGTATCAGAATTATTACATTCCAGCAAATGAAAGTAAGTCTACTAGTCTCAATACAGGAAAATATAAAATGCTAAAGGTAAGCTCTAGGCTTCTGCAGCCTCTAGGTCCAACACAGCTCCAGCTGGCTCAGCAAGAATAGCAACATCCTGTCCATAATAGGTGTCGCACAGGGCCTCCAACTCACCTGCAATATATCCTATTCAGGAGCGGAGCAAAGTACAGTTCTAGGTAATGAAACATGAACATGACATAAACAGAGTACAAGAGTACAGGAAATAAAATACAGGAATGAACATGAAAGTACATGAAATAAGTACAGGAACTATAGTACATGAATGTAAAGTACTGGAAATATGTAAAGTATAGAAAATATAATGTACATGAATGAAACTATAATCCTGTAGTACCAGACATGAATGTGCACAATATCGAAATACATCTAGTCCATGTGACCGGCTGGGGTGAGTACAGAAGCATGCACAGGAGTACATGAATATGGTAGACTTAGGACCCGCGTGCACAGTGCGAGGCCTAAGCTAGGTACAGGAATATATAGTAACCGGGATTGGTCACATGGCTAGTGTATTTTCCCATCCGACACTAATAAGTACAAGGACAAGGGTACAAGAATACAGGAGTACATGAATATCGTGCCATGACGTGTCACAAGAAAGGGTACAAGAATGTAAATGCACAAAACCGTAGAAAAGTACTTGTCTGGCTCCGGAAAAGTACGGGTGAACAATGTAACTGGATGTCTTCCTGTTTTAATAGGTACAATTTGATTAATCTATAAAAACTTTCTAGAACCACCAACTAATTTATTTAGCCAAAAACTACTATTAGATAGGAGCATTTATTCAATTTTAACTATTTATTCAAAGTTACAAATTCCATGATAAATAACTATACTTTATAATTATTAACTCAAAATTCTAGCAAACCCAGGTTCTTGTTTAACCACACCCATGCTAAGTAAAAACTTGCAATCTAAATTAGGGTTCAGGTGCTTACTAATCCCTCCTAATTTCATAGCTAGTAAAATCTCAAGACTTAGTAATAGAGTGATATTTCTAACTAACATTATAGTTAAATTTTTGCTCGATCAAAATGCTTCATCTAAACATATAGCTCAAACGTATTTTATCCATACAAATTCTATTCAATAAAATACTGCAACCTGTATATTTGCATCAACAATAATAAATGATAAACAACTTAGCTATCATTTTAAGCTATGCTTCAACTAATGTCACAACCCATGATCAGTACACCCACATAAGTTCAAGTATTCCGGAACTCAGCAAGAGAAAAATATGGGGAAGCTCTCCCATGGTGTTACTCAACTGCTAACTCAACCAATTAATTATAGGAACAAAATGACATCCCTGAATTAATACATAACAGTAATTAACCAACACAGTAATTAACCAACGGCTATTTATTTCAAACATAAACTCCATCAACTCCTTCTGATCACACCGAGCCCGACACAATCTCCCGGACACGACCCTCACTTGGATACCAGCTAGCAATTCACGAACAAGGCTGGACACATGAAGACTCGAGCAGGACTCAAGAAGACTCCTGAATGCGGATACAGGTTGTAGCGCAGACACGACACCAATGCCCATACTCGACCACAACTGCCCAACGACCCAACTAAACAATTAAACATAAATTCTCGACATGAACACAGCAAGGAGAGGATCGATCAGTACCTGAAGAGTAATCGAAGAAGACTCGATCCTAGGCACTTGAATACTGCTCCTCGTGCCAAAAATTATATACGAAACCTGTTGTGGCATTTCAGCAAACAGATAATGCTCAGGAAAACAGAGTTACGAATCTACACTTCTCCTTAAAAATTCAAACTCGAAAATTCGAGAACATATCAAGGACTGTGAGGATCAACAGTCCGATCGTCCATATCAATTCAGAAGCTCAAAAATCCGAAGACAAATCCTCACATAAGAACTTCAACAAGAATTTCAAAACGAAAATTAGAAATGTAGGTTTCCTCACCCGAGTTAGGATTTGAATTCGTAATGAGGCTCGATCCACACTCGAATGCCAATTGATTGGATCCAACGTTCGACCGGTCGCCGCACGAATTGATCACTCGAATGACCGATGCCTGAACATTTCCAAATCGAGATCAGTTCGATCGATCGGAGACAAAATGGAGGATAGATCAGAGAAACTCACCGATGGCTCTGGATCGGACACAATCAAGCAAATCACAGGATCGACGAAATTTCCAGATGCTTTCGACTGAGAAGAGGATCAACATGATCAAAATAACAATTCAGCTTCACTTCAAAATTCTTATGGAGAAATACGAATCGAAGTTCACATCCTTACCAATTTCTGTGATGTCGTCGTCGATCGTCACCACCGTTGTCGTTGATTGTCACCGCCGTCGAGTGGATCGGCACCGTCGTCGTCGTCGAGTCTCTGGAGAGAGGAGTCTCCGTCGTCGAGTGGATCGTCACCGAGCCGTCGTCGTCGCCGGATGGTTCGCCACCGTTGCCGAGCCTTCGTCGTCGATCGTCACCACCGTCGTCGGGTCTCCGCCGAGAGAGAACATCTCATCGGAGAGTTTAATTTGCAGTGAAGAGTGAGGAATGCGAACTACTGTTCTCTCTCACTGAAATATAAGGGAATGTAACAATTTCACTTAGCCCGCTCCGCAACATACATATTTTTCTTAAGTCCCCCCGTAATGGATTTTAAGCAAAAACCCCCTTGCCTTTTCACTAATTCGAGAATGGATTAAAAAATCAGTTAAGAATTCACATGGGGCCCAAAGTTGTTACTACAACTTTTCAAATTTGAAAAGTAGCCCAAAATAAATTCCCTCCAAAAATATATCATCCAAAATTTATTATTTAAAACTATTTATTATTTAAAGCTAATAATATCAATTGTATAATTTTTAGAAATCTAATTATTTATTTTAAAAACCGGGATGTGGAGTTACAAATCTCCCTCCCTTAAAAAAAATTTCGTCCTCTAAATTCAAAGGACCAAAAACAAATCTCAGCAATCACAAAGGTCCAAACACTAGTCATTTATTGAAAATAGAATTCCATAAAAACAGAGTACAATCAAATCAATCGAACAGAGTGGGATAGCGCTCCCGTATCTCGTCCTCGCGCTCCTATGTGGACTCTCCCGGAGAGTGGTGTCTCCACATGATGCGAACAAGAGGAATAGTCTGGTTCCGCAAGCGCTTCTCCCTCCGATCGAGGATCTCCACTAGTTGCTCCTCGTAGGTCAATCTCGGGCCTACCTCCAGCTCGGAATAGTCCACCACATGGCTCGGGTCTCTAATGTAACATCGGAGCTGAGACACGTGGAAAACATCGTGTACTCCCTCCAAGCTAGCTGGAAGTGCTAGTTGATATGCCACCTCGCCAATCCGCGCCGTCACGTCGAAAGGTCCGATGAATCTCGGACTGAGCTTCCCGCCTCTGCCAAATCTGATGACGCCCCTAGTCGGTGAGATCTTCAGGAACACTCTATCTCCAACCGCGAACTCTAGTGTCTGTCTGCTGCTGTCTGCCCAGTGCTTCTGCCGATCCTGTGTAACTCTGAGACGCTCCCTGATCAGTCTGACTTTCTCAGCTGAATCTACCACCATCTCTGGCCCAAGTAAAGCTCTCTCGCCAACGTCGTCCCAAGATAATGGCGTGCGACATCTCCGCCCATACAGTGCCTCGAACGGGGTCATCTCGATGCTAGTCTGGTAACTGTTGTTATAGGCAAACTCCACCAGATGTAAGTGATCCTCCCACGAACCGTCGAAGTCGAGTGCACAAACCCGCAGCATATCCTCCAATGTCTGAATGGTCCTCTCGGACTGCCCGTCCGTCTGTGGATGATTGGCGGTGCTGAACTTCAACTGTGACCCCAAGCTCAGCTGTAGACTCCTCCAGAAGTGTGATGTGAAGCGGCTGTCTCGATCTGAAACGATGCTCACCGGCACCCCGTGAATCCTCATGATCTGACGCATGTAGAGGTTTGTAAGCTTCTCGGTCGACAGTCCAACCTTGAACGGAATAAAATGAGCAGACTTCGTCAACCTGTCCACGACCACCCAAATAGCGTCCTTACCACTGGGAGTACGCGGCAATCCAGAGACAAAGTCCATGGTGGTGTGCTCCCACTTCCATTCCGGTATAGGTAAAGGCTGGAGTAATCCTGCTGGTCTCTGGCGCCCCTCCTTGACTTGCTGGCACATAAGACATCTGGAAATAAATCTGGCAACCTCTCTCTTCATCCCATACCACCAAACATACTCTCGCAGATCATTGTACATCTTGGTAGATCCAGGATAAATAAAATACTGCGACTGGTGGGCCTCCTGTATCACTTCCTCCCGCAGATCCTTGGGCACACACAACTGGTTCCCGTGTCTCAAAGATCCGTCCTCCGTAATAGTGAAGTCGTCGAGCAATCTCGTCTCTGTCTGGCCTCTGAGACATCGGAGCCTCTCATCAAGAAACTGGGCCTCCTTGATCTTCTCTAACAATCCCGACTGTATCTGTATATGCATCATCTGTCCTCCAAATCCTGGTAGAACAATCTCAATCCCAAGGCTCTCAAGGTCCTCCAGAAGATGTCAGTCCATAGTGAGATACATAGCAACAGGATATCGACTGAGAGCATCTGTTACCACATTCGCCTTCCCAGGGTGGTACTGCAGACTAATGTCGAAATCCTTCATGAGTTCCAGCCATCTGCACTGCCTCATATTCAGCTCCTTCTGAGTAAAGACATACTTCAGGCTTTTGTGGTCCGTGAAGATGTCTACTCTCTCCCCATACAAATAGTGCTTCCACAGTTTCAAGGCAAATATGACTGCTGCAAGCTCCAAGTCATGTGTGGGATAATTCTTCTCATGGGGCCTCAACTGTCTAGAAGCATAAGCTATGACCTTCTTGTTCTGCTCCAGCACACATTCCAAGCCTTTTCCTGAAGCATCGCTGTAGATGACGAATCCTTCCGATCCAGATGGCAAAGCTAGAACTGGTGCTGTCGTGAGTCTTCTCTTTAATTCTTCAAATGCTGACTGGCAGGCGTCGCTCCAGATGAACTCCTCGTCCTTCCGTGTAAGCTTCGTCATAGGCTCTGCTATCTTGGCAAAGTCCTTCACAAACTTCCTGTAGTATCCTGCTAGCCCCAGGAAACTACGAATCTCTGCTACTGACTTGGGAGGTGCCCATGCTTCCACTGCTTCAATCTTCTTAGGATCCACAGAAATCCCCTCTCCAGTCACTACGTGCTCCAAAAACTCCACTCGGTCCAAAAAAAACTCACATTTCGAGAGTTTCCCGTACCCCTTCTCCTTTCGCAAAATCTCCAGAACAATCCACAGGTGCTCTACATGTTCCTCCTCGGTCTTCGAATAGATCAAGATGTCGTCAATGAAGACTACGACAAACTTGTCTAAATACTTGTGTAAAACTTTATTCATCAAGTTCATAAATACTGCGGGGGCATTGGTGAGTCCGAATGGCATCACCAGAAACTCATACTGGCCGTATCGGGTGTTGAAAGCTGTCTTTGGGATATCCTGCTCCCGAACCTTCATCTGGTGATATCCCGACCGAAGGTCAATCTTGGAAAAGACCTTCGCTCTACTAAGCTGGTCAAACAGCTCATCAATTCGTGACAAAGGGTATCTATTCTTAATGGTGATGTTGTTGAGTGCACGGTAATCGATGCACATCCTCACAGTCCCATCCTTTTTGGGCACGAAGAGTACAGTACCGGTGCTCCCCAGGGTGAAGCACTGGAACGAATAAAACCCTTGCCCTCTAGCTCATCAATCTGGGCCTTCAACTCTGCAGCTTCCTTTGGGTTGATCTTGTAACAATGCTGGGACTTCGGCGCTGATCCGGGCAATAAGTCGATGCTGAACTCCACGTCTCGATCCGGCGGCAATCCTGGCAATTCTTCGGGGAAGACGTCAAGATACTCTGCGATAAGTGGATACGGCAACTCCTGGTCTTCTGCAATGGCTCCGAAGTAGACTCCCTGTCACGCCCCAGAACCAGAATACTGGAGAGCGGGGGAATGACTCAGCCAGCTACGTATTACGGGTAGATGAATACCGTATAATACGATCAATGCTGTCTAAAAGACAAGGGGGTGCATACTACATGAAAGTCTCGCTATGGTCACTTCACATCTATTGTCTCAATCATTCAAACAAGAAGCAATAACAGAGAACATTTAAGAATAAGCAATAAGGCGTCCCAAATGCTTAGTCAAGATGTTCTTGAGATCTGGCTTTACAAAACATAGCCAGATTGATATAGCAACATATACACAATTGTTATCAGCTGCAGTCTGACTTAATTACAATTATGTAAAAGTAAGTACAAGACAATCCGACTAACATGTCGGTGCCAAGCGACAAAATGTAAAGTAATTAACAAAACGAGCGGGAAAGTAAGGAACCCACTCGAGTCCTCCTGCGATCATTCCTCTAGTATTAACCATCTTGGAGGTAGAGGTAAGCTGAGTCCTCGGGAACCGGCTCTAAATCTGGCCATGCAAAACCAGAGAGGTTAGACCTCTAATAGCAAGTACCGCAAGGAAGCACGATATAAGACATTAAACCAGTAAATAAGAGAATATAATAATAGATCTCTGCTTGCTACTGGGATTCACATAACATCACGATACTTCGAACCAACCTTCCAACCAAACAAGGACAGAAGTTGGCCCGTCATGTCCTGATGCTCTGATCATCTCAGTTAGGTAACAGAGTAGGTACAGTACACAAACAATCAACTTAAACGGCCATCCAACTCCTACGGCTTACTACTGTGAGCTCCAAGTTATCCTGGAATTATGCTATAAAGATTTTTCAGTTCTTACTATGGACAAGCAAGGCTAGTCGATCCAATCAATCAATTGCGCCAATCATGAATTAGACGAGTCCCAGCGGGACGCCCGTCATCAATATATAATATACAATAAATAGTATTACTAAATACCGCTCCATGCCCGTGTGGCAGGTTTGCAGTATCTGTGGGGACCAGCCGGCCTGTCGGGCACTACTAGTCCCAAGAGGGCTGCCATGTAAGAACTCGGGAATCCATTCTCTCCATGCAATCATTATTTTTATTTAACTTAATAGTCTCTACGTTGAGTGAAATCCCATGCCGTGGATCATGGTCATTCGGAATGAGTACTTTAGTACGGGGTACGATATGCACAACTCTATAACGATGCCCGTACGGTTAGGTTGTAGGTCTTACATAGCGTAATGCAACAATCCAAACTAACCACGGAACAATCATGCCTTGACCATAAAATACACATGCTTCTTTTATAGTAAAATAAATAAATAAATAAATTGAAGCCTGCATGTGTGCCTGTATGTCAATATTCGGGATCGGCCAATCGATTATAGTAGTTCATACTTAATATGAACGTGTCTCATTCATTCATTTCAATAAGACGACTAGCCAGTCTCTTAGTTCCATCTAGGAACGCATGATCAATAATTAATCAAGATAACAATCAATGTTAATTAATACCAAATTCGGAAAATAAACATTGGAAAATAAATAATGTTTGGGAAATAAAGAATCTCATGCGCTGTGGAAAATGATTGGGGAATAAATAAATCTCATGCAATGTAGAAAATGATTGGGGAATAAATAAATCTCATGCACTGTGGGAAATGTTTGGGAAATAAAGAATCTCATGCGCTGTGGGAAAGGTTGGAAAATAAATAATATCATGCGCCTGAGGGAAATGATTGGAAAATAATTAAACTCATGCGCTGTGGGAAAGGTTGGAAAATAAATAATATCATGCGCCTGAGGAAAATGATTGGGAAATAATTAAACTCATGCGCTGTGGGAATGCGGCTGTGAGAAATAAATATCATGCGCTGTGGAATAAGATTGGAAAATAAATAATCCATGCGCCTGAGGAATGAGATTGGGAAACAAATAATCTCATGCGCCTGAGGAATGCGGCTGTGGAAAATAAATATCATGCGCTGTGGAATAAGATTGAGAAATAAATAATCCATGCGCCTGAGGAATGAGATTGGGAAATAAATATCATGCGCTGTGAAATAAGATTGGGAAATAAATAATCCATGCACCTGAGGAATGAGATTGGGAAACAAATAATCTCATGCGCCTGAGGAATGCGGCTGTGGGAAATAAATATCATGCGCTGTAGGAAAGGTTGGGAAATAAATAACCATGCGCTGTGGAATAAGATTGGTAAATAAATAATCCATGCGCCTGAGGAATGAAGATTTGATGCGCTGTGGGAATAAAGATTTCCATGCGCTGTGGGAAAGGTTGGGAAATAAATAACCATGCGCTATGGAATAAGATTGGAAAATAAATAATCCATGCACCTGAGGAATGAAGATTTGATGCGCTGTGGGAATAAAGATTTCCATGCGCCGAGGAATGAAGATTTGATGCGCTGTGGGAATAAAGATTTCCATGCGCCGAGGAATGAAGATTTGATGCACTGTGGGAATAAAGATTTCCATGCGCCGAGGAATGAAGATTTGATGCGCTGTGGGAATAAAGATTTCCATGCGCCGAGGAATGAAGATTTGATGCGCTGGGACTGTCCTTCTTCTCCGAATTTTCTGAGAACAGAACCATGGGAACCATGGAAGCCATTGCTTCCAAGCTTCATAAATCCTTCATCCCAAGTCCAAATATGGACTTCCATAGGTCAAAATTGGGTAGAACGAAATTCTCTACAACATGGAACCATCAAAACTTGAAGATAACAAAGTTTACTAGATCAAACCTAAGAAATCCGAAAATGTAACAAACTTAGATCTACAACAAATAAGCCATGAAAATTGAAAATGCTAAGTACTAAAGAGACTTAAAATCAAATAGGGAAGATGATGGAACAATAAAAATAGGGATCCATCAAGAAGCAAGTTGGCACTTGCCTATCTCTTCTAGGTTGGTGGGAGAGTTATGAGGAAGAAGAAGAGTAATGGTGAAGTAATGAAGAGAGAGAAAGGAGATGGACTTTAAATGGAAGGGGTGGTGGTAGGTGGGGGTTTATTTCGGTTCATGATGAACCAACATAATTAAACCAATCTGAGCCGAACCCATAGCAAAGCTAAAGCAGAGTATAAAAGCAGAAAGTAAAATGTAGAAATAAAATTGCAGAAAATTAATTAACATAAAATTAAAGGAATTTAAATAAAGAGCAATACATGATAAATATAAAATATTTACATTTAAACAGTACATGCATTCTAAAAATACGTATTCTGGGAATGGGAAGTGACATCTCTACCCTCCTTAGAAAAATTTCGTCCTCGGAATTTTAAATCCAAGCAGGATAGAAACATCAGAACTGAACTACTCTAGGTATAAGCAATTTAAGTAAGCAATCATTCTACAATGTCAATAGTATGTAACATATCTATGTTGAACATTCTACGATACCAAGCAATTCTACTCGTAAGGTGGCAAGCATGAGGAGTTAAGACAATCAAGGTATACAGAAAGAGATATACCTTGTGAGTCAAACAGGTGCGGATACCGTGATCGGATATCATCCTCACGTTTCCACGTTGACTCCCCTAAAGAGTGATGACCCCAAGCAACCCGAACAAGGCTAATTGTTCGGTTCTTGAGTATCTTCTCTCTTCGGTCCAAAATAGACACAGGCTGTTCCTCGTAAGACAGGTTGGTACCAACAACCAGCTCAGAATGATCAAGGATATGGCTTGGGTCTGATACATACCTTCGCAACTGAGATACATGAAATACATCATGCACCTCTCGTAACGAAGGTGGAAGGAATAAACGATAAGCAACATCGCCTATCCTCTCAAGAATAACAAATGGGCCCACGTACCGCGGACTCAACTTCCCGCGAACGCCAAACCTAATGACCCCACGGGTAGGTGAGATCCTCAAGAATACGTGGTCCCCAACAGAAAACTCTAGCGGCCTACGATGCTGGTCCGCCCAATGACGATGCCGATCCTGTGCAACTCGAAGTCGCTCTCTAATTCCTTTGACCAATTTAACTGTCTGAACAATCATTTCCGGGCCTAACATCTTTCTCTCCCCGATATCATCCAATGCTAGTGGCGACCTACACTTCTTACCATATAGTGCTTCAAACGGTGCCATCTGGATACTGGCTTGATAACTGTTGTTGTATGAGAACTCGACCAAGTGTAGGTGGCTCTTCCAAGATCCTCCAAAATCTAGGGTGCAAGCTCGCAACATGTCTTCTAAAGTCTGAATTGTTCTTTCTGATTGCCCGTCCGTCTGTGGATGGTAAGCCGTGCTAAATCTTAACTTGGTACCCAAGCTATGATGTAAGCTCTTCCAAAAATGTGATGTAAAACGGGTATCTCTGTCTGACACAATACTGACTGGGACCCCATGCTGCCTGACTATCTGCTGCATATACAATTCTGCCAACTTCTCCGTAGATTGCCCTACTCTAAAAGGAAGAAAGTGCGCCACCTTTGTAAGCCGATCTACTATCACCCAAATAGCATTTTTACCACTTGGTGATCTTGGTAAACCGGTCACAAAGTCCATTGTAATATGTTCCCACTTCCATTCCGGGATAGGAAGCGGTTGCAATAACCCAGCTGGCCTCTGCTGTTCTGCCTTCACTTGCTGACATACCAAGCAATGGGAAACAAATCTAGCTATCTCCCTCTTCATCCCATTCCACCAGAAGTGCTGCTTGATATCTTGGTACATCTTGGTCCCTCCAGGGTGAATAGAATACTGAGAGCTGTGAGCTTCTGCCATAACCTCCTGTCTGATATCTCCACTAGGCACACATAGACGTGACCCAAACCTAAGTGTACCATCTTCATGAATTCTCATCTTCTTCCTGAGTCCTGACTCACATTCTGTCCTAAGCTTCTGAATCCTTGGGTCTTGTGCCTGAGCTGTCTTGATCCTATCTACCAAGTTGGATTGAACTTGTAGACTCGCCAGAACTCCTACATCACTAGGAAGTACAACCTCGATGCCCATTTCCTGAAGGTCTTCTAAGATATGCCTTTGTGTTGTTAACATAAATGCGCCGCCTCTCCTGCTGAGAGCGTCTGCTACCACATTAGCCTTGCCTGGATGATACTGAAGCTCCACGTCATAGTCCTTGATCAACTCCAACCATCTCCTCTGCCTCATGTTTAGTTCCTTCTGAGTAAAGATGTACTTCAGACTTTTATGGTCCGTGTACATATCCACTCGATCACTATATAAGTAATGCCTCTATAGCTTCAAAGCAAATACTACTGCCGCCAACTCCAAATCATGAGTTGGATAATTCTTCTCGTGGTCCCGAAGTTGCCTAGATGCATATGCTATCACCTTCCCATGCTGCATGAGGACACATCCAAGTCCTTTACTTGATGCATCACAATAAACGGTAAAACCTCCGGGTCCAACTGGCAATGTAAGAATAGGCGCTGATATCAACTTCTGCTTCAGATTCTCAAATGATGTCTGGCATTCTGCCGACCAGACGAATGGTACATCCTTCCGTGTCAAGCGGGTCATGGGTGCTGAAAGCCTTGCAAAGTCTGACACGAACCTTCTGTAATAACCCGCCAATCCCAAGAAACTCCGTACATCAGCTACGGTCTTGGGTACTGGCCAACTCTCTACTGCTTCTACCTTCTTGGGATCTACTGCTACTCCAGCTCCTGATATGATATGACCCAAAAATGAAATATGATTCGTCCAGAACTCACACTTGCTGAGCTTGGCATACAACTGGTTCTCTCTCAGAACCTGTAACACTTTCCTGAGGTGGTCTTCATGCTCCTCTTCACTAGCAGAGTATACGCGAATGTCGTCAAGAAACACAACGACAAACTGATCTAAGTATGGCATAAAGATGCGGTTCATCAAATCCATAAATATTGCTGGAGCATTGGTCAAACCAAACGGTATTACTAAGAATTCATAATGCCCATACTTCGACCTGAATGCTGTCTTGGGAATGTCCTCCTTCCGAACCCTCACTTGATGATACCCTGAACGAAGATCTATCTTGGAGAAAACTCTAGCTTTGCTCAACTGATCAAACAAGTCGTCGATCCTGGGTAGTGGGTACTTGTTCTTTACTGTCGCCGCGTTAAGCTTCCTGTAATCAATGCATAATCTGGACGACCCATCCTTCTTTTCCACAAGTACCACTGGTGCTGCCCATGGTGATATGCTAGCTTGGATGAACTTCTTCTCCTTCAGTTCCTCTATGTGTTGATATACCTTAGCCTGGTCCGAGTCCGCCATTCTGTAAACTCGATCTGATATCGGTTTAGTTCCTGGTGCCAATTCTATGCTGAACTCAATATCTCTAACTGGTGGCAGACCTGGAAGTTCTTCAGGAAATACGTCTAGAAACTCTTCAACTACCTTCAGAACTTGAACTTCTTCCATTGTCGTTATTACTCCCTGCTCTTGTTGAGTTGCCTCTGATCTGACTAAGGTGAATCTCTTCATGCCTGGGATATCAAAAGATACACTCCCTCTACGACAATCTATCGTCGCATGACTGTCTTTCAGCCAGTCCATGCCTAAGATAACGTCGAAATTTCCAACAGGAAATTCTATCAACCGGACGGGTAAGGAATGCCCGCAAACTATAACGCTACACGCTAGAATAACTCTACTAACTCCTACGAGCCCATTGCCAGTGAGTATATTCAACCTCCCTGGCAATGGCTCGAACTCCATTCCTAGCCGTGTCGCAAATTGTGCAGATATAAATGAGTGCGATGCTCCCGAATCAAACAATGCTACTGCGGGATAAGAGACGACGAGAATGTTACCTGCCACAACATCTCCCGATGCCAATGCCTCTTCCAAGGACAGAGTGAATGCCTGCCCTCGACCTCTTTGCTGGTTCCCATGCTGCGGCCTAGCCTGGTGCTGCCGCTGGCCCCTGTCCTGGTGATGCTGGGGTGGTCTATGCTGGTATTGCTGCATCGGCGGTCCCTGCTGCCGAAACATCTGAGCCTGTGGCATTAACGGATGCTGGGCCAATGGTCTCACTGCCACTGCGGGTCCTCGATACTGCCCTGCCCCTGGTGCTGGCAGAGCAGAAAACTGTTGCACTGGTCCTCCTGACCTCGAATTCATAGGACATGTGGTAACCCGATGATCTGGATTTCCACATATCAAACACAGTCTGTTCAATGTCCGACACACATCTCTAGTGTGCCCTATCTTCTCGAAATAAGTGCAGCCCGCTGGGGGTTGCTGGTTCTTCCTCTGTTGCTGTTGCTGCTGCCTGGGTGGTGGTGCTGGCCCTCGCATTGCCACATCGTGAATGCGAATGCCAAGGGATGGTGATGTTGTTCGGGGCACTGCTCCCCCTCCTCCTTCACTCTGACTGTGAGATCTCTTCTGACCTCCAGTCCTGGCCGCAATCCTCTGAACGGTTATCTCATGCCTTCGAGTTGCCGTCAATACTTCATCAAAAGTCTGGTAATTGTGCCCCTCTATCAATTGCAAGAGCTCAAGGTGAAACCCTTGCTGGAACCTCATAGCTCTCTGGCTCTCTGTTGCTACCATCTCTGGGGCGAACCTACTCAATCTGCAGAACTCTGCTGCATAAGCATCTACAGTCTTGCCAGCCTGTCTGAGGTTGATAAACTTCTGTTGTAGCTCAAACTGCGCCACAACTCCATAGTACTTCGTCTTGAATCTTGCAGTAAAATCGTCCCAAGCAACAGGACGTCTGATGCCTACTTCCTCTGATTCCCACCAATCACGTGCGAGATCCTGAAGTAACAATTTCACCTGATCTACACGTTCTTCTGTCGGCACCTTAGCGGCTGTCAGAATAGCCTCAATGTCCTTAAGCCATGCATCTGCTGAAATGGCATCTTCCGTGCCCTCGAAACGACGGGGATTGTACTTGCAAAACCTGGCAGACGCTCCTGAATCTGTCCTTGCCCCTCTTTCTAAAGCTGTCTGCAATCCTTGGTTGAGGAGCACATTCTGCTCTTGCAACTGAGCGTGCATGCGCTGCTGGGCTAACATCTGATGTTGCCGAGTAGCCATCATTCCTCTCATGATCTCCAGAAGGGCTGGTGTGTCTACTCCCACAGGGGTAGGTGGAACTGTTGGTGGTGGTGGAACATCCGGATACTGCGATCCAGCTGCTGCTTCTACTATCACTTCTTCTTGAATAGCCTCTTGAGTTAGTACCGGCCCTTGTTGCTGACCAACATGGTCAGATTGTCCGTGTTGCTCTTGTTGTTGTTGTCCAGTCCTGGCAGATGCGGACGAAGTGCCCCTAAGAAAAGGGACAAAAGAACAATCAAACGATCGGACAGGAAAGATCAATGAAGTCAAAGGATACCAGAATGTCAAGCTAGAGTCGAGGGTAACGGATCATGAGATCAAGAGGGAACATGTGTGATTGAGACATCCTATAAATTAAAACACCCCACAAGTCTGAAACCAGACCTGCATGGGCCACCACTAAAACCTTGTCACGCCCCAGAACCAGAATACTGGAAAGCGGGGGAATGACTCAGCCAGCTACGTATTACGGGTAGATGAATACCGTATAATACGATCAATGCTGTCTAAAAGACAAGGGGGTACATACTACATGAAAGTCTCGCTATGGTCACTTCATATCTATTGTCTCAATCATTCAAACAAGAAGCAATAACAGAGAACATTTAAGAATAAGCAATAAGGCATCCCAAATGCTTAGTCAAGATGTTCTTGAGATCTGGCTTTACAAAACATAGCCAGATTGATATAGCAACATATACACAATTGTTATCAGCTGCAGTCTGACTTAATTACAATTATGTAAAAGTAAGTACAAGACAATCCGACTAACATGTCGGTGCCAAGCGGCAAAATGTAAAGTAATTAACAAAACGAGCGGGGAAGTAAGGAACCCACTCGAGTCCTCCTGCGATCATTCCTCTAGTATTGACCATCTTGGAGGTAGAGGTAAGCTGAGTCCTCGGGAACCGGCTCTAAATCTGGCCATGCAAAACCAGAGAGGTTAGACCTCTAATTGCAAATACCACAAGGAAGCACGATATGAGACATTAAACCAGTAAATAAGAGAATATAATAATAGATCTCTGCTTACTACTGGGATTCACATAACATCACGATACTTCGAACCAACCTCCCAACCAAACAAGGACAGAAGTTGGCCCGTCATGTCCTGATGCTCTGATCATCTCAGTTAGGTAACAGAGTAGGTACAGTACACAAACAATCAACTTAAACGGCCATCCAACTCCTACGGCTTACTACTGTGAGCTCCAAGTTATCCTGAAATTATGCAATAAAGATTTCTCAGTTCTTACTATGGACAAGCAAGGCTAGTCGATCCAATCAATCAATTGCGCCAATCATGAATTAGACGAGTCCCAGCGGGACGCCCGTCATCAATATATAATATACAATAAATAGTATTACCAGATACCGCTCCATGCCCGCTGGCAGGTTTGCAGTATCTGTGGGGACCAGCCGGCCTGTCGGGCACTACTAGTCCCAAGAGGGCTGCCATGTAAGAACTCGGGAATCCATTCTCTCCATGCAATCATTATTTTTATTTAACTTAATAGTCTCTACGTTGAGTGAAATCCCATACCGTGGATCATGGTCATTCGGAATGAGTACTTTAGTACGGGGTACGATATGCACAACTCTACAACGATGCCCATGCGGTTAGGTTGTAGGTCTTACATAGCGTAATGCAACAATCCAAACTAACCACGAAACAATCATGCCTTGACCATAAAATACACATGCTTCTTTTATAGTAAAATAAATAAATAAATAAATTAAAGCCTGCATGTGTGCCTGTATGTCAATATTCGGGATCGGCCAATCGATTATAGTAGTTCATACTTAATATGAACGTGTCTCATTCATTCATTTCAATAAGACGACTAGCCAGTCTCTTAGTTCCATCTAGGAACGCATGATCAATAATTAATCAAGATAACAATCAATGTTAATTAATGCCAAATTCGGAAAATAAACATTGGAAAATAAATAATGTTTGGAAAATAAAGAATCTCATGCGCTGTGAGAAATGATTGGGGAATAAATAAATCTCATGCACTGTGAAAAATGATTGGGGAATAAATAAATCTCATGCACTGTGGGGAATGTTTGGGAAATAAAGAATCTCATGCGCTGTGGGAAAGGTTGGAAAATAAATAATATCATGCGCCTGAGGGAAATGATTGGAAAATAATTAAACTCATGCGCTGTGGGAAAGGTTGGAAAATAAATAATATCATGCGCCTGAGAGAAATGATTGGGAAATAATTAAACTCATGCACTGTGGGAATGCGACTGTGAGAAATAAATATTATGCGCTGTGGAATAAGATTGGAAAATAAATAATCCATGCGCCTGAGGAATGAGATTGGGAAACAAATAATCTCATGCGCCTGAGGAATGCGGCTGTGGAAAATAAATATCATGCGCTGTGGAATAAGATTGAGAAATAAATAATCCATGCGCCTGAGGAATGAGATTGGGAAATAAATATCATGCGCTGTGAAATAAGATTGGGAAATAAATAATCCATGCGCCTGAGGAATGAGATTGGGAAACAAATAATCTCATGCGCCTGAGGAATGCGGTTATGGGAAATAAATATCATGCGCTGTGGGAAAGGTTGGGAAATAAATAACCATGCGCTGTGGAATAAGATTGGGAAATAAATAATCTATGCGCCTGAGGAATGAAGATTTGATGCGCTGTGGGAATAAAGATTTCCATGCGCTGTGGGAAAGGTTGGGAAATAAATAACCATGCGTTGTGGAATAAGATTAGGAAATAAATAATCCATGCGCCTGAGGAATGAAGATTTGATGCGCTGTAGGAATAAAGATTTCCATGCGCCGAGGAATGAAGATTTGATGCGCTGTGGGAATAAAGATTTTCATGCGCCGAGGAATGAAGATTTGATGCGCTGTGGGAATAAAGATTTCCATGCGCCGAGGAATGAAGATTTGATGCGCTGTGGGAATAAAGATTTCCATGCGCCGAGGAATGAAGATTTGATGCGCTGTGGGAATAAAGATTTCCATGCGCCGAGGAATGAAGATTTGATGCGCTGTAGGAATAAAGATTTCCATGCGCCGAGGAATGAAGATTTGATGCGCTGGGACTGTCCTTCTTCTCCGAATTTTCTGAGAACAGAACCATGGGAACCATGGAAGCCATTGCTTCCAAGCTTCATAAATCCTTCATCCCAAGTCCAAATATGGACTTCCATAGGTCAAAATTGGGTAGAACGAAATTCTCTACAACATGGAACCATCAAAACTTGAAGATAACAAAGTTTACTAGATCAAACTTAAGAAATCCGAAAATGTAACAAACTTAGATCTACAACAAATAAGCCATGGAAATTAAAAATGCTAAGTACTAAAGAGACTTAAAATCAAATAGGGAAGATGATGGGACAATAAAAATAGGGATCCATCAAGAAGCAAGTTGGCAGTTGCCTATCTCTTCTAGGTTGGTGGGAGAGTTATGAGGAAGAAGAAGAGTAATAGTGAAGTAATAAAGAGAGAGAAAGGAGATGGGCTTTAAATGGAAGGGGTGGTGGTAGGTAGGGGTTTATTTCGGTTCATGATGAACCAACATAATTAAACCAATCTGAGCCGAACCCATAGCAAAGCTAAAGCAGAGTATAAAAGCAGAAAGTAAAATGCAGAAATGAAATTGCAGGAAATTAATTAACATAAAATTAAAGGAATTTAAATAAAGAGCAATACATGATAAATATAAAATATTTATATTTAAACAGTACATGCATTCTAAAAATACGTATTCTGGGAATGGGAAGTGACACTCCCTCTGGCCTCTCTGCAACTCGTCTACTGATCTTGAACGGTAGAACTCCTGGCGGGCTGAAGATCACCTTCCCTTCATGGCAGTCTATTACGGCAAACTGCTCGCTCATCCAGTCGATGCCGAGGACTATATCAAATCTGGGCAGTGACATCACTAGAAGTCGAGCCCTAATCTCTTTTCCAGTAATAGTGATAGGGCAATCCACCATCTCACTGACTGGCACAATCCCTTCTCCTGTCATAATTCGACAGTTCCTCCTAGTGGGCTTGGGTGTGAAGCCGTGTCTATGCAGAAGCTCATATGATACGAAGCTATGTGTGGCTCCAGAATCAAACAATGTAATGGCAGGAAAAGAATGTAAAAGTATAGAACCTGTGATCACATCCGGTACTGCCTCATCCTCCTCAACTTCCGCCATGACGTAAGCACGTCCCTGCTGTGGTCCTCCCCTCTGCTGACGCTGTGCAAACTGCTGCTACTGAGTGGGTAAAGCCGGTCCCCTCAGTGGTGCAGCTGGTAGAGCTCTGGGTGGTGCAGGTGGTAGTGGTTGTGGTGGTCCTCCAGCTCCTCGAGGTCCTCATGTCATACGAGCTGCAGCCTGTAGGCAATCCCTCATCTGGTGTGCGTCTGATCCGCAAAATAAGCAGAGTCCGAGCCTCTTACGGCACTCGTCGAAGCGGTGTCCCGACCGGTAATAGAATGTGCAAGTAACTGCCTGCTGCTGTCTCTGATGCTGATGTGCAGGAGCGCTGGCTGGACGGTGATGCTGCGATGCCGGCTGCTGAGGTCTCGCCTGAATCTGAGTCTGGACCCTCTTTGCTGGTGCCTGGAAACTGTTGCTGCCCACGTCTTGGTCCCTCTTCAGCCTTGGGTCTGCCTCCTTCTCTACAACCTGAGCAATCTTCAGGATGCTCGCATAGGTCGTCGCCTGGCTAATCGCCACCGTATGCCGCAGCTCCCTGGTGAGACCCTTCTTATATCTTCAAGCTCTGTCCTCTGGCGCTCTGAGTAGGCTCTCCGCGAACCTGCTGAGCCTAGTAAACTTCGCAGTGTACTGCACAACCGTCATTGTCCCCTGCTGCAGTGCCTCGAACTGCATCCTCAGCTCATCCCGCTCCACCTCTGGAAAGAACTTCTCCTTGAACAGAGTTTTGAAATCTGTCCAAGACACCTGGGGCTCCGTCAACTGGGGGTCCTCCCGGTACTAAGCTCTGGCCAAGTCAAAGAGTCGCATGCTAGCCACCGCCACCTTCTGGTCCTCTGGAATATGTGCCATGTTCAAGGTCCTCTCTGCATTCTCCAACCACTCATCTGCATAGATGATCCCCTCGTCGCCCCAGAAGTCCATCGGGCAAAGGTTCTGGTACTCCTTGGCCGTCCCTGGTCTCGGTGCTCGTGGTACTGGAACTGCTGCAGGAGCTGGTGCTGGAGCTGGTGCTGCCGGCTCTCTGGTCCTAAGTGCGTCGACGACAGTCGCTCTGAACTGCGCTGCCTGGTGGTTCTGGGCCTCCAGAAAGTGCTGAAACATTGCCATCACCTGGGCGCCATCAAACATCATCGTCGGAGGCAGCGATGGAAAGATAGGAGGCGCTGGCGGAAGCTGATCTTCCAGAACATCTGGTGCGGGCTGCTCCGAACCGCCTGCAACTCCAGAACTGCCTGCAACTCCAGGCTGATCTGCGGTCTTTCTCGTAGCGACCATCATGCATCAAAAGAAAACTTCGTGATTGATAAAAACCTAACCTACCAGAAAAATGTAAATATTTATATAATAACCATATGTACCCGATTTCCTATGCTGTGATTCAAGTTTCCCTAATGTAAATCAAGTCCCCCAATAGTACGCTAAGACCTAGGTACCATTAGGCGAGACCTGCATGGGCCACCACTAAAAACATGTCACGACCCGCTCCCGAATAATCGGATACGAGTCGGACACACCCAGCCTTTGTCGTTAGACACAACAAAGTAAGTTGTACCAATCTAGGGAAACTAACCAGATAAATATGAACATATATGAAATCACAGCATCTACAAACGTGTCTCCAAATCCAGAGTAAAGTACAAGTATAAGAATTATTACATTCCAGCAAATGAAAGTAAGTCTACTAGTCTCAATACAGGAAAATATAAAATGCTAAAGGTAAGCTCTAGGCTTCTGCAGCCTCTAGGTCCAACACAGCTCCAGCTGGCTCAGCAAGAATAGCAACATCCTGTCCATAATAGGTGTCGCACAGGGCCTCCAACTCACTTGCAACATATCCTATTTAGGAGCGGAGCAAAGTACAGTTCTAGGTAATAAAACATGAACATGACATGAACAGAGTACAGGAAATAAAATACAGGAATGAACATGAAAGTACAGAAAATAAGTACAGGAACTATAGTACATGAATGTAAAGTACAAGAAATATGTAAAGTACAGAAAATGTAATATACAGGAATAAAACTATAATCCTGTAGTACCAGACATGAATGTGCACAATATCGAAATACATCTAGTCCATGTGACCGGCTGGGGTGAGTACAGGAGCATGCACAGGAGTACATGAATATGGTACGACTTAGGACCCGCGTGCACAGTGCGAGGCCTAAGCTAGGTACAGGAATATATAGTAACCGGGATTGGTCACATGGCTAGTGTATTTCCCTGTAGTGCCCCGCTCCGCGAAGGCACTAGATAGACAGAAAGATCGGATTGCTGGCTCTGCAACAGAAGACGATTGATCTGAGTGAGTGGACGAAGTCTCATTTACTGATTCGCTTACGCCCTAAGAATCTGAGTTTTTGATTGAATACTATTTGTTAATAACAAGAGGGTAAATCATTGAGTATGCTTATAAGAGATTTCACATGTTGCCATGCTAAGAACAAGAAAAGAAACAATCTGCATGCTAATAAGAAGACTCGTTGCCTGCTAATAAGAACTGAATTGATGCTTGTCATGATTGATACGAATAGAGAAGACAAATGAATCGAATTGAATGCTTGATCATTGCTTGCTGCTAAGTATTGCTTGAGAATTATAGACATGTACAAACGGACTTGTATATGTTGACCTGAATAAAAGAAAGGCAGGAATTGAACGTGTCGTATATCTGCAAAAGCATGAAAGAACATGTCGTACATCTGATCACAAATCTGTCTCATCTGATAGAATCCTGCTAGAGCATGCATGTGGTCTAGGACAACTTGTTAACAAGGAAATTTTTTCTCTCGGGTGGATCTGGGGGCGCCTGGACCACTCGGCCTAGGAGAGATTAGGGCCTCCATGTGAAAATGGGAGTCGATCTGAGTCCTTAGCGACGAGCTGAACCCAAGAGAGTCACAGCGGCTAATCATGGGTTTCCCATGGACTATCATATAGATAGGTGTTGGTTGGTGCAGAGCTGAACCGGAGAGTCACAGCTGCCAGTCGGTCTGCATGTGTCTATCATATGTTTTGCTAAGAGCTAACGATGCAGAGACGAACAAGGAATACTGTGGGTTTTTATCATGTTTATGCTAATCCTTGTCTTATGCAGGAATGGACGGTCGGCTATGGTAAGAATCACTGAAAAGTGATACACATGTATTGCTTGAGTTTGCTATATGAATTGCTTGCAGAGATTTATCTATGCCATGAAATGCTATGTTTCACAAAAGAAAAGATATTGTATCATGCTTGTCATTGATCCTAACAGTTGCTCGAACAAAAGAAATGATATGCTCATGAAATACGCTGCGCACTGCACATGAAATAAATAGTCATCGTGCTAGAATTGAATAGTCCATTGTATGCTTGAAATGATATAAACTGTGGCTTTTCAAAGAAGTTTTCGAAAGAGATATAAACTGAATCTATATGCATGGAATGAACATAGGTAAAAAGTAGCAAGATCACATCATAAGAAACGTTTTCTCACTAAATGAACAGTGATCGTTTCAGACAAATGTAGCTCCTTTGTTCACAATCACCAGTATGCTGATATACTGACCCACCATCAGTCTGCATGCAGGTGCACTATGCATCGAAAAGGATAGTTCGAAGTGATAGCCTGAGCCTCATCCTCAGGAGCCAGAAATCAGAAGAGATGCCAAGATATGACATCTGTTACAAAGAGTTGGTTTTGTATATAAAGGAATATAATGTATGAGAACGGGATCATTGTAATCTGTAAAGTTCTGAGAGAATGTAACATTGTATCAGAGAGAATCGAGAGCTTGTAATCTGTTCAAATGAAATCAATAAAGAGAGTTGTTTCTTGTTACCATTGTGTTCCATGCTTGTATTCTGAAATATGTCCGCTGCTGCTTCAATTATCTGCGATATGTACCGCTGCGTATTGTCAACCTTGTCTATCTTGTCTTGCTTCAGGTCTTGGCCTTGTACAAGCGCAACTTAGGCTTGCACGGCATCACGCCTTAGCGAGGACGATCGGTCCCAAAGAGTCCGAAGCGAGGACGAAAGAACTCTGTGGGATCGGGGCGTGACAGAATGGTATCAGAGCAACACGATCCTCTGGCCATTTTTGATTCAATTGAATTTGTACATGTCTTCTGATCAAAATTCCATTGCCTACTCGATATCAATAATGCGATGAACGTTCCATACAATAAGTCCGTAAATATTTTTATGATGCCGGCATAAGTTTTATCGATTTGATTGATTGAGATTTGAAATAATTGATTGAACAAGAGTTTTGATATGACCTGAATCATGATTTCATGGATTGATGATGGCGAAGGATGAGGACTATCGCTGCTAAGGATATCGTAAGTTTCTCCTTAAGTTTTGAGGATGAAACTTCTTTTCGGTGGGTAATTATGTAGTGCCCCGCTCCGCGAAGGCACTAGATAGTCAGAAAGATCAGATTGCTGGCTCTGCAATAGAAGACGATTGATCTGAGTGAGTGGACGAAGTCTCATTTGCTGATTCGCTTACGCCCTAAGAATCTGAGTTTTTGATTGAATACTATTTGTTAATAACAAGAGGGTAAATCATTGAGTATGCTTATAAGAGATTTCACATGTTGCCATGCTAAGAACAAGAAAAGAAACAATCTGCATGCTAATAAGAAGACTCGTTGCCTGCTAATAAGAACTGAATTGATGCTTGTCATGATTGATACGAATAGAGAAGACAAATGAATCGAATTGAATGCTTGATCATTGCTTGCTGCTAAGTATTGCTTGAGAATTATAGACATGTACAAACGGACTTGTACATGTTGACCTGAATAAAAGAAAGGCATGAATTGAACGTGTCGCATATCTGCAAAGGCATGAAAGAACATGTCGTACATCTGATCACAAATCTGTCTCATCTGATAGAATCCTGCTAGAGCATGCATGTGATCTAGGACAACTTGTTAACAAGGAAATTTTTTCTCTCGGGTGGATCTGGGGGCGCCTGGACCACTCGGCCTAGGAGAGATTAGGGCCTCCATGTGAAAATGGGAGTCGATCTGAGTCCTTAGCGACGAGCTGAACCCAAGAGAGTCACAGCGGCTAATCATGGGTTTCCCATGGACCATCATATAGATAGGTGTTGGTTGGTGCAGAGCTGAACCGGAGAGTCACAGCTGCCAGTCGGTCTGCATGTGTCTATCATATGTTTTGCTAAGAGCTAACGATGCAGAGACGAACATGGAATACTGTGGGTTTTTATCATGTTTATGCTAATCCTTGTCTTGTGCAGGAATGGACGGTCGGCTATGGTAAGAATCACTGAAAAGTGATACACATGTATTGCTTGAGTTTGCTATATGAATTGCTTGCAGAGATTTATCTATGCCATGAAATGCTATGTTCCACAAAAGAAAAGATATTGTATCATGCTTGTCATTGATCCTAACAGTTGCTCGAATAAAAGAAATGATATGCTCATGAAACACGATGCGCACTGCACATGAAATAGATAGTCATCGTGCTAGAATTGAATAGTCCCTTGTATGCTTGAAATGATATGAACTGTGACTTTTCAAAGATGTTTTTGAAAGAGATATAAACTGACTCTATATGCATGGAATGAACATAGGTAAAAAGTAGCAAGATCACATCATAAGAAACGTTTTCTCACTAAATGAACAGTGATCGTTTCAGACAAATGTAGCTCCTTTGTTCACAATAACCAGTATGCTAATATACTGACCCACCATCAGTCTGCATGCAGGTGCACTATGCATCGAAAAGGATAGTCCGAAGCGATAGCCTGAGTCTCATCCTCAAGAGCCAAAAATCAGAAGAGATGCCAAGAGATGACATCCGTTACAAAGAGTTGGTTTTGTATATAAAGGGATGTAATATATGGGAACGGGATCATTGTAATCTATAAAGTTCTGAGAGAATGTAACATTGTATCAGATAGAATCGAGAGCTTGTAATCTGTTCAAATGAAATCAATAAAGAGAGTTGTTTCTTGTTACCATTGTGTTCCATGCTTGTATTCTGAAATATGTCCGCTGCTGCTTCAATTATCTGCGATATGTTCCGCTGCGTATTGTCAAACTTGTCTATCTTGTCTTGCTTCAGGTCTTGGCCTTGTGCAAGCGCAACTTAGGCTTGCACGGCATCACGCCTTAGCGAGGACGATCAGTCCCAAAGAGTCCGAAGCGAGGACGAAAGGACTCTGCGGGATCGGGGCGTGACATTCCCCACCCGACACTAATAAGTACAAGGACAAGGGTACAGGAATACAGGAGTACATGAATATCGTGCCATGACATGTCACAAGAAAGGGTACAAGAATGTAAATGCACAAAACTGTAGAAAAGTACTTGCCTGGCTCCGAAAAAGTACGGGTGAACAATGTAATTGGATGTCTTCCTGTTTTAATAGGTACAATTTGATTAATCTATAAAAACTTTGTAGAACCACCAACTAATTTATTTAGCCAAAAACTACTATTAGATAGGAGCATTTATTCAATTTTAACTATTTATTCAAAGTTACAAATTCCATGATAAATAACTATAATTTATAATTATTAACTCAAAATTCTAGCAAACCCAGGTTCTTGTTTAACCACACCCATGCTAAGTAAAAACTTGCAATCTAAATTAGGGTTCAGGTGCTTACTAATCCCTCCTAATTTCATAGCTAGTAAAATCTCAAGACTTAGTAATAGAGTGATATTTCTAACTAACATTATAGTTAAATTTTTGCTCGATCAAAATGCTTCATCTAAACACATAGCTCAAACGTATTTTATCCATACAAATTCTATTCAATAAAATACTGCAACCTGTATATTTGTATCAATAATAATAAATGATAAACAACTTAGCTATCATTTTAATCTATGCTTCAACTAATGTCACAACCCATGATCAGTACACCCACATAAGTTCAAGTATTCCGGAACTCAGCAAGAGAAAAATATGGGAAAGCTCTTCCATGGTGTTACTCAACTGCTAACTCAACCAATTAATTATAGGAACAAAATGACATCCCTGAATTAATACATAACAGTAATTAACCAACACAGTAATTAACCAACGGCTATTTATTTTAAACATAAACTCCATCAACTCCTTCTGATCACACCGAGCCCGACACAATCTCCCGGACACGACCCTCACTTGGATACCAGCTAGCAATTCACGAACAAGGCTGGACACATGAAGACTCGAGCAGGACTCAAGAAGACTCCTGAATGCGGATACAGGTTGTAGCGCAGACACGACACCAATGTCCGTACTCGGCCACAATTATCCAACGACCCAACTAAACAATTAAACAGAAATTCTCGACATGAACACAGCAAGGAGAGGATCGATCAGTACCTGAAGAGTAATCGAAGAAGACTCGATCCTAGGCACTTGAATACTGCTCCTCGTGCCAAAAATTATATACAAAACCTGTTGTGGCATTTCAGCAAACAGATAATGCTCAGGAAAACAGAGTTACGAATCTACACTTCTCCTTAAAAATTCAAACTCGAAAATTCGAGAACATATCAAGGACTGTGAGGATCAACAGTCCGATCGTCCATATCAATTCAGAAGCTCAAAAATCCGAAGACAAATCCTCACACAAGAACTTCAAGAAGAATTTCAAAACGAAAATTAGAAATACAGGTTTCCTCACCCGAGTTAGGATTTGAATTCGTAATGAGGCTCGATCCACACTCGAATGCCAATTGATTGGATCCAACGTTCGACCGGTCGCCGCACGAATTGATCACTCAAATGATCGATGCCTGGATATTTCCAAATCGAGATCAGTTCGATCGATCGGAGACAAAATGGAGGATAGATCAGAGAAACACATCGATGGCTCTGGATCGGACACAATCAAGCAAATCATAGGATCGACGAAATTTCCAGATGCACTCGACTGAGAAGAGGATCAACATGATCAAAATAATAATTCAGCTTCACTTCGAAATTCTCATGGAGAAACACGAATCGAAGTTCACATCCTTACCAATTGCTATGATGTCATCATCGATCGTCACCACCGTTGTCGTTGATTGTCACCGCCGTCGAGTGGATCGACACCGTCGTTGTCGTCGAGTCTCTGGAGAGAGGAGTCTCCGTCGTCGAGTGGATCGTCACCGAGCCGTCGTCGTCGCCGGATGGTTCGTCACCGTCGTCGAGCCTTCGTCGTCGATCGTCACCACCGTCGTCGGATCTCCGTCGAGAGAGAACAACTCATCAGGAGTTTAATTTGCAGTGAAGAGTGAGGAATGAGAACCACTTTTCTCTCTCACTGAAATATAAGGGAATGTAACAATTTTACTTAGCCCCTTCCGCAACACACATATTTTTCTTAAGTCCTCCCCCCCCGGCAATAGATTTTAAGCAAAAACCCCCCTTGCCTTTTCACTAATTCAAGAATGGATTAAAAAATCAGTTAAGAATTCATATGGGGCCCAAAGTTGTTACAACAACTTTTCAAATTTGAAAAGTAGCCCAAAATAAATTCCCTCCAAAAATATATCATCCAAAATTTATTATTTAAAACTATTTATTATTTAAAGCTAATAATATCAATTGTATAATTTTTAGAAATCTAATTATTTATTTTAAAAATCGGGAAGTGGAGTTACAGTATGTGCTATTGACTGACGGGGGAGAGCCCGAAAGTTTTGCAGAGGCTATGGAAGACGAACACAGGCAGGAGTGGATGGAGGCTATGTAGGAGGAGATGAGTTCCTTACATGCCAATTCCAGGGCAAGAAGGCTTTAAAGAATCGATGGGTGTTTAGAGTGAAGCAGACGGATGATGCTACTCGTCCTCGATACAAAGCGAGGCTGGTAGTTAAAGGCTACGGTCAGCGGAAAGGCGTGAATTATGATGAGATCTTTTCGCCAGTCGTCAAACAGTCATCTATTCGGGTGGTGCTAGCATTGGCAGCCAGTTTTGACTTGGAGGTCGAACAGATGGACGTGAAGACGGCATTCCTCCATGGTGATCTTGAAGAGGAGTTATACATGGAGCAGCCAGAGGGATTCTGTGAGAAGGGCAAGTCACATTTGGTCTGCCGGTTGAGGAAGAGCTTGTATGGTCTGAAGCAGGCTTCGAGGCAGTGGTACAGGAAGTTCGAGTCATTTATGGGGGAGCATGGCTATGCACGGACAACGTCAGACCATTGCATATTTGTGAGGTAATTTGCCGAGGATGATTTCATCATTTTATTGCTCTATGTAGATGATATGCTGTTAGTGGGTCAGAATGCCACTAGGATAGTGGAGTTGAAGCGCCAACTTGGCACGGCCTTCTCCATGAAGGATTTGGGCGCAACAAAGACTATTCTTGGGATGGAGATCAGCCGAAAGAGGGAATCCAAGCTGCTATATTTGTCCCAAAAGAAGTACATTCACTGGGTACTTCAGCGTTTCGGTATGGACGAGTCGAAGAAAGTGAGTTGCCCCCTTGCGGCTCACTTTATGTTCACTGAGGAGCAGTGTCCATCTACCGAGGATGAAAAGGAAGATATGGAGCGGGTTCCATATGCTTCAGCTGTGGGAAGTCTTATGTATGCTATGGTGTGTACGAGGCCAGACATCGCTCATGCAGTTGGCACAGTTAGCAGGTACCTTTCAAATCCTGGAAGGGTACATTGAAGTGCGGTCAAGTAGATTCTACGATACCTTCAGGGCACTGCCGATTGGAGACTTTCTTTTGGTGGTGACGAGCCAAAGCTGGTTGGGTATACTGACGCTGATATGGCTGGAGATGTAGACACGAGGCGATCGACTTCGGGCTATGTGATGATGTTAGCTGGAGGAGCGGTATCGTGGCAGTCGCAGTTGCAGAAGTGTGTTGCCTTGTCGACGATAGAGGCAGAGTACATTGCGGCGACGGAGGCTTGCAAGGAGTTGCTGTGGATGAAGAAGCTGCTGCTGCAGAAAATAGGGTTGAAGCAAGAGCAGTATACTTTGCTTTGCGACAGTCAGAGTGCTATTCACCTTGTGAAGAACCAGACATTTCATAGTCAGTCCAAGCACATCGAGACTCGGTATCATTGGATACGAGATGTGGTTGAGAAGAAGGATGCGGCGCTTGAGAAGGTTCATACTGATGACAATGGAGCGGACATGCTCACGAAGGTTCTTCCGAGGAGGAAGTTTGAGTACTGCAGACAGATCGTCGGGATGACGACCTCCTCCACATAGTTGTGAAGAGGAAGATTTGTTCGAGTGGGTCCCACCTATGTGGAGAATACCCCGGAGAGCAACGAGCGTCATCCGTGTGTCGGAGAAGCTTGGGGAGTGCATGGATTTTATTTTGGTACATATATGGTAAGGAAATATATGATTGGATTTCCATATTTACTTTGATTATATATTTATGATTGGACCCTTCATATAGTAGCTTTCCATATTATTGGGTTTCCAATTATGGTAAGCTAATTATGATTGGATTTCTATTAAATATATGATTAATTTATATTGGAAGTTTCCATATATATTGGCCTTCCATGTATGGGTTACCAAGGGCTTATAAAAGGGTGATGCATGCTAGTTGTAAAATCATCTCAAAACAAAGAGTGCTTTACAATCTTTGAGAGAGAGAGAGGATTAAGGACTATTGTGAAGGAGAGATTGCTTCGAATAATTTTTTGGCATCTCTTGTTCTTCGGAGTCCGCAATCAAAAATTTTCTTCTTTCAAGTGAGTTGTGGTGATCCATGTTGGATCGGGAGGAGCTTGTAGAGGGTGTATTCTCTTTATTCCATTAGTGGAGGTTCTTCAGGGTTGGACTCCGATCGTCCCGTGGTTTTTCTCGCAAGGGTTTTCAACGTCAAAAATCTTTGTGTCTGCGATTGTGTTTGGCATTTTTGGTTTGTGTGCTTTTGCTCGGTTCTCTCGCAGGACTTTCTGGTTTGGGGGAACGGTTTCCGCGCTTCGTTCCCAACATATAATATAAAGCACAGTAGGTTTTTGGTCTGACCCATGTGCTTTGGTTCAACGATGATGAAAGGACTAAATTGTCCCTCTCTCTATAAGAGAGGAGAAGGTCCCACGTTGGGTGCGGAGCAACCGGTTGTTCCAACGGCATCCCCGCCTCCAGCTCCTCTTGCACCTTCCCTCCCTCCGTCGCCTCCGCTCCATCCTCGCCCACGTCGTCGTCGCCGGCCTCTTCCGCAACCCCTTCGTCGCAAGCAGCCTCCTCCACCGCGCCACCGACCCTTCCTTCACCGCCTCCCTCTTCTCCGCCATGATCAACCCCAACCCCTTCTCCTTCAACACCGCCATCGCCACACTACAAAAATAAGTCATATTAGCGACGAATTTAGCGACGTTTAATTAAAACGTCGCTAATTTTTTGAATTTAGCGACATATAAATTTGACGTTGCTGTTCGTCACTATGCCCGACGTTCAGCGACGTATTGCGACTTATTTTTTGTAACAAAATGTTACGTTGCATAATAGTCGGAAAATGTCGCTAATTTCTTAGAATTTAGCGACGTTTAGCAACGTTTTGCGACTAACATTTTAATAACAAAATGTTACGTCACGTAATAGTCGATAAGCGTCGCTATATTCTAAGAATTTAGTGACGTCTTGCAATGACGTCGCTAATGTATTTCTAATATACAGATCGGGTTTTCCTTTCCCCCAATCTCACTCGAAAATTTTCCAAAACTTTCCTTCCCCCCCCCCCCCCCCCACCGACCCACCGACGACCGAGCTCCTCCTTCCCAGCTACCCCCTCTCCCCCAGCGACCCCTCTCTCCCCGAGCTCCTCCTCCTCCTCCTCCTCCACCGACGACCAAGCTCCTTCTCCTCCTCCTCCACCGACCCCCACTTCCCGGCGACCCCCTCTCCCCCGACGACCCCTCTCTCCCAGGCGACGCCCCTCCTCCTCCTCCTCCTCCACCGCGAGGTCCTCCTCCTCCACCACCAAACTCCTCCTCCTCCTCCTCCACCACCACGAGCTCCTCTAAAGGTAAACCCTAACCCTAATTAAGGTATTTTTCGTGTCCAAAATAGACACGAGGACACAACACGACCCCGTGTTTACTGATACACTGTGTTCGTGTGGTTTTGGACACTTTGTGTCCATTTGGATCAAAAAATACATATTTTAGATAATGATTTGAAAGTGACGAGTCTCTATGCACAGATCCAACTAATAAAGAATTATTGTATTGGTTGAACAGAAGTGACGAGTCTCTTTGAGCTCGGTCAAATGTGCCTTATGTTAGGTCTCTGTCTGTACAGTATGTGGATGTGTCAAATGTGCCTTATGTCCTTAATAATTGATAATAAGCAACTTTTTAAATCAAAATTTTATAAATAAATTGTTAATTCAAACCTAACTAAATTGAAATCGAGCTCGTTAAGCTTGAAATCAAGCTTAATCAGCTTGAAATAAAGTTGAGCGAGCTTGACGAGCTTGAAATCAAGCTTAACGAGCTTGTTTATCAAGCTTGAATCAAGCTTGAATCAAGCTTGCTTATCAAGCCAAGCTCAAATCAAGCCAAGCTCAAGCTTAATATAAACAAGCTCGAGCCAAGCTCAAGCTCTAAAATAAAAAAATTATCAAGCTCGAGCTCGAGCTTGAGCTCGATTAATTCTAGTCAAGCCAAGCTCACAAAAGCTTGGCTCGGCTTGGCTCGTTTGCAGCCCTAGTAATTATTCAGTCCCTTAAATAGCAGCCATCACATGTTCATTACTACTGTGCAGTCCACTCCTATGGTTGTAACAATTTCCATTGATGTTAGTATGAGTCGAAGGAAGAGGAATGGCTCAGGTTAGAAGTGGGTATTGGTTTAGCCCGGATCCTGTACTGCCTATGAAGACAGTCCCTGTCATAATTGGGTATCAATCCACTTACATGAATCTGTCCTGCATACTATAGAGTAGTCCCTCCTTCGCCAGGCTTGTCTTGTCCTTGTGTGTAAGTTAGATGTCCTGTTCATCCCTCTTGAAGGTACTGCATGTCCTTAGTTCAATCACACCCTCAAATGTTCACATTAGATGTGTGTTAAATATCCTGCATTTTGCCTTCACTGCATACATGTGCCTATTGCATTACCTGTCCATCTTGTTGTATAACACACTGTATATCATGTTTCAGTCCACCCTAGGTATGTGTTCAGCCCACATAACCATGTTGCAGTCCATTTCATTAGAGTTCAGTCCATGGGTACACATGAACAGGTAGGTGGAATACATAACATGTACATTTATGTATAACATTTAACATTATCAGTTGTAATTAGGAACGATTTGCACATTAAGAAGTTTTTCCTTCTATAACTACCCAGTTGACAAGGTGGTAACCCTGCCAATTTTCCCTCCAATTTGCACATTATCACTTATGTCAAGCTCGACGATTAGCTCTGATATTCGAGTCATGAGTGGAACCATATTCCCTCCAATTTTCCCTCTTGTGAGGAAATTGATTCTCAAGTTTGTGGTTACCAAACAAAGGAAAGGAACAACTTTCCTTTCCTAGTTTCTTAAATCGGTGAACCAAACGAGGCCTTAGGATAATGTGTATAAATGAGGACTAGGACAATAAGTATAGGTAACTTCAAGATAGGAATTGTTTTACCTATGAGTATAGGTAATGGCTTTACCTAGAATGACTAGGTAATATATAGGTTTAGGAAGCCTATAGGTTTAGGTAATGGGTTGACACATGGGTATGGGAGATACCTATATTGTAGTGTATGGGGTATTGAGTTTGGGTATTGGTTTTTACTAGAGTTAAGGATAGGCTAGTGTATAGGTAATTAGGTAAATAGGCCATAGTAATGGTTTTACCTATGTGAATAGGATATTGGTAGGGCAAATACATAGGGTATTAGCCTAGTATAAACTAGAATACCTTGGTAAGGCAACGTATGGCCCTAAAAATCTAGGTGTGACCTAGTTTGACCAAGTTTGGCAAGGTATTGACCCAGTTGTCCTAGTGTGACCTAGAAATGACTTGGAGACCTAGAATTGACCTAGTATATCATGTTTATGATTCCAAAACACCAATTGACATTAATATTCTATATTTAGGTCTTCGAGGTACCGTATCGGATATTGTTGACATTTTACACTACCAAAATAAGTATTGTTGACATTTCACACTACCAAAATAAGTCAAATCAACGACGAAATAAGTCATTCCTAGAGTGTATAGAGTGAGCCTCCCTACTTCCTTCCTTCTCATTCGGGTCATTCAGTCGACTATTCCGCATCATAGGATATCTACCTCAACTTCACCCTAGAGAAGTGTGGAAACCAAGGTTCACAGTAAAGAGAGGGAAAGAAACTACATAGGATACATCATATCTATTACCACTTGTTGTATCATGATTACTTTTACAAGTGTTTAAACGATGTACATGTATCTATCTTACAGAATTATCCTCAAATGGATATGGAGCTGAATTACTATCTTCGGAATCGTTCGTGGATGTACAACCGTCATCCTGATGACATGTGCGGTGTGAAGGATGAATTCATAGAGGGTGTACACCAGTTCCTGCAGTTTGCCAAGGCGTTCCCTCAGTACATGGATGGTACCAAAATTAAGTGTCCGTGTGTGAGATGTCGCAACTTGAAATATCATCCAGAAGTGGATGTCACGTATCATTTATACTCGAAGGGCTTCACGCCGAATTACTATCAGTGGAGCGAGCACGGAGAACTTGTGTCTTTAGCATCGGAGTACTAGCCTTATGTGGATGTCCACAACAACGCTCCTTACGACGATGGGTTGGTGAACGTGGTTTTTGATGCGGCCGGGCCTAGTTTCGATCCGGATGATCATGCTGCACCTGAGGAGGCACCGAACCCCGATGCTGCACAGTTCATGGAGTTGCTGGAGAATGCAAGGACTCCATTATATCCTGGTTGTGAGGATTATTCACCGTTGGAGGTGGTTACAAGATTGTTGAGCATCAAGTCCGATTTTAACATGTCGCAAGATTGCTACAACCGTATTATGGAGTTGCTTATATAAATATTGCCTGAGGGTGCGAAGTTGCCTAAGACTTCTACCGGTCTAAGAGGATGGTTAGATCGCTCTGGATGGGATACGAAAAAATCGATGCCTGTCGCAACGGGTGCATGTTGTACTACAAAGACGACAAGGATGAAGACACCTGCAGATTTTGTGGTGTCGATCGCTACAAGGCATGTGGTAGAGGAAAGTCTGTCGGTGCCAGGAAGCCTACCTCTTCGATGCACTACTTGCCGTTGATGCCGCGGTTGCAGCGGTTATTTATGGTGAAGGAAACTGCAGAAAACATGAGTTGGCATAAGCGGGAACATACCGAAGGAGTGTTGGATCACCCATCTGATGGAGAAGCATGGAAGCACTTTGATCGAGAGTATCTAGATTTTGCTTCTGACCCGCGTAATGTCAGATTGGGTCTCTGCACCGACGATTTTACCCCATTCGGACTTTCGGGATCCCAGTATTCGTGTTGGCCTGTGATCGTCACCCCGTACAATCTACCGCCTTGGATGTGCATGAAGACTCCGTATATGTTCCTCACCGTTATTATCCCAGGTCCGAACAATCCGAAAAGGAACATCGATGTGTATTTACAGCCGTTGATTGATGAGTTAAATCAGCTGTGGAAAGTAGGTTCCAACACGTACGATGTATCTAGAAAACAAAATTTCCAGATGCGGACAGCACTTATGTGGACCATCAACGACTTTTCGGCCTATGGAATGTTATCTGGATGGAGCGCGTATGGTCGTCTTTCATGTCCGTATTACATGGACAACACTAAGGCTTTCCGTTTGAAATACGGAGGCAAACCGGGCTTCTTCGATTGTCATCGACAATTCCTGCCGAAGGATCATCCGTACCGGAGGAACATGAATGCTTTTTGTGCTGGCGTTGTGGAGAAGGCTAATCCCCCGCCAAGGTGGCCCGGATACACGATATAGAAAGAGGTAAAAGATTTACCAAGAGCTATTGAGCAGCCTGCTACGGGCTACAAGTGTGACGGATTTGGTCGTACTCATAACTGGACGAAGAGGAGTATATTCTGGGATCTTCCATATTGGAGCACCAATCTGATTAGACATAACCTTGATGTCATGCATATCGAGAAGAATGTGTTTGACAACATAATTAATACTGTAATGGACGTAAAGGGGAAGACGAAAGACAATCCAAAGGCTAGATTGTACTTGGAAGAAATATATAGACGTCCTGCATTGCATTTGATAGAGGACGGGAATGGGAAGTTGAAGCAGCCTAAGGCAATTTTCTCACTGGAGAAGGAGGATAAAGTAAGGCTTTGTAGGTGGATTCAAGGTCTGAAATTTCCAGATGGATATGTTTCGAACTTGAGAAGATACGTCGACCTCAAGGAGAACAAACTGACAGGTATGAAGAGCCATGATTGTCACGTATTCATGGAGCGGTTAATTTTGATTGTATTTCGAGAATTCTTACCGCAGGCAGTTTGGGATCCATTGACGGAGCTTAGCATATTCTTCAGGGACCTTTGTTCTAAGAAATTGCTCGTTGATCGTCTAGAAAAGCAAGAGAAGGACATTGCGGTAATACTGTGCAAGCTAGAGAGGGTGTTCCCTCCTGGATTTTTCGACTCTATGGAGCATTTGCCGATTCATCTTTCCTACGAGGCATGTGTTGGTGGACCCGTCGAATATCGATGGATGTACCCGTTCGAGCGATGTCACGTCCTGATTCCATAGAATCGATAGTCGTCCCCCGGGCGTGATGCCGTGCGAACCTAAGTTACGATCGCACAAGGCATAGTCATAAGGTTATCCGAAACACAACGTCAAGTTAGAGTACGCAGAAAAATTGATTGACACAATTGAAATAGAAGTAGACTTTTTATTGATAATAAAACTTCATTTACATTGACTTCATTACATTCATTACCGTGCGAGCTACAACATGACTCGACTTACAAAACGAACGTCGATGAGATAGTCATTCCATACATTACATCCCTTTTTACAAGCAAAATAGTTACACTTTCCACCTGTGATCGAGGGAAGCCGAGCCGCCATTGGTCTTCTTTTGTACTGAATACGGAGTCTTCAAAAGGAATTCAGAAATAAGCCTTTACACGGACGAGGCTTCAAAAGTGTCCACGTCGCCTTGAGATTTTAGGTGGCACGCCCTTCGTGGTTCGGGGTACCTGCGTGGAGAGCGAGGATCAGTACATTACACTTTGTACTGGTGCGTGGCAAGTTAAGTTCCAAGCTCTCATTTGGTTGAATGAGTTTATATGACTTAGTTCATGAATGTTTCTAATCATCCTAATGAATTTCAAGCAAGAAATGACAAGCATAATGTAATTTACGTCGGAACTTACCCCCGGGGGACCGTGCCGCGCCTTTTTGAAACTTACCATGTTCTTCCCTGTCAATTGTTATCATTTACATTTCCAAGTGCAATATTACGTGTGTTTGGTCACCGATATCACAAGCCATCCTGGACTATAGCTTTGTTAGCCGGGGCCCTTGCAGCGCAAGTAGCGAACCCCGCTGCAAGTTCCCGCTTAACCCGTGCTATCATCCAGCACAGCTATACCATGTTTCCTCCTAGGCCGAGTCGGTCACGTGGCCCCGGGTAGTCGCTCGAGGAAACTCTCTCCTTGTCGACAAGTTGTCCAATGACCGAGTTAAGATAACATTTAGTTATTAAGGCCTAGCCTACTTTCTCTCTTTGAAACTTGATCATTTTACCGTGTCTGTGTCCTTGCTTTCATTCTTTCATCCGCAACAACACTATCGATTTACTTAAGAAGGGGGTCGAGAAGTGAAGGGTCAGCCACTCACCTTGTGTTTACTTCGGCGAGAGAACTTGTTGGCCGCGCTATACGTCGCCTACGCGATTACCTGAAATTGCACAAGCAACCGATTAGAACACTGCATTATTCAAGGAGTTCGATAGAAAATGCGAGTTCGAAATACAAGCCATGAAAACCATCGAAAATATTCACGAAAACGCATTCAGAAAAAAAAACCAAAACCAACGCCAGCGGCGTGAAAAGCAGAGCAACGAGAGGTCTCTCCCGACTCAGCCGCAGAGTTAATCCTCGAGGCGCAACCCGCTGAATATGGGACTTGGTTCCGAAGAAGATATTCCATAACGAGGAACGGATCTTAATTCAACCATTTCCGTTCGATCGACTCGGTCGATCCCGACCTATCGTTCCCGACCGAATCGACAGCGATAGTGTTCCTTTCTTGCACACCCCGTAGACAGAGTACGGGGCACGATGTAGGGACGGGGCACTATACCATAACCAACTAAGAAAAATTTTTGTCCTCGAAACTTAAAATAGAACCTACCTCTACGAGAACAATGAAGGGAACTTTTCTTTCATTTCTGACTCAAGCTCCCACGTCGACTCTTCGACCGAATGGTTCCTCCAGAGGATGCGGACTAGAGGAATAGCACGGTTGCGGAGAAGTTTATCCTTGCGCTCCAAGATTTGCACCGGCTCTTCGACATATGATAAGTCCGCCTTCAGGTCCAGCTTACCCAAATCTACCACATGCCCCGGATCGTGCACGTACTTCCACAATTGTGAGACGTGGAAGACGTCATGTACCTCTGATAATGCAGGCGGCAAGGCGATTTGGTAAGCTACCGGGGCGACCCGTTTCAATATTTCGAACGGGCCAACAAATCTTGGGCTCAACTTTCCTTTCGCACCGAACCGGGAAACTCCACGCATAGGTATCACCTTCAGGAATACATGGTCGCCTTCTGAGAACTCGAGGGGGCGTCGGTGCGTGTCGGCATAGCTTTTCTGCCGGCTTTGTGCTATCTTCAATCTTTCTCGTATTAGCTTGACCTTCTGTACGGTCTGCTCCACCAGCTCCGGACCAAGTATCTGCCGTTCCCCGACTTCATCCCAGCAAATGGGTGATCTGTACTTTCGGCCGTACAAAGCTTCATACGGTGCCATTTGGATGCTGGACTGATAGCTGTTGTTGTATGCAAACTCGGCCAGCGGTAGATGGATGTCCCAACTTGACTTCAAGTCGAACGCACAGAGTCGTAGCATGTCTTCGAAAATTTGGTTCACCTGCTCTGTTTGGCCGTCAGTCTGAGGATGATAAGCTGAGCTGAACTTCAACTTGGTCCCCAGTGCTGAATGAAGACTACTCCAGAAGCGCGCTACGAACCGTCCATCCCGATCAGAGACGATAGAAACTGGGACCCCGTGCAGCCGAACTATTTTATCAAGGTATATCTGAGCAAGACGGTCGACGCTCCAAGTAACTTTGATGGCGATAAAGTGCGCTGACTTGGTTAGTCGATCGACGATGACCCAGACGGCGTCGTTTCCCCGCGGCGTCCTCGGCAAGCCAACAACGAAGTCCATAGTGATGTGATCCCATTTCCACTCTGGAATGGAGAGGTTCTGCATCTCCCCGCCCGGTCGCTGGTGCTCGGATTTGACTTGCTGATAGGCCATACATTTTGACACAAAGAGCGCTACGTCCCTCTTCATGCCGTGCCACCAAAAGACAACGCGGAGGTCCTTATACATCTTGGTGCTGCCAGGATGCAAGGAATATTTTGCATAATGCACCTCCGACATTATCTCCTTTCTAAGTTCTGCGTCGTCCGGTACGCATAGCCGTCCCTTCACGCGTAATACTCCTGACTCGTCCTCTGCAAAGTCGGATGATTTCCCTGTCGATATCAGCTTCCGCATCTTCTCCAGGTATGGGTCGTCCTTCTGTGCAGACTTGATCCTCTCCAGTAGGTTTGGTTCCACCCGTAGTTGCGCTAGTTTCACGTCTCTGAAACAAACTCGGAGTTCAATGCCCATTCCTTCCAAGTCACGCAGCAGTCGATCGTTGATGCATAATGAAGCTAAGTACTTCCGGCTCAGCGCATCCGCTACCATATTTCCCTTGCCCGGCGTGTAGTCGATTGATAAGTCATAGTCTTTGATTAGTTCGAGCCATCGTCTCTGCCGCAAATTCAGTTCTTTCTGGGTGAAGAGATACTTAAGGCTTTTGTGGTCCGTATAAATCCTGCACGCCACGCCATAGAGATAGTGACGCTACAGCTTCAACGCGAACACAATTGTCGCTAGTTCTAGGTCGTACGTGAGGTAGTTCTTCTCGTGCGACTTCAACTGCCGGGAAGCAAAAGATATCATCTTATCCCGCTGCATGAGCACACACCCCAAGCCCTGGCCAGAAGCATCGCTGAATATCTGAAATCCCTCCGTCCCTTCAGGAAGAGTAAGTATCGGGGCCGAAACGAGCCGTTGTTTGAGCTCCTGGAAGGAAGCTTCACAGTCGTCTGACCACTTGAATGCGACTCCTTTCTGGATGAGGCAAGTCAATGGCGATACAATCTTCGCAAAGTCCTTCACGAAGCGTCGGTAGTATCCCGCCAAGCCTAGGAAGCTTTGAATTTCGCTAACTGATGTGGGCCGTTTCCAATCAGCAACTGCCTCAACTTTCTTCGGATCGACTGCGATGCCCATGGCGGAGATGATGTGCCCAAAGAATGAGACGCTGTTCAGCCAGAATTTGCACTTGCTCATCTTCGCGTACAACTGATTCTCTCGAAGGGTTTGGAGTACCATCCGCAGATGCTCTGCATGTTGCGCTCGATCCTTCGAGTGGATGAGGATGTCGTCGATGAAGACTACTACGAACTTGTCAACGAACGGACGAAACACCCGATTCATTAGATCCATAAAGACGGCAGGGGCGTTTGTCAGGCCGAACGGCATTACCAAGAACTCGTAGTGGCCATAACGAGTGCGGAAGGCAGACTTCGGCACGTCATCTGGCTTGACTTTGAGTTGGTGATAACCCGATCGCAGATCAATCTTCGAAAACACCGTTTCACCTTGGAACTGGTCGAACAAGTCGTCGATACGGGACAGGGGGTATTTGTTTCGGACGGTGGCTTTGTTCAATTCCCGATAGTCGATGCAGAGCCGCATCGATCCCTCCTTCTTCTTCATGAATAGCACGGGCGCACCCCACGGTGAGACACTCGGACGGATAAACCCTCTATCAAGTAATTTCTGAAGTTATGCCTTCAATTTCTTCAATTCTGCAGGGGCCATTCTGTACGGGGCTTTCGAGATCGGCCGAGTGTCGGGGAATGTGTCGATGGTGAACTCTATTTCTCGATCGGGCGGCATACCGGGTAGCTCGTCCGGGAACACGTCTGGGAATTCTGCCATAACGTCGGTCTCTCCCGCGTTTGCACCATCCTGTCGCATGTCTCGAACGAAAGCTAGATAGCCTTCGCACCCGGAATACAGCATCCGTCGAGCAGATATTGCGAAGATCACCATGCAGGTCGGTGACGCCTCACCACACGAGTAACAGAATTCAGGCACTCCAGGCATGCGGAATGTGACCTTCTTTTCAGCGCAGTCTATGGTTGCGTTGCACGGCCCGAGCCAATCCATTCCCAGAATGATGTCAAAGTCCTTCATGTCAAGAACTATCACATTCAGACCGATCTTTTGACCGCCGATACAGATAATCCCGCCGATGCAAGGTAAGTTTGTAAGAATTGGTGTGCCCGAAGGTGTGCTTACGCTAAGGTCGAGATCTAATGATATTACAGGAAATTTGTGCTCGGCGGCAAAGTCCGCCGATATAAAACTATGCGAAGCGCCCGAATCAAATAACATACGAGCAGGCACATTACTGAATTTTAGTATACCTGACACTACTGTATCTGATGCCAGCGCTTCATCTCGAGTCATGGCGTAGACGCGGCCCTGAGTGTTGGGGCGACGGTCTCGGCCATTTTGCGGTGCGGGTTGAGTGGACGGAGGAGGTCGAGGCGCCTGTCCTCGATTCTCTTGACGGTGTTGTTGTGGCGGGGCGTTGCGATTCTAATTCCGGGGGTAATCTCGTTTTTGGTGGTTCCTTGCTCCGCAATTGAAGCACCCTCCTTCGAGGACATAACAATCGTTGGCATGGTGACCGAAGTTTTGACATTTGGCACAAGGAAATGGTGGGGTTCGTCCCTGGTAACCGCCGTGGTTCGGACGCTTTGAAGTGTGATTGTTGTCTCCCGTATAGCTAGGACGTTTGTGATTGGAGTGGCGCACAACGTCGTCAGCACTGGAAGGATGCAGGTTCTCAAGGCGAAGAGCGTGTTTTAGAGCCTTGTCCACGGTCTTGTACTCCGAGACCCCGACATGCGCACCGATAGAGTGCCGCAGACCCACTTCGAACCGTCGCACATGGCACTCTTCAGTAGGCAGAAACTGACTAGCAAACTTATACAACTTGTTGAATTTTGCGGCATACTGTTCCACTGTTCGACTCCCTTGCTTCAACTGCATGAATTTATTCTCCTTTGCTTGACGAACGGCTGACGGAAGGTACTGGACTTCAAAAGCTTTGCGGAATGTGGCCCAAGAGATCGGCCCAGTGTTGTTGTCCGGTCGGATCGCTCGCTTACGCACGGCCCACCAGTCGTGCACGTTCAACCGTAGTTGAAGTTATGCGCAGGCGACTTGCTTCGATTCTTCAATGCCGAGAAGCTCGAAGTGATCTTCCAGCTCTTCCAACCAGTCGATCGCCATGGAAGGGCCTTCGGTACCGCTGAAGGAAGTGCGGCACGCCTTCTTGAATTCTGACACTTCAAAGTTGTACTTTTTTGGTGCCGCTGGTTGACGCTCGGGATCCTCCGTGTCGACTTCAATGGGTTGGATCGCCGGCACGGGGACGGTAGGCGTAGTCGTAGAATTCCCATTGGCCGCTATTGTCTGGACGATCTGTTGTAGGGTATCCAGCTGCTTTTGTTGAAGTTTGGCATGTGCGTCGAAACGAACTTCGAAGAGAGCTTCGAACTGGGCCTGTCGTTCCTCCGTCTGTTGATGTCGGTTCTCGGACTGGTTCCGCTGTGCCTCCATCATGCGCAACATCCTTTCGATGGTATCGTTAGAAGGTCCGCCCCGCGAACGATACGAACTACTAGAGCCTCTAGAAGCGCTCTGCTCTCGCTCGGCCGTGGGTTCCGTCACTTCTGCAATACGAAGGCAAACACATCAGTAACAAAATATTACGGTCTCATTGTATGGAACAACTTATCTCATCGTTGCGACGTCAAAGGATGTAAAGCCGTGCTCTGATACCATTATATCACGTCCCGATTCCGTAGAATCGATAGTCGTCCCCCGGGCGTGATGCCGTGCGAACCTAAGTTGCGATCGCACAAGGCATAGTCATAAGGTTATCCGAAACATAACGTCAAGTTAGAGTACGCAGAAAAATTGATTGACACAATTGAAATAGAAGTAGACTTTTCATTGATAATAAAACTTCATTTACATTGACTTCATTACATTCATTGCCGCGCGGGCTACAACATGTCACGCCCCGCTCCCGCAGGAGCGATCGTCCTCGCTAAGGCGTGATGCCGCACGGGCCTAGGTTGCGCCCGTGCAAGGCTATGTCCAGAAATGGCCGATTTGAGCTAGGCCACAGAGTCGCACAGAGTGTCCCCATTTACAGCGGAAAGTAAATGAACACAAGTGGAAGCGAATTCGAACTCTTTATTGATATTCAAGAAGTTTACAAGCGGCGCTAGGCCGATATTACAAATCGCTCAAGCTCTCTCTCTCTGAAACATAAAAGGCGTGCCAAGTGGCTTACAACATGGAATGATTCATGGCGATGTTCCGATACATTATGTCCTGTATATGGTGCTCCAGCTCCTTGCAATGCTCCAAGGCTCCAGAGATAGCTCCGCGTCTTAGCACGTTCGAGGAAAGCTCCGCACCCGCCGACGTTTCCTGCTTCCTGCAAGCAGACTGTGGGGTTATCAGTACATTGTTATGCACTGGTGGGGAGGCTAGCTCGTCCACAATGCTATCATTACCAAACACGTTCTATTTACTTTTGTGCATCTCTATCGTTCATTGTCTTTCTACTCTTGCCTTAGGATCAATTTTATGGTATATTTCATAGCCTATTCGTGTTGCCAATTTCAAGTGTCGCATGAAAATTCATACATAACTTACCCATACTTACCGTCCGGCCTTCCCTGTTCAATGTAAACCAAGTTAGTCAACAATTCATATATTTCAACTTAACATGATTCACATAAACATTTAGTGCCAATGGCGTGTTCCTGCCTCGGGTCCTAGCGCATCGTAGGCGTGTTTTCTAACTCCTTTGCACGATGTACTTTTGGTCATTTGTGTGTTACATTCAATGTCTGTTCAGAGGGCATTTCATTCAGTTAACTTAGACTACTTTGATTTCAATGCAAGCACTTGCACGTGGATTGCCACCAGCAAAGCTCACTTAAATCTATATGCATCGGTCGCTGGCATGTCAGCCATTTTGGACATTTTCCCCTGTGGCATTCTCATCTATCAAGCGTGATGGCTGGTACACCTTGATAGACTATTGAATAATCGGCCCTACATTTGGTTATGTGCCCAAGCCCGCACATTCTGTCCGCCCGTAAGCCATGATTCCGCCTAGGCCGGCCACGAAATCGTCGTTCATTGCCCTTGGAATCCCTTTTCGCTCGTGCACGAGCCGTCCACGACCATTTCATATTTTATTGTCATTTTAACTTAACGGCTGTCTTTGAGCCATAGGCTAACCCTTAGCCAAAATGTATTATCGACCAGGTTGGCGTCCGTGCATCGCGGGTAGCGAGCCCCGTTGCACGTGCCCGTCACACCTGTCGCTAACCATTCCTTTCTTCTATTCTTTCCTTCATTCTTTCTTTCTTTCACTTGTTCATTCGTTCATTGATTCATTCATTTGTTGATTCATTCATTCATACATTATGCAACTCCTCGTACGGGAGTCGCCTTGGCGACCCTTCGGTCCCATAGTCTTTCAATGTTGCTACACTCTACTCGGAACGACTATGTTGATAGTCTTCCGTTTCATTGTTGTAAACCATTCATTATTTTATTGTTGAACGCATAAGGGACTTGTACGTAAGCTTGTGCCTTAGCACGAGCGTGGAGCACGGTGCGAGAGTTCTCACATTTTCTATGTTCTTTTCTATATTCTATACAAGCATACAAGATGGGATTATTCCCTTAGCTAGGTGCGTTGAGTCCTTTATTAGCATGCGCGGTGTTGTCGCCTAGCGATTCTAGCTATAGTGTCCGTATTATTATGTGTCTAGGCTAAGCACAGACGGGTTCATCGGAGCCACCCACCTTAGCGATGTTCGCATCGGCCGAGCGATACTCCGAGCGCGCCTTTGATAGTCTAAGTCTGGATTCATCTTTGACGGGCCAATGTAAGCATTGCAACGATTCTTCATCAGGTCGATGCCAACTCTTCGGGTCGACGGCTCGTTTGAGTCGTTGCACTTGCCGTTTGAATCAGCGTTCCGCTAAGGCGGAGCGGGTCATTACATAATACACCACTCAAAACAAGTCTCGTCCTCGAGACTTCCTGAGTGCAGGTCATCCTACCGTTCCTTAACTCGTGTCGTCGTGTTTCTTAGACAATTCTATCGAATGTCTCTATCGTTCGATGGCATCGAACCATGCTCGGTACCTTTCCAAGTTCCGTGTCGCATACGTTTGGTCAATCTTTTATTGGATAACTTTTCATTCATTTTAGAGTTGATGACACTTATTCAATTCAAGTGTTTCTTCGACTTGGTTACTTTTTCGACGTATCATGGGACTGAAACGGTCGTACGAGGTGCGTTGTGTTTTATCAAACTCGAGAGTCGTAGGCTGAGGCAAACTCACTCACTCCTTCATGCGCATCTCAACACCCACTTGCAGCTGCATTCGAGTTCATCATATCGCTGAGTTTGGATCGTGCACGCATTCAAGGCGTCCCCCCGAATACGTACATTTCAACCAAGCTTAGCGACTAGCGAAGTCGGACAAGCTACTCGTAATAGTTTCGATTTGCCGATCGTTTTGCTAACTTCGATTTAAAACCGAATTCATGTTTGTATCACATATCGTTTATCTCGGTCATCGAGATCATCGATTCGCTTCTCAAGCGTTCTTGTCCATGAAATCAGTATGATTTCTTCTTAGCGGGGTCGACCAAGTCTGAGTAACTTCTGATCAATAATTCAATTCGTTATCCCAACTTTACTTGCGCATCATCCATTCTTATCATTTCCTTCGTTTGGGACCAATCTCATCGTCGTTCACGCACACTCCCAGTTCCCCATCCTACTCTAAGTCTTGTTGCCCCAAGTCAATCGTCTGTCCAGACGATACTGTAAGGTCAATCGCACAAGTTCAATCATTCGGCATAGGGTCGTCCGCCTATCCGTTAGGTCAGCTCACAAGGTCATAGTTACACGTCAAGTCCGTGGCTCATCGTGCAAGGTTGTTGCACGACGCTCGCCCCAAATCCTATGGTCAAACCATTTATTCGTTTGTACGGGATTTTCTACCCAAGCTCGCGTCACTCAGATTTCTAAACATCGAGCATGATCACCTAATTCGCATCATGACTTACGTTGCACATATTCAATTCCGTTCAATCACCAGTTCTAACCAATTCATGTATTCGATCACGAGGTCATCCAGCTCGACAATATATTGTGCTCCAAATCTCACGCGAGTCCGATTATCCACGGCGGTTCATGAATCACCATGCAACGCTCCCGCGGAATAATCATTCTCATCGGGGCGTAACTCTTTTTTGAGTTTTAGACTAACCCATTCTCGATACGCGGATTGGACCTACTCGATCCTCAAGTTCAACTCTTCAAGCACACAAATTCAATCTCGAGTCCACCTTCGCATCAAACCACATGTCGAAGTAATCAGATTGCCACGCCATCCAAGTTCAATCACTCCCGTTGTATGAATCACCATATCAGCGCTCACGCAGAGTGATCGTCATAATCTGGCACGACGTATGTGCGAGGCTAGAGTTGCGCTCGCATAAGACAAGAACGTCAACGTTGTGGTTGTCAACGAAGAAAATCCAAGCATTCACATTTTTCATCCAAGCCAAATCAATTCGATAGTCTGATCGTCATGCGTTCAACTAGAAAATCCTCGAGCCAAATCTATCTTTTTCTCGACACATTTTTAACATCCCAAGTATAGCATCCGACGGAACAATGATATTTGCACTACCGTCATTCGCCGAGTCAGAGTACCCCCGAGTTATCGCATATCGATCTTTAATACGCCTCAATACCATCGACGATATGCGTAACCTGACGATCTTCCTTTGCAACCAATTTCGAGTCGTGTGACTGATGCTATTGTCCGAGTTGGATATTCCACAATTTCCTCGATATTCAAGATCAATTTTAAACTCAAGTCACAATTCATTTGAATCAATCCGAAATCGTACGCGCGATCCTCTAAGTTTCCTCGATCAAGACCATTCATTTTCTAACTCGCGTTGCCCATTGACAAGTTGTCCAAATGACATCTCGTTCGGGACATCGAAGTCACGACCAACTAAGCGTGACGCGTTCTAGGGCTTTGCGCGATCGCATCGCCTCGCCGACATACCCGTTCTATCCGTATCCTTTAGTCTCGCTCGAACAATTTCTATAACGTCCATACACCACTCAGGGTTCGAGCCACTCGACTAGTCATCGACACTCACTCTTATCCTTCTTCGAAGCTATCACATACACCACTCGGGTTCAAGCCATCCTATTTAGCCCTCAATTACGTTCGCGTCATGCGCTAAGACATCCTTTGGATTCGTTCGACGAATCTCTAGCGTAATCGCATCACGTCGTCTCGACGTACTAAGTCGTTCGTACTATCCTCAAAATCTAATAAATCTTCCATGCACACCTAAGCGTTAGTTTGATAGCGTTCCTATTGATATACACTCTAAGTGTATCTCCGTTCCCGACCGATCGGTACTTGATATCGCTCGCAACTCGATTGCACCAGAAGTCGAGGTGTGCGACACGCGGACTAAGTTGTGCCGCATAACCATCCCGTGCGGGCTATATTCAAGTTTGCACGCTCACTTGCTAATGTCGACGTAGGACTATTTGGGCATGCATGCACGCGACATGCTAACTTAGCATGTGTTCTCTATCGAGTCATGTTTAACATCGTTCGGCACAAAGGCCTTCGCCTATCGATCCCGTTCAACCGAGTACTTGTACGAGCTTTTGAAAATATTAGACTTATTGTATGGAACATCCCAGGCACAACGAGAGAGAGCGTACACTTCTTTTGTTTCAATGAGCTTTCAAAACTGAGAGAATCGAAATGAAGTCCAAGAACGTAAAGCCGTGCTCTGATACCAATCTGTCACGCCCCGCTCCCGCAGGAGCGATCGTCCTCGCTAAGGCGTGATGCCGCACGGGCCTAGGTTGCGCCGTACAAGGCTATGTCCAGAAACGGCCGATTTGAGCTAGGCCACAGAGTCGCACAGAGTGTCCCCATTTGCAGCGGAAAGTAAATGAACACAAGTGGAAGCGAATTCGAACTCTTTATTGATATTCAAGAAGTTTACAAGCGGCGCTAGGCCGATATTACAAATCGCTCAAGCTCTCTCTCTCTGAAACATAAAAGGCGTGCCAAGTGGCTTACAACATGGAATGATTCATGGCGATGTTCCGATACATTATCTCCTGTATATGGTGCTCCAACTCCTTGCAACGCTCCAAGGCTCCAGAGATAGCTCCGCGCCTTAGCACGTTCGAGGAAAGCTCCGCACCCGCCGACGTTTCCTGCTTCTTGCAAGCAGACTGTGCGGTTATCAGTACATTGTTATGCACTGGTAGGGAGGCTAGCTCGCCCACAATGCTATCATTACCAAACACGTTCTATTTACTTTTGTGCATCTCTATCGTTCATTGTCTTTCTACTCTTGCCTTAGGATCAATTTCATGGCATATTTCATAGCCTATTATTGTTGCCAATTTCAAGTGTCGCATGAAAATTCATACATAACTTACCCATACTTACCGTCCGGCCTTCCCTGTTCAATGTAAACCAAGTTAGTCAACAATTCATATATTTCAACTTAACATGATTCACATAAACATTTAGTGCCAATGGCGTGTTCCTGCCTCGGGTCCTAGCGTGTCGTAGGCGTATTTTCTAACTCCTTTGCACGATGTACTTTTGGTCATTTGTGTGTTACATTCAATGTCTGTTCAGAGGGCATTTCATTCAGTTAACTTAGACTACTTTGATTTCAATGCAAGGACTTGCACGTGGATTGCCACCAGCAAAGCCCACTTAAATCTATATGCATCGGTCGCTGGCATGTCAGCCATTTTGGACATTTTCCTCTGTGACATTCTCATCTATCAAGCGTGATGGCTGGTACACCTTGATAGACTATTGAATAACCGGCCCTACGTTTGGTTATGTGCCCAAGCCCGCACATTCTGTCCGCCCGTAAGCCATGATTCCGCCTAGGCCGGCCACGAAATCGTCGTTCGTTGCCCTTGGAATCCCTTTTCGCTCGTGCACGAGCCGTCCACGACCATTTCGTATTTTATTGTCATTTTAACTTAACGGCTATCTTTGAGCCATAGGCTAACCCTTAGCCAAAATACGTTATCGACCAGGTTGGCGTCCGTGCAGCGCGGGTAGCGAGCCCCGTTGCACGTGCCCGTCACACCTGTCGCTAACCATTCCTTCCTTCTATTCTTTCCTTCATTCTTTCTTTCTTTCACTTGTTCATTCGTTCATTGATTCATTCATTTGTTGATTCATTCATTCATACATTATGCAACTCCTCGTGCGGGAGTTGCCTTGGCGACGCTTCGGTCCCATAGTCTTTCAATGTTGCTACACTTTACTCGGAACGACTATGTTGATAGTCTTCCGTTTTATTGTTGTAAACCATTCATTATTTTATTGTTGAACGCATAAGGGACTTGTACGTAAGCTTGTGCCTTAGCACGAGCGTGGAGCGCGGTGCGAGAGTTCTCACATTTTCCATGTTCTTTTCTATATTCTATACAAGCATACAAGATGGGATTATTCCCTTAGCTAGGTGCGTTGAGTCCTTTATTAGCATGCACGGTGTTGTCGTCTAGCAATTCTAACTATAGTGTCCGTATTATTATGTGTCTAGGCTAAGCACAGACGGGTTCATCGGAGCCACCCACCTTAGCGATGTTCGCATCGGCCGAGCGATACTCCGAGCGTGCCTTTGATAGTCTAAGTCTGGATTCATCTTTGACGGGCCAATGTAAGCGACGGGCCAATGTAAGCATTGCATCGATTCTTCATCAGGTCGTTGCCAACTCTTTGGGTCGACGGCTCGTTTGAGTCGTTGCACTTGCCGTTTGAATCGGCGGTCCGCTAAGGCGGAGCGGGTCATTACATAATACACCACTCAAAACAAGTCTCGTCCTCGAGACTTCCTGAGTGCAGGTCATCCTACCGTTCCTTAACTCGTGTCGTCGTGTTTCTTAGACAATTCTATCGAACGTCTCTATCGTTCGATGGCATCGAACCATGCTTGGTACCTTTCCAAGTTTCGTGTCGCATACGTTTGGTCAATCTTTTATTGGATAACTTTTCATTCATTTTAGAGTTGATGGCACTTATTCAATTCAAGTGTTTCTTCGACTTGGTTGCTTTTTCGACGTATCATGGGACTGAAACGGTCGTACGAGGTGCGTTGTGTTTTATCAAACTCTAGAGTCGTAGGCTGAGGCAAACTCACTCACTCCTTATGCGCATCTCAACACCCACTTGCAGCTGCATTCGAGTTTATCATATCGCTGAGTTTGGATCGTGCACGCATTCAAGGCGTCCCCCGAATACGTACATTTCAACCAAGCTTAGCGACTAGCGAAGTCGGACAAGCTACTCGTGATAATTTTGATTTGCCGATCGTTTTGCTAACTTCGATTTAAAATCGAATTCATGTTTGTATCACATATCGTTTATCTCGGTCATCGAGAACATCGAGAACACTGCATTATTCAAGGAGTTCGATAGGAAATACGAGTTCGAAATGTAAGCCATGAAAACCATCGAAAACATTCACGAAAATGCATTCAGAAAACAAAGCCAAAACCAACGCAAGTGGCGTGAAAAGCAGAGCAACGGGAGGTCTCTTCCGACTCAGCCGCAGAGTCAATCCTCGAGGCGCAACCCGCTGAATATGGGACTTGGTTCCGAAGAAGACATTCCACAACGAGGAATTGATCTTAATTCAACCGTTCCCGTTCGATCGACTCGGTCGATCCCGACCTATCGGTCCCGACCGAATCGATAGCGACAGTGTTCCTTTCTCGCGCACCCCGTGGACAGATTACGGGGCACGATGTAGGGACGGGGCACTACAAGCGACATTTGAATCACCTAAAAAGAAAGGTAAAAAATAAGGCTCGGGTCGAGGGTTCTATTTGTGAAGCCTATATTCTCGAGGAGATTACAAATTTTTGCTCCTCCTATTTCAAATCTCATGTTGCTAAAATAGAACGAGGGCTCCGAGAAATGACGACGGATATCAAGAATTTAATGATGGAATACTGAAAGTATTCAATGCGCCCAGAAAGCCTTCGGGGAAAATAAAGAAGAGATATTTGAATGACGAAGAGCTAAGGGCTGCTCAGTTGTATGTATTACTCAATTGCGACGAGGATGAAGTAGAGAAGCTAGAGGGGTAAGTATCTCAGGATGATGAGTTTACGTCATCTCAATATAATAGTATAAGCTAATATTATTGTACTAATCGGTGGTTGCTTCGTTGTTTTCCAGCACATATAATGATGAGTTGAGGCTGGTTAGACCCTACCTAACAGACGAAACACTAGAACAAGAAATGAGACATCATTTTCCTTCTTGGTTGAGCGAATATGTAAGTAGCTCGGTAATTACTGGCCTCTTCTAGTACAACTACGCAATAAATAACTTATTATCTCTTCTTTGATATTCAGGTCGATCGTCTAATTTCACCCGAGATTGAATTAATTAGAACTCTTGCCAAGGGACCAATTACTTTTGTTAAAATATGGCCAAGTTACTGTGTCAATGGCTTTCGGTTCAAGTCGACAAATGCTCCGATCAGAGATAGCTTCCTGGATCTTGATTCCACGAAAAACAGTTGTTTGTGTATCAAGTCTTCGAACTACAAAGACGTCGATCCAGGAAATGATTTCTTTGGCATCTTGCGAGAGATTGTGGAGTTGTCATATAATAATGGCAGAGAACCTGCAAAGATCGTGTTGTTCAAGTGTGAATGGTTCGATCCGATTGAAAATCAAGGTTGGAAAATTGACAAGCATGGTCTTGTGGATATAAACTACAAGCGTAGATATCAAGGCTACGAACCGTTTGTCCTAGCAACTCAGGCTCAGCTCGTGTACTTCACAGCTTATCCGAGACGGGGAGCAACGAAGTCTGACTGGTAGGCAGTATGCAAGACTAAAGCTAGAGATACTTTTGATGTTGACGAAAAAGCTTACCAGGAGGACGAGCTACCTCTTGTAACCAATATTGTCGATGTGGACTCCACGGAAGTTACGCATTACACGACACATAATGTAGAAGATGTAGAATTATCCGAAGAGGAAGACGAAGTCGACGAAGGCGAAGATGAAAGTGAAGATGAGGTCGAGGAAGACGAACAAGATGATTATTCTAAAGATGATTGAGAGAGATATACTTATCTGAACTTAGATGTTTATTCTAGAATGTACTATCTGGACTTAGATGTTTATTGTAGAATGTATCATCATATGTTGTCTTGGTTATTATCTTATCTTTGTTGTACTTTCACATTTTTAGTCTCTATTATTTGTTGTACTTTCATATTTCTAGTCTCTATTATTTGTTGTACTTTCATATTTCTAGTCTCTATTATTTGTTGTACTTTCATATTTCTAGTCTCTATTATTTGTTGTACTTTCATATTTCTAGTCTCTATTATTTGTTGTATTATCATATGCTGTTATCAGGTATGGCAGGTCATCGCGGATCATTCTGAGGGGGACGACGAGGTCATGATCCTCCGGTACTTCCTACAGGTACTGCTAGAGGACAGAGTTTTCCTTCGGTACCTCCTACTGGTACCGGCTCTGGATCCTCGTCGCCGATTACTCCTCTATATTGGACAGTAGCTGGGCCAGCTGGGACGACGCCACGTGGCATATCTCCTGGGACGAGTAGTTCCAGGCCTGTTGAGAGTGCTCGCCCGTCTAGCGTTCATGCTGCTGATATGACGATGGAGACGGATGAGCAGATGGCGGAGGCTGCGCCGACGACCGAGGAGGATGCACCGACGGTCGACCAACATCATGCAAATGATGCGTGTGCACCTCCGGAGGAGAGGAGGACGGAGATCTGGGCCGACGGTACAAAGTATGTGTTTTGGTTTATAATTTTTTTTCTGTTTTTATCATAAATTAACTTTTTTCATGAATATAATATGTCTGTATAGATATCGTCCCCAGAGGTACAGAGACGTCTAGGCCACATGCTGAGGTATAATTATGGTGGTGCTTGGATTAACTACTCTGATGCTCCGGACGAGAGGAAGGCCTACTGGTTTGCGCTCTTCAAGGTTAAAATATATTTGCTTTTAACATGAATCATATAATTTTTGCATATTATATAGAACTGATAAATATTTGGTTTGCGCTCTTCTAGGATATATTTTTCTATCCACCGTACCGGGCCGAGCTTATCGAGGGGATGTTTCCTGCCGTCGATGCCAAGCTGATCCGCGACGCTATTAATGATTAGAAGGCTCATGATCGTGCAGGAAAGCCGATCCAAGGTTGGATCACCCCTGATCAGTGGAATGCGATGAAGGCTCGATTCGACGAGCCAAGGTACAAGGAGAAGTCGAAGAGGGCCAAGGCGGCTAGGCAACATGCCTCGAAGTGGTGCGGTGGGTCGATTCCGATGACGGAACATTTCCGTCGTCTGGTATGTCTTTCTCTTTTAGAAATATTATTTTAATGCAAAATCGATAAATTATTACTGAGATAATATATTTAATTATAGATAAGGAAGGTCGGTAACGCCGACATGGTGACCGTCTTTCTGGCCACCCATCGGAAGGGCGAAGACCTTATTGACGAGAGGGCCGAGCAGACCTATGTAAGTATTACAATACGTTATCTTAATTTAATACTTCGTGTCAATTTTAATATAACTTAGTAAATATGATGCAAATAAATATTAATGTAGTTAGTAATAATAAGTACATTAATTAGAAATTATTGAGTACTATCCATACTTTCTAGGCCGAGTATCAGAGGCTGCGGGAACGGGCGGCTGCTAGTGCACCTGATGCAGGAGAGGCCGGTACTTCCTCGCAGCCCACTCAAGCTCCGTCGGCGGACGAGCTGTGGATCACCGCCGCTGGTGGACTCCGTAGGGGAACGTACTACGGTACGAGATCCTATGGTGCCCTAGTTGCGACCCAGTCCTCTAGGACATCTCCTGCTAGTGTGCATGGTCCACAGCCATCCCAGGAGTCTGCACGAGTCCACCAGATGATGGAGTCTCTCCGTGACGACCTGCTACAACGGATCGGGGAGCAGTCTCAGCACCCTTCGGACGATCCTGCGCTGCTAGCACGATTGGATGCGCTCGACCGCGGCATTATGGACCTCATGGAGACGACTGAGAGGACAGAGCGCACCGTTGGAGGGTTAGAGCGCACGGTGACGGAGCTGCAGACAGGATAGGTGACTATGGCCGAGAGGCTGAGATTGGCGCAGGATTCGATGGTCCAGAGCAGTGATAGAATGTTATCTATCATGGATTCAAACCACCAGCGACTTACAGCGTTGGAGCGTGCTGGTCCTCCGGGTGCGCCTTCATCGTCGTCGACTCCGCCACCTCCACCGCCTTCTTCTTCGACACCGACTCCACCGACGTCACTGTCTGCTCCATCGGTATCGATTTCACTTGAGGAGTATGAGTTGTTCTTATCCCTTCGTCGCGGCGGTGCCCCTCCTGCACCAGATCCCTAGTAGTCCTAGTTAGGACTGTTTGTTTGTGTTTGTTTCATCCTATTCTATTTGTGATTTGGATATTTGTTGGTTGTGTAGACTTGAATGTTTAGATCCTATTTGTTGGATCCTATTCTATTTGTTGGTTGTGTGTAGACTTTGGTTATTTGGTTGTAGACTTTGTTATTTGGTGTATTTGGATGTTATTATTCGTTTATGTTATTATTTGTTTCATTTGGATGTTAATGTGCTTCTGTGGTTTACGTTTACCGGTGTTGAGTGTTCCACCGAAGGGGTCGACGAACCCAGGGAGAAAAGAATATCTGTTATACTGTCTTTATGGTTATACTTTTAAACTGCAGGAAGAAAAAGACATTCTGTATTTTATTTTATTTTCAGATTTACCGACGTTTACAGACGTTTACCGACGTTTACCGACGTCCACCGACGTAAGTTTGCGTCGGTAAACGTCGGTAAATCTGAAAAAAATTTCAGGGTACCGACGTTTACCAACGTCCTTATAAGTCGGAGACCGTCGGTAAGCGTCGCTACACGTAGATAATAATCCCAAGAATTATCGACATTTAGTGACATTTTAAACGACGGTAAACGTCGATAAATTTCCAGGATGTTACCGACGTGTAGCGACTTTAAAAACGTCGCTAATACACCGACGATACGACGGTAGACGTCGGTAATATACGACGTATTTATACGTCGGTAAACGTCGGTACTTGCGACGTTTGGCGACGTTTGGCGACGTTTTAAAGATCAGCGACTTACGTTTCCGCGACAAGGCCAAAACGTCGGTAATTGCGTCGGTAAATATTGTTAGCGACGTAATTTGTCGTTTTAGCGACGTCTTTTGGCGTCGCTAAAATGAGTTATTTTGTAGTGCCATCTCCGTCGACCCACTCTCCATCTACTCCGAAATGCTCCGCTATCGCGTCCCTCCCGACTCTCACACCTTCTCTTCCTTGTTCAACACCACCGCCGCCGCCGCTGCCAGGTCGCTCCACGCACACGCCCTCCTTCTCATATTTTGGCCCGACCCCTTCGTGCAGATCATCTTGCTCACAGCCTACTCCCGACGCGGCTCCGCCGACCACGTCCTATGGGTGTTCGATGGAATACCGCACAGGGACGTCGTCTCCTGGACCGTCGTCGTCTCGGGCCTCGCCGCCCTCGGACGCCCCGTGACAGCCCTGCGCGTCTTCACCTCCATGAGGCCCCACGCCGCCCCGAACGCCGCCACCGTGGTCTTTGCCGTGTCCGCCTCCGCGGGGCTCGGGTCCCTGGCGCTGGCCCGGTGCCTGCACGCCTACGTCGAGAAGGCCGGGTTCGGAGGCCACGTCTCCGTCCGGAACTCCCTGGCGCTGGCCCGGTGCCTGCATGCCTATGTCAAGAAGGCCAGATTCGTGTCCGTGCCATTATGGCATGGGTTATCCACTAGTCTATAATATAAAGCATAATAGATTTTTGGTCCGACCCATGTGCTTTGGTTCAACGATGATGAAAGGACTAAATTGTTCCTCTCTATAAGAGAGGAGGAGGTCCCATGTTGGGTGCGGAGCAACCGGTTGTTCCAACGGCACCCCCGCCTCCAGCTCCTCTTGTACCGCCCCTCCCTCCACCGTCCCCGCTCCATCCTCGTCCATGCCGTCGTCGCTGGCCTCTTCCGCAACCCCTTCGTCGTAAGCAGCCTCCTCCACCGCACCGTCGACGCCGACCCTTCCTTCGCCGCCTCCCTCTTCTCCGCCATAACCAACACCAATCCCTTCTCCTTTAACACCGCCATCGCCACCTCCGTCGATGCACTCTCCATCTACTCCCAAATGCTCCACCGCCGTGTCCTTCCCGACTCCCATACCTACTCTTCCTTGCTCAATACCACCACCGCCGCTGCCTCCGCCTCCATCAGGTCGCTCCACGCACACGCCATCCTCCTTGAATTCCGGCCCGACCCCTTCATGCAGACCGTCCTGCTCACCGCCTACTCCCGACGCGGCTCCGCCGACCACGCCTTGCGGGTGTTCGACGGAATGCCGCACAGGGACGTCGTCTCCTGGACCGCCGCCATCTCGGGCCTCGCCGCCCTCAGACGTCCCGCGACGGCCCTGCGCGTCTTCGCCTCCATAAGGCCCCACGCCGTCCCGAACGCCGCCACCGTGGTCTTTGTCGTGTCCGCCTCCGCCGGGCTTGGGTCCCTGGCGCTGGCCCGGTGCCTGCACGCCTACGACGAGAAGGCCGGGTTCGGAGGCCGCGTCTCCGTCCGGAACTCCCTAGCGCTGGTCCGATGCCTGCACGCCTACGTTGAGAAGGCCTGGTTCGTGTCCGTGCCATTATGGCACGGGTTATCCACTAGTAGAAAGACATATAAAATCATCAATAGTAAGGCTCATTCCAATTTCAATATTCTAAGTTCATAATGTATGAGTCCATTTTGTAGAATAGTAAGGTTCAACTTGAGTCCCGTGATGGTCTCATTCCAGCCACAAGCGCTATAACATGAGCCTTAATTTCTACATCGAGAATGTAAGAACTTATTTTGTAGAGTAGTAAGACTTAATTTGGAGCACCAATTTCTATATTCTAAATCTTTATATTATTTTTTTGAAATAAATAAGGATGACACATGGGTCCATATCTATTCATCTAATTTGGATTCTCATAATTTCTACCTTAAAACCAGGATTTAAGTTTTCACCAGGGACAGGTCCACATGGAAGGCAGTGGGGACACAGGCCCCCACTGGATTTATGAAAAAAAAAAAAAAAAAATTCAATATAGGTTTTAAGATATTTTGCCAAAATGAGCAAATATATTTTCAGCCTCCACTATTTTTATTACTTTGAAATGACAGTCCAACTACTAAACTATTCATGTTCTATAATGTAGGTCCTAGGTTCGATCATCATAATAGTAAAATGTTTTACTAATTTATTTTTGTACTTTGTCAAGCCCCCACTGATTAATATTCCTAGATCCGCCCCTGGTTTTCACCTTCATATTTTTCATTCTTTTCCCATTAAATTTGTGATAAGTTGGAGATAAATAAATATGAAAGATAAAAAAACTAAAAAAATTTCTCATTAAATAAAATTATCCAGCGTGTTTGATTACAAGGTGGAAAATAAATTATTTCCACGGAATTATTTTTCTAGGAAAAAAGTTCTATGGAAAAAATTCCAAGGAATTAATTTGGGTGTTTGACTGTCGTTATTTTCTATAAAAATAGTTGTTTTCATAAAAATTGATATTTTTCTATGGGCTGGGCAGTTTTATTTTCCACCATTTTGAAAAAAATATGAAAAATGATAGATTTTTGAAAAATAATAAAATGAAAAATATACGCTATCAAACACTACAATTGGTGGAAAATTTGTGATGGAAATATTTTTCATGAAAAAAAAGCAAAATCAAACACAACCTAAATCATTTGATTGCTCCACAAAAAAAAAAAAAAAAAAAAAAAAACTAGTGAAAATATTCGTTCACCACACATTTACCGAATATATGCAAAAATAATTTGCATAGTATACCGAATATATCTATACAAAGTTTATTACTATACAATATTCTAGTTACTATATTAAAATTCAAATGGGGATGAATTTGAAATTATGCAAAAAGATAACTTGCTTAGTATAGCCCTATAAATCAATTCACGGACGGACTGGATCCCAAGGGTGTTGGGCCTGCACAAAAGGAGGTTTCACATACTGGTCTATCAGCGGGCTGTGCCTCTTCTGAACCAGTTTGGAGACTCCTGGAGCTTCTACAACATGCCAATGGTAATTAGTTTGGAATTGCTGCCACATGAATTCGAACTCCGTCCACAAAGACCACATATCTTTAGTTTGGAATTGCATCAATCTTACTAGATGTATTTCTCTTGTCAACGTAACTCTTTGTATCGATTCGTATTGATACATATTTCGGGTCAACGCAACTCTTTGAGTCAACGACTCAGCATAATGCACCGTGCGGAACGGTGCATTACACCGCCCCTCCAGCTCCTGCCGGCCACCACCCGCAGGCTCCCTACTGCCCCGGTCAGCCCTCGCTGTTCGCCTCCCCCCCCCCCCCCCCCCCCCCCCCCCAACCCAACCTACCGCCTCCGGCCGGCCAAAAACCCCTCCAGCCCCATACCGACCTGCTGGCTACCCCCCTCCACCCCCACCCCTCCCGTGCCGGCCATCCATCACCCCCACCCCCCGCTCCCCACTCCCCGCCCCTCCCGTTCCGGCCGCCTGCTGGCCTCCAGCCCCGTCTATCCGCGTCGGACACCCTCCTCCATCCATTCTATTCAAGATGGAGGGCTAGGATGATGAGATGGCCGCCACCCTCGTGATGTGCCATCTCACCTCCTGCACTATATATATATATATATATATATATATATATATATATATATATATATGAACTTAGAAAAAAAAAAAAAATATATATATATATATATATATATATATATATATGAACTTAGAGTTGTACTTTGTTTGAGCATATTTAAGAGTCAGATACCCAGGACCCAACCACCGGGTCGTGGGATCAGGCTGTTGATATGGTTGACGCGGTGCTTAGGCCGATCCGACATACGTTGTGTGGACAAAATATATATTTACTTACTAATCTTAATCGATGCTAAATCGAGTTAAGAATCTTATCAATGCACAATCAAGTTAAGAACTTTTTCTGACACAAATTTGTAAGGACTACAGTAAGTACAATATAGAAAAGTAAGCTAAGTACAATATAGAAAAGTAAGCTAAACCTCACACCCTCTCTTCGCAAGACATTACGAAGAAGATACTATCAATTAATCAACTCTTACTTGTTAATTATACTATAAAGATTTCATCGAGTGTGGCCATAATATTCTCTCGTTGTCCCATGGTGTAACCTAGCAACCATAAACAATCATATATCTACACACTTTTACCTATTATTATTTTAATAAAAAATAAAGTATACACTTCGATACGTGTACGTGGAGTACACCTCGATACGAAGACACTGTATAAAGGAATAGTCGCGGCAATGAATAACTTTTGTTTCCATAATAACTAGACTTAAGATTTTAGTTTCACTTGCGTGTTCGTGTGTTCGTGTCTTACCTATTCTTAGGTCCAAGTATCGGCTTCTACGAATTTTAGGGTTATTATGAGTACATTGTTAAACAAGCGTAGTCCAATTTTGAATATTGCAATTTTTGGTGGAATTTGGGTGAAATAGCATGGAACTGTTCTCGGATTGAGAAATGGTGATCTTTATTGTGACCTTTGCATGGGTGACATTAGCAAACAATAACAAGAATGGTAGAGGGGATGGAGAGGAATTTTTGTAGGCTTTTATTATCATAAGTTTTTTTGTTTTGTTCATTTTTGAAAATGCTATTTAAGGTTTTTAATTTCATTTTTTTTTTTTGAAATCTCACGCGCACACACAATTGGAAGACTCGAAGCTTGTCGATCCCTCCGGATGTCTGCTCTAATACTATTAGGCTAGAGAGCACGGACGGTTTTTAATTTCAGTTTCCATTGTACTCGTCATGTGAAATTTATGAAATAACGATATTTGGTTATTTTATGTAAAGTAATGATTTTGGCAAAAAAAAAAAAAGTGGGAGAGTCTAAAAAAGACTGTAGAGAGTAAGTTAAATTTTTTTTAGAAACTATAGAAATTTTTTATGTAATTTCCTTAGTAAATACTTCGTTGCCATTTATTTAGGTGTTTATACTCTCATGGTCTAGAAAACTTGGTTGGTGCTCCTTAGTTGCATACTTTTTTTTTTTAGTTGCATACTTACATTAGCATAAATGCTAAATTACATGTTAAACTTTTGATTACAAATTATCAAAAATATGAGTTTGTTTTTATATAATGTTAGTCATAATTTTTCTTTTGTCATGGACTATTAGCACCAAACTTTTCTTCTATTTAATTAATTTTCAAATTGTTGGAACCCACGTCCAATTTTTCCTTCACTTACTAGTGATACCACTATACCACTCTCTCGGTGGTGAGAGTTTGATTCTAAAAGTGTTAGAAGTTTCTCAATTTTGTACTTTAGATTATGAAACTAAAATATATCCAAGACTGAGACTTGAACTTGATTCAATGTCCTTAAGAAAATATTCGTCTCGTACTGATACTTACGGTTTAGTGGTGATTAACCTTCCAAGATACAACGATTCTTTTTATTCGGTAGCAGCACTTTACACCGCAGGAGCTGGATGAAACAATATAGGTAGTCTCTCTTTCTCTCTCTCTTTGACTTAATGTTTGATGAATGAATGAGTTCTTGAATAATTCAAACACTTATGTTTTTATAGATGACAAAGAGACACAATATGAGTAGACACAATCTTTGAAAGGGACATGTCTTTCAATATATAGATAGATTCGTTGCATATTTGACACGCTTATTGACAATTTAATAAAAACATTTTTATTTAATAATTCAAGTATAAAATATATATTCACTTTTCCAACAAAAAGTTGTTTCTGTTATTAACTTCTAAGAAAACAAAAATTACAAAGCAATCATCGCTCACTTTTGTATTTGTTTTCATCCTTTGTTAATTGACATGGTGGCAATATTGTGGAATATATATTTCACCCCAAAAGCCTACACATCGAATCATAAGACGAGCTTCTTGTGAAATAACAAGTTAAGATATTATTCAATGCATTAATAAATATAATACAATATATTAAATATTAATTATTGGTGCTTGTATGATATATATATATATATATATATATATATATATATATATATATATATATATATATATATATATATATATATATATGCAAATGACCTCTAGCCTAGTGGTTAAGAGAGATGCATGCGGCCCAAGTGGTCGGGAGTTCGAGCCGCAGTGGAGGCAAGTTCGCCACAAGTACCCACTGCTTCAAATATATATATATATATATATATATATATATATATATATATATATATATATATATATATATATATATATAATATTAGAAAATAAATAATATTACGATTATTTAGTTTTAGGATCTTGTATAATATTAGAAAGTTAAGTTTAGTCTACATATTGTACGTTGAGGGTGCAAAATAGAAACCTAAACACAATTTTTGAATATTATACCAAACTCTAAAACTAAACGAAAATACGTAAGGGCTGTGTGACTTGGTTATTTAGTTTTGAATGGTAGAGGTTGTATGACTTGGGTTATTTAGTTTTTGTTATAACCAATCGAGAATGTGACTTCTTGGGACACTGTTGTTTCTTTTATCATGATATCAACATACGCACAATACTTCGGGTCTCTTGAGTTGCAATATTCAATAATGTAACTGGGACGAGAGACATAATGATAACCCAAGAGGTCATCCACATCGAAAATGCAACCATGAGGGTTGTGTGGCTTCTTGGATCATGATAGAAGCAAATAACAGCGTTACATGTCTCATCCTCGATTGATCATGATAAAATTAAATAATCCAAGTCACACAACCCCCACCATGCAAAAAAGGGTATACTTGGATTGAAGGGAAAAAAAAAGTAGAGTTAAGTGGGATTATGCTGAAGGATAGTTAAGTGAGGGGAAGGAGAGCCAATACATATAACATTGCTTGGATTTGTGGGAGTTAAGTGGGGTGTGTTTATAAGAGAAAATAATATTGATTGTGATTGAAAATGAAGCTTGAATATTATTATTGATATTGGTCGTATATATATACAACTTACAGCTGGAATACAAATGGTAACAATAACTATCGTAGTTATGTCTGGAATACAAAAGGTAACAATTGAAAAAAGAGAATAAGTCATTGAGAGAAAGGAGTAAATTAAGGAGCAATTACAACTAATATTATCTCTATTATGCCATTAATCAAGAGATTGATTCTGATGTATCTCTCTCATGCTCCCGCAAGATGGACGATCGGTTAGTGAGATCAATCTTGGACATGAGCTCATGAAACCGGGTGCGAGCAAGTGGCTTGGTGAAAGCATCAGTGAGTTGATCGTTACCGAAAATGTATGAGACGCGTAGGTTTTGACGTTGTACATTTTCACGTATAAAGTGGTAGTCAAGTCCTAAGTGTTTCATTTTTGAGTGAAACTTTAGATTTATAGCAACATATGTAGCTCCCATATTATCACAGTAGATGACTGTTGTATTGTTAGGTAGATATCCAAGCTCACGAAGTAAGTTTTGAACCCATAGGACTTTAGCAGTAGTTGCAGCAACAACACGGTACTTGGCTTCAGTTGAGAAGCGAGCACGAGTTCGTTGTTTGCGAGAACTCCAAGGTATATGATTTTGACCCAAATAGACAATGTAACCAGTTGTAGAAATATAGTCATCTTCCCAGTCAGCGTCTGTAGAAGCATGAAGAGTAGTTGGCGAGTCTCAACAAAGGAGTATACCACGTGTAGTAGTTCTTGCGAGATAGCGTAATAGGCGTTTGAGAGCCGTCCAATGATCTTCAGTCGGTTTGTGCATGTATTGAGATAATCTATTTACAACAAAGAGATGTCAAGTCTTGTTAAAGAGATATATTGGAGGCTTGCCAAAAGTACGCGATATTCAGTTGGGTTGGCTAGAGGAGTGCCAGTTTATGTGGTTAAAGGAGGATGCGTGGCCATAGGAGTGGGTACGGGTTTGGCAGTGGACATATGGTGTAACGCCCCAGAACCAGAATATTGGAGAGCGGGGGCGTACATAGCCAGCTACGCATATTGAAGTGCAACCCACTTCGCTATACGGTCACGGCTGTCTAGATACATGAGGGTTTAACTACAAGCCAACAGTCTCCTATGGTCATGAACAAACCTATTGTCTCAATCTCAAGCAAGCAATAATAGTTACAAGATGTCAGAGCACCAAATATATAATAGCAAGGTGTCCCATACATTACATATTGGATGATCATGAAGCTAGTCGTACAAAATGTCAAGACTAGCAAGAGTTCAGTCATACATGATCAACCCTAGGATCTGTCAATCATGTTACAGCCCGTAGGCAGACAGTAAATGAAGGTGCAATACGAGCTAACACGTGCTCGCCGGCTAAATGTCTCAAAAGAATAATTTTTACAATAAAGTGGGAGGACAAAAAAGAAACCCACTCGTTGCCAGGGTTACGTCTGGTGGTCACCATCTGGCTGGAAAACAGGTGGATCCTCTGGTGCTGCTCCGATATCTGGCCACACAAAACCAGCTGGGTCAGACCCCAGAAAGAGCAAGTACCACAAAGGAGGCTTCACTTAGGAACTAAAACCAGCAAATCACAATAGAATATTAAAGATAAATAATAAAGAACTGATAATAATAGAGATAACAACAGTAAACTGAGTACGAAGAAACCATTCAAGTAGTCAGGTCACAACCCTTAAACCAAACAAGGACCGGGGTTGCAGTCCTTCACCTGAATAGAAACCCGTCTCAAATACTATTGGAACAGTGAAGACAATAAATGAAGAGAGGACACAGAACTTCTCCGGGAGCCAGGTTACAACCCTTAAACCAAACAAGGACCGGGGTTGTAACCCTTCGTCTGAACAGAACTGGACCCCTGATCTTTATTGCTAAGGCCAGTATAAATAATCATGGTATTAAGGTAAGGTAAAACATGACGAACATGGCATGGGGTTGAAATAAGATAATAAACGAAGAGAGGACACAGAACTGCTCCGGGAGCCAGGTTACAACCCTTAAACCAAACAAGGACCGGAGTTGTAACCCTTCGCCTGAACAGAACTGGACCCCCGATCGTTATTGTTAAGACAAGCATCAATAATCGTGTCATGTCACAATCTTGCACAGGATCAGGATATGACTAAGCTGGAATAAACTCCATCCAATCAATCACGGCCAATCAAGAGTACGGCTTGATACTTTTAACTAACTAGGGTTATCATAGGCCTAGTTACTAGCAAGATGCAATGAGATTATTCCAACAGCCACAAGCCCTGCAGACCATCCGGTTATCCAGGTCGAATGTCCGTTTATGAAGAATGTAACACGTGATAGTGTGCTGAAAATGTGCCCTACTCGTCGGTAGGCTACAAGTCCACTTAGTGCGTCCAGATAACGGGATTGCCTGTAGCTGGGAAATCTCTTCATGACTACTGAATTATTCTAGTTTATTAGCCTTAGTCGATTACAGTGGGTACCCCTGTGTAGCATTTGGGTTCCTAGAATTTATTTTCTAGTTTGGAGATTTTTTTTTTTATTTTTATTTTAGTTAAAATCAATTATTTACTAGGATGTTGATTTGGGATAGTAAGATTTTTGCCTAAGCCTATAGGTTATATATAAGGAAATTAGGTTGTATATAGTCTCTGGGGCCCCTAGATAGTCCCTAGTATATTATCTCACCATTTTAGAATTTTCAGGATTTTATGGAGATTTTTAGAGAATTTTATATATGATTTTATTAATTTTTTAAGCTTCTAGGATTTACTGTGAGAGCACCCGAGGGTATTTTTGAGGTCAAATAATTTATTTGGGCTCTAGAACCCTTAAAATATTTTCTATATTTTTCTAGGAATTTTTAGGAATTTTCTGGGATTTATTTGGAATTTTTAGGAGTTTTCTTGATTTTATTTAATTTTCTGTAATTTAAAATCTATTTCCTATAATTAAATACCCAGTCAGCCGCTTGGGGGGGGGGGGGGGCACCCGTCAGCCGCTGAAGCGGGGAGGGCGGGCCCACGTGGCAGTGAAAAGGGGCCGGGAGGCTCGGTCTCCGAGCCGTGGACGGATTTCTAAGCCGAGCCATGCTCGTAAGCCGCAGCCAAGCCGGCCCAATCCACAGCCGCAGGATCTGGGCGGGGATCGCTGGATGGCTGACACGTGTCCTCCTTAGCCACCGACTAAGTCAGCCACCGACTCTCTTCCTATATATATAGTATATAGTTTATTGTTTTCCGAAAACCCTAGAATTCAGCAGTTTTTTTTTGTGGGAGAGTTCAATAGGGATTCTTCGACTTCGCGGAGGGTTTGCCGTCGATCTAGACATCCTTTTTGCGTGCCGTTTTTTTTGTTAGAAGCGTATTGAGGTTAGATTTCTGAATATATATTTTAATTTCTGTAATTTTGATCTCGAATTTCTGAACAATTATTTGAGTGTTGGTTGTCCAAAAATCAGCACGTCGTACGGTTTTCGAGATTTCGAGCGATCCCGAACTCCGTTTTGCGATCCGTTTGAAGTTTTGGAAAGCTGACACCAAGCTCTACAACATATAATTTTTCCAGAAATTCAGAGTTTCATCTATTATTTTATTTTATTTATAGAAGTCATATTTGGTTAACGGTTCATCGATTTGGTCATGGTTAGCCATAATGGCGATAACTTTTGACCAAATCATAATTTTACGGCACGGTCGATTCTAGTGCACTCATGACGCTGAAATCTATCATGTTGCACACTCAAACTTTGAATTCATAATGTTTGACTAGTTAGTCAACAGTATGTCTCGGTTTGCGTGCCGCGAGTCCCGAATTTGGAATCGTGAATTTCCTTGGCCAAATATTTGTGTGTAGATTGTTATTTTAGAATTAAATAGGTTAAAATAGGATTTTAGATGATTTAGCCCTGAATTAGATTAGTATTAATTGATTTAACCCATTAGCCACTTTCTAGGATTTTTAGAGTGGGAATCGTTGATCTAACTTGCGATTGTTTTTGTGTCGGGGTAGATCGGGCTACAACGTCTTGACTTATGACTTTATAATCTATCGGAGTAGGCAAGTATCATATGACCTATGTTTCCTTTATTTTATACTGCATGTATCCTCGTGTCGTCTTTTCACTATTACTCCATTATGGTTCATGATTGTCATTGTTCATGATTACTATTGTGCACGAGAGTTAGAATCGGTTGGATATACATACATGTTCATGTCTTACTCATTGTTTCCTATTGTTTACAGTTTATCGTATTGCTAATGTTTATCGTAGTAGACATGTATTGTGAGTGAGTCGGGCGGGGGAATACAACAAGTAAGCATGTGGTCAACGAATTGAATACAGACCCCCTATACATTGATTGCATAATATCAGTCATGCACCACACGTATGACTGACGGATATCCCAAGCCGTCCGCATGCTGAAAGTTGGTATTCTAAAACACACAGTACACGTGACTTAATTATTGTTGCTCTATTATCTATTGTTCTTCTTTCGTCAAGTCTACCTTCTTATTGTCATCATGTCTTAGTGGTATGTCAAGTCTACCTTCATATTGTTATCACGTCTCAAAGGTACTTTCTTATCATACAATGTCCTGTCTATACTATCTTCAGTTAAATTCTTTTTATCTTTCCTTCATGCTTGTATACTATATTGTGTAATGTAGTGTTATGGTGATCTTGCTCCAATCCTGACTGGATAACTATTTTTCAGTTTTAGACGAAGAGATTTGCCCCGAGGTCTACGGTGAGTATGTTGGCGACCCTGTCGTCACTGGCGTACCCGGTTCCAGTACTGATGCGAATTAGCATATTTTCTTCCTTATGGATTTGCATTAGTTAGTAGTTATAGTTATGGAGTTAGTTGTCTATTTTATTTTCTGTTATCCGGGTTTGTTTCCGAGACTTTCTGAGTTGTAGTGGATTTTTCATATTTATAATATTGAGACTATTGGATATTTTAGTGATTTTTGTTGGCTTAGTTGTGGATGATATATATGCGTGTTGTGCTTGTTGTGGACCATTGTTATCATAGACAGCGTACTACCGCCGATGCTGCGGCGTAGGCTGGACTTGGCCACGTACTCGTATCCCAAAATTGGGAGCGAGTCGTGACAAGTTTTTATGGTGGCCCATGCAGGTTCAATTTTGCAAAAGACTGCGAACTCGTGGTAGTGCTTAAGTTAGTTGTACTACTACGAGCCTGCGAATAGATTTGAAGTTAGGAGGTTATATCATCCACAAATAGGATTTCCAACCTTATGAGTCTGTTTTATCATAGAATCTTATTGTATCTTATTTTGCATCCTGCTTGATTCCGTCCGAGATTTCTTCGATATGTTTGTATCTACCGTACTAACCATATCCTTTCTTTCCTTTTAGTTTGCAATGGTTGAAACAAGGCGCAGTGCGATCCGTAAGGGGAAAAGGGTAGCTAACCCTTTTGCTACTCCCGAACCCGAGGGATCGACATCAGAGAGTACCGAGTTCGTAGAGCCTTCTAACCTTCAACAAGATAGGGTTAGCGCTGAGGATCTTCCACCCCCACCACCAGGAGCCCCAACACAAGGAGTAACTGTAGATGGAGCTCATCTCCTTACGTTACTCCAGGGCATGATGGAGACTCAGCAGAGACATGCAAATGTCCTGGAGAGGAGCGTAAAAACACGACAAGATCGTGTGGGTACTATTGATGGGTTTCGCAAGATGAACCCACCTCCATTTACTGGCTTGGAGAAACCTATAGAAGTCACCAACTGGCTAGTGGAGATAGAGACACTACTAGAGGCATCGGAGCTGCCACCGGAGAAATAGATAAAAGCAGTGAAGTTGCAGCTCAAGGACAATGCGCATCATTGGTGGGCAGCACAAGAAAGACGGATGGGCAAGAATGTGTTATGGGAAGAGTTTACGGACCTCTTCAATACCATGTTCTTCCCCACCACTGTTCGAAAGGAGCTGCGGGATCAATTCATACGACTAAAGCAGGGGAGCATGACAGTGGACGAATATGATGCAGAATTTAGTCGCTTGAGTCGTTTTGCTCCTACTCTTGTATCTACGGAAGAAGAGAAGACGGAAAAGTTCCATTCTGGGCTGAATTACAAGTTGCAGAGTTTAACAGCGTCAGTAGACCCAACATCCTATACAGCTATCTTGAATGCAGCTAGGCGTCAAGAATCTATCCTAAGGCAGAAAGTAGCTTCCCAAAAGAGAGGTAGAGATGGTAGTCCACAAGAACCATCAAAACATCCTAATAATTCTCAGAAGACCCTTCAAATCCAGCATCAACATCATCCTCCAACTAGGGTGGTATCATCCCAGCCACAACAACAGCCTATCCCACCCAAGCCTAAGTGTAATTATTGTGGAAGAAAAGGACACAAGTGGGACCATTGTAGGAAGAGGTTAGGACTTTGTCTCCTTTTGGATCACCAGACCACCAAGTGCGAGAATGTCCCGCAGCACCAGCTCATAGGCCAGTATCGCAACAGCAGTCTGGAGGAGCACAACGTCAAGGACAAGCATTTGTGGCTGTGACTCAACCCCAAGACATAGGTAACTTAAATATGTTTCCTTGAAAACCTTCCTTAGTTTTAGTTATTATGCATGCTTAGTTAGTTGTTAGTTCCCTTATGTTCCTAGCCATTATCTCTCCGTGACTTAGATTAAAAAATTATTGCTTGAAAGAGTTAGGTATTATACTATGCTATTTGTGATGTTTTGATTTTTGAGGATAAAAATATTTTAAGGGGGATAGTTTGTAGCATTTGGGTTCCTAGAATTTATTTTCTAGTTTGGAGATTTTTTTTTATTTTTATTTTAGTTAAAATCAATTATTTACTAGGATGTTGATTTGGGATCGTAAGATTTTTGCCTAAACCTATAGGTTAGATATAAGGAAATTAGGTTGTATATAGTCTCTGGGGCCCCTAGATAGTCCCTAGTATATTATCTCACCATTTTAGAATTTTCAGGATTTTATGGAGATTTTTAGAGAATTTTATATATGATTTTTTTAATTTTATAAGCTTCTAGGATTTACTGTGAGAGCACCCGAGGGTATTTTTGAGGTCAAATAATTTATTTGGGCTCTAGAACCCTTAAAATATTTTTCTAGGAATTTTTAGGAATTTTCTGGGATTTATTTGAAATTTTTAGGAGTTTTCTTGATTTTATTTAATTTTCTGTAATTTAAAATCTATTTTCTATAATTAAATACCCAGTCAGCCGCTTGGGGGGGGGCCACCCGTCAGCCGCTGAAGCGGGGAGGGCGGGCCCACGTGGCAGTGAAAGGGGGGCGGGAGGCTCGGTCTCCGAGCCGTGGACGGATTTCTAAGCCGAGCCATGCTCGTAAGCCGCAGCCAAGCCGGCCCAATCCACAGCCGCAGGATCTGGGCGGGGATCGCTGGATGGCTGACACGTGTCCTCCTTAGCCACCGACTAAGTCAGCCACCGACTCTCTTCCTATATATATAGTATATAGTTTATTGTTTTCCGAAAACCCTAGAATTCAGCAGTTTTTTTTTGTGGGAGAGTTCAATAGGGATTCTTCGACTTCGCGGAGGGTTTGCCGTCGATCTAGACATCCTTTTTGCGCACCATTTTTTTTGTTAGAAGTGTATTGAGGTTAGATTTCTGAATATATATATTTTAATTTCTGTAATTTTGATCTCGAATTTCTGAACAATTATTTGAGTGTCGGTTGTCCAAAAATCAACACGTCGCACGGTTTTCGAGATTCCGAGCGATCCCGAACTCCGTTTTGCGATCAGTTTGAAGTTTTGGAAAGCTGACACCAAGCTCTACAACATATAATTTTTCCAGAAATTTAGAGTTTCATCTAGTATTTTATTTTATTTATAGAAGTCATATTTGGTTAACGGTTCATCGATTTGGTCATGGTTAGCCATAATGGCGATAACTTTTGAACAAATCATAATTTTGCGGCACGATCGATTCCAGTGCACTCATGACGCTGAAATCTATCATGTTGCACACTCAAACTTTGAATTCATAATGTTTGACTAGTTAGTCAATAGTATGTCTCGGTTTGCGTGCCGCGAGTCCCGAATTTGGAACCGTGAATTTCCTTGGCCAAATATTTGTGTGTAGATTGTTATTTCAGAATTAAATAGGTTAAAATAGGATTTTAGATGATTTAGTCCAGAATTAGATTAGTATTAATTGATTTAACCCATTAGCCACTTTCTAGGATTTTTAGAGTGGGAATCGTTGATCTAACTTGCGATTATTTTTGTGTCAGGGTAGATCGGACTACAACGTCTTGACTTGTGACTTTATCATCTATCGGAGCAGGCAAGTATCACTATGACCTATGTTTCCTTTATTTTATACTGCATGTATCCTTGTGTCGTCTTTTCACTATTACTCCATTATGGTTCATGATTGTCATTGTTCATGATTACTATTGTGCACGAGAGTTAGAATCGGTTGGATATACATACATGTTCATGCCTTACTCATTGTTTCCTATTGTTTACAGTTTATCGTATTGCTAATATTTATCATAGTGGACATGTATTGTGAGTGAGTCGGGCGGGGGAATACAACAAGTAAGCATGTGGTCAACGAATTGAATACAGACCCCCTATACATTGATTGCATAATATCAGTCATGCACCACACGTATGACTGACGGATATCCCAAGCCGTCCGCATGCTGAAAGTTGGTATTCTAAAACACACAGTACACGTGACTTAATTATTGTTGTTCTATTATCTATTGTTCTTCTTTCGTCAAGTCTACCTTCTTATTGTCATCATGTCTTAGTGGTATGTCAAGTCTACCTTCATATTGTTATCACGTCTCAAAGGTACTTTCTTATCATACAATGTCCTGTCTATACTATCTTCAGTTAAATTCCTTTTATCTTTCCTTCATGCTTGTATACTATATTGTGTAATATAGTGTTATGGTGATCTTGCTCCAATCCTGACTGGATAACTATTTTTCAGTTTTAGACGAAGAGATTTACCCCGAGGTCTACGGTGAGTATGTTGGCGACCCTGTCGTCACTGGCGTACCCGGTTCCAGTACTGATGCGAATTAGCATATTTTCTTCCTTATGGATTCGCATTAGTTAGTAGTTATAGTTATGGAGTTAGTTGTCTATTTTATTTTCTGTTATCCGGGTTTGTTTCCGAGACTTTCTGAGTTGTAGTGGATTTTTCATATTTATAATATTGAGACTATTGGATATTTTAGTGATTTTTGCTGGCTTAGTTGTGGATGATATATATGCGTGTTGTGCTTGTTGTGGACCATTGTTATCATAGACAGCGTACTACCGCCGATGCTGCGGCGTAGGCTGGACTTGGCCACGTACTCGTATCCCAAAATTGGGAGCGGGTCGTGACACCCTGACCATGGTACTCAGGGATTCCCATCCTAGACATGATACAAGACAGTGCCAGTTTATTTGTACAAACACAATCGTCCACGGTGTCCAGGTCGTTCCTACTTGTCATGTCAGGCTAGCTGTCGTAACAGCATGTCGAGATATATCATGTCAGTTTACTTGTCAAGAGTGCGCCATAGCGGACCACTATCGTGTTCTATTCTTACATTATCATGAATGAGAAAAACTTGCATAAAATAACTAATAACATATTCTTAAAGCCAAAGAAAAGATCTATAACTTTTATGTTGGAAGTTGGGAGAAATTCTGGCCACAATTCAGCCAAATAGGACTTAAAACAGCCAAAATAGGCCCTATGCGGCATTCTGCGGCACTATTCATTCCATGCGGCACTATTCATGCTCATGCGGCTGCGGTACTGTTCAAGCTTATGCGGCTGCGGCACTATTCATGCGGCTGCGGTGCTACTCATGCTCATGCGACTGCGGCACTATTCATGCTCATGCGGCTGCGGCACTATTTATGCGACTGTGGCACTATTCATTCCTGCGGCTGCGGTACTATTCATGCTCATGCGGCTGCGGCACTATTTATGCGGCTGCGGTACTATTCATGCTCATACGACTGCGGCACTATTCATGCGGCTGCGGCACTATTCATTCCTGCGGCTGTGGTACTATTCATGCTCATGCGGCTGCGGCACTATTCATGCGGCTGTGGTACTATTCATGCACATGCGGCTGCGACACTATTCATGCGACTGCGGTACTATTCATTCCTGCGGCTGCGGCACTATTCATGCTTATGCGGCTGCGGCACTATTCATTCCTACGGCTGCGGTACTATTCATGCTCATGCGGCTGTGGTACTATTCATGCTCATGCGGCTGCGGCACTATTCATGCGGTTGCGGTACTATTCATGCAGCACTATTCATCGTCTCTGCCAAAATCAGGACAGATGAACATAGAAATGGCCAAAAATACTTTTGGCCATAACTTCCTCAAAACAAGTCGAAATCTAACTTTTTAAAGGTCTATTTTGGGTAAAATCGAATTCTCTACAACATGGAACAATCAAAATATGAAAATAATAAAGTTTAATAGATCAAAACTCAAGAAAACTGAAAATAATATAAACTTAGATCTACAAGAAAATATCCATCAAAATAAAAAATGTCAAGTTCTAAAGTATCTTAGAATCTCGCGAGGAAGACAATAGAACAACAAAAATAGAGTTTCTCCATGAAGCAAGTTGCACTTGCCTAAGCTTTTCTTGGTAGGTGGAGAAGTTAAGAGGAAGAAAATGAAGAAATAAATGAAGAGTAAAGATGAGAGAGAAAGGGGGTTGGGTTTTAAATGATGATGGTGGTAGTAGGTAGGGGTTTTCTTTTGGTTCATGATGAATCCAAAAGCAAACAAAACCAAGCTAAACCAAACCAAGCTAAGCCATAACCAATGAAATACCAAAATAACCATGCCAATGCAACATGCTAAAAATAAAATCATGACTAGCTAACCATGACTAATAAAACGGACCCGAAATATGTACACGTATACGAAAATACGTAACACGGATTTCGAGGGTGACAACTCTACCCACCTTAAAAGAATTTCGTTTTCGGAATTTAATTAAAGAGGCTAGAGGTGTCGGGACAAGTTACACTATCAGATGCAATCTACAGCTAAGCAATCAATCAAGCAATCAAATATGCAAGCAAAGATTCGAAGTGTAAGGCATAAGAAAGATATTATACCTCACGAGTCAAATATGTCGGGATATCGCGATCGGATATCATCCTCACGCTCCCACGTTGACTCACCCAAAGAGTGATGACCCCAAGCAACTCGGACTAACTTGATAGTCTTGTTCTTGAGTGTCTTCTCTCTTCGGTCCAATATGGACACGGGCCTCTCCTCATACGAAAGGTTGGTACCAACAACCAATTCCGAATGATCCACGATGTGGCTCGGGTCCAGGATATACCGTCGTAATTGGGATACATAGAATACGTCATGCACCTCACGTAGCGATGGTGGAAGAGCGAGACGATAGGATATATCTCCTACTCGCTCCAGAATGTCAAATGGTCCTATATACCTAGGACTAAGATTTTCCCGTACGCCGAAATGAATGACGCCACGATTAGGCGAAATCCTCAGGAATACATGGTCGCCGACAAAAAATTCAAGAGGGCGCCGATGAGAATCGGCCCAATGACGCTGGCGATCTTGGGCAACTCGAAGATGATCTCTGACTCTCCTGACCACCTCAATGGTCTGAGCAATTATTTCTGGACCGAGCATCTGCCTCTCTCCGACATCGTCCCATACTAGCGGGGATCGACACTTCCTACCATACAGTGCCTCGAACGGTGCCATCTGGATACTAGTTTGGAAACTGTTGTTGTACGAGAACTCTACCAGGTGTAGGTGATCCTCCCACGAACCACCAAAGTCGAGTGTAAAAGATCTCAACATGTCTTCCAAGGTTTGTATGGTACGCTCTGACTGACCATCTGTCTGTGGGTGATACGCTGAGCTGAACTGGAGGTGAGTCCCTAAACTCTCTTGCAGGCTACGCCAAAAGTACGACGTAAATCTGGAATCTCTGTCCGAGGTGATACTGACTGGTACACCATGCAATCTGACAATATGCCGGAGATACATCTCCGCTAGCTGATCCGTCGACTGACCAACTCTGAACGGAAGAAAGTGAGCCACCTTCGTGAGCCTGTCTATGACAACCCAAATAGCGTCTCTTCCAGCCGGGGATCTAGGCAATCCAGTCACAAAATCCATGGTTATATGCTCCCATTT